>CM064878.1:21551122-21990511 GCA_003313485.2 Penstemon barbatus | reverse complement strand
GCTTTGAATGATGACTTGATTTGTTTACCCTTCTGACAGGCGTCACAAAGCTTATCTTTGCTCATGACTGTCTTTGGAATTCCTTCTACCAGATTATTCTTGATTAGTCTGTTGATGGTCTTGAAATTCACATGATTCATTCTTTTGTGCCACAGCCAACTGACTTCACTTGGTGTTGATGCCACCAAACAAATGCTTGAATTCTTGTCAGCAGAATTCCAGTCCACTGTGTAGACATTCCCTTGTCGTCTTCCAGATAAAATTACCTTCTTTGTACCAATCTGTTCAACATAGCACTTATCTGTTGAGAAGATGACTGAATATCCTTTGTCACAAAATTGACTTATGCTCAGCATTGTATTTGAGGCCTTTAACATATGAGACGTCAGATATCTCAATGTTGCCTTTGATCAGCTTTCACTTGCTACAATCTTGCCTTCTTTGCTGTCCCAAAAGTAACTTTTGGACCATCCACAGCAACAGCATCAGTCAGTTCATGTATGTTTCCACACATGTGTCTTGAACAGCCACTGTCCAAGTACCAATTTTCTCTACTTTACTCCTACTCCTAATCCTAACCTACAAAACAAAATAAAATTGTTTTAGGTACCCTTATTGAGAGGGTCCTGAAGGATTAGTTCCACCTTTGACAACCCAAGATGATGAAGTCTTAGGCTTCTTAGGCTTCTGAGTTTCAACAGGAGTATGAACAGCTTTGCCTTTACCACGTTCATCAGATTTGTCATATTGTTGATGATCAGCATGATAAGGATAATGTTCAAATGCAGAGTAAGATGCATGATAAGGAGGATATGCATGCATTGGATGAGCAGGTATGGTGCATAGTAAGTTGGAAATTGAGGTGCATGTTACATAGGATGATATGCAGCAGGTTGCACATAATAAGACTCATTTCCATACCAAGCATTTTGATTTTTCTTGTTATTATGCTTCTTTGGTTTACTAGTTGCTTGTTCATTAACAGACGACTTAGTTTTATCACTAGTCTGATTAGTTTTAGCCTTGTCAGATGACTTCCTAGGACTCTTTTGTTTAGGCTTACTAGTCTGTTTTCCTACACTAGGCTCTTTGCTCTTTTTAGCCTTAGGAGTTTTCGTCTCCTTTAATACTTTCTCAGGTGAAGTAGGTTTAGTAGTCTGAACATACAATATGACCTTACTATTGTCAGCTGATATGAATTTTTCAGTATGGTTCAGTTCTAACTTATCCTGATCTAAAGGTGTCTTCTGTTTACTAGACATGTGAGTGGATGCAACAGATGACTACTCATGAGACTCAATGACTTTTTCAAGCTCAATGATTTACCCTTTAAAACTTCACATTCAGCTTTCAGAGATTCATTCTCTTGCTCAAGCAGTTTATATTCAGCTGATTCTCTTGGCTTTTCAGCTTTGAGTTTCAGTGAACTGTTTTGCTCTTTTAGCAATATCATCTCTTCCTTAAGCTTTTTAAATGCGTCAGCAATACTAGTATTGTTGAGCATCATTTGTTCGAATGAATTAAATAATTCATTATCAAGAGGAGTTACCTCATCATCCTCAGAGTCATCAGATTCCTTAGCCATCAGGCAGAGAAGAGCAGGGCTCTCTTCATCAGAAGACTCTTCATCAGAAGTGTCTGAATCTGAATCAGATGAGTAGACAGCAGCTAGCTTTTCTGCTTCTGCTACCAGCACCTTTCCTTTCTGATGTTTTCTTTCTTTTCTGATTCTCTTTTCTTCTTCTGTATACTTCTCAGTGTTAGGATATGGGCAGTCTCTGATGAAATGACCCAGTTTCCTGTAATTATAGCACATCATTTTGGATTTATAAGAATCCTTATCCTGAGAAGAAGAAGAAGAAGTAGGGTTAGAAGTAGAAGCATTGTTATATTTGTTCTTCATTTTTCGTCTGTAGAACTTTTTGAAGTTGTTCATCAGCAATGCTACGTCTCCAGCAGTGTACTCCTTTTTATTGAGTAGTGTGGCTTCATCAGATGAGTCCACATCCTTACTTTTGTGAGCTGGCCTTCTGGGATTTTCAGCAGCAACAAGTGCAGCTGTGGGACTTGAAGTAGAGATTTCTTCAACACCCATTCTTGGCAGTTTATACTCGTACGCCTTGAGTACCGAGAACAGCTCGGTGAGAGAAATTTTGCCCAGATCTCTTGACTCTTCCATGGCTGTCACCTTCATGTTGAACTTTGGAGGTAGGGCCTTCAGAACTCTGACGGTTATCTCCTTGTCCGTAAAGGTTTTTCCAAGCTTCAACACTTCATTTAATGTCCTTGTGAACCTTGTATCCATCTGGTCAATGGTTTCCGCAGACTTCATCTTGAAGTTATCCAGCTTTTCCAGAGCAACACTCAGCTGATGCTCTTTGATGGCGTCGTTTCCTTCGCTCATGTCACGAACCTTGTCCCACATCTCCTTTGCAGTTTTGCAATGTTTGACTTTATCAAACCGATCATTGTCCAATGCTTTGGTCATGATGAGACGGTCAACTTTATCCAGATTGAACAGCTTTATTTCTTCGGCTGTCATCTCTGTTAAATCCTTTTCCACCACTAGTTCAGCTTCATCAACTATGATAGTCTTGGTGAATTTGAATGGACCTTTTATGGTACATGTGTACATGTTATCATTATAAGAAGCTAGGAAAATCTCCATTCTGATTTTCCAGTCTTCAAACGACATACCAGCAATGTGGGGAACATGGCTGATACAGTCCATTTTTCAAAAAGTTTTTGTTTTTCAAAAAGATGCTCTTTTGAAAAGTTTTTAAAAACTTTTGAAAAACACCTGGATCAAGCTCGTTGATCAGGCAGCTGATTCTAATGAACCACCTGCTCTGATACCACTTGTTGGTCCCAAGTGGTCAGATGAGGTCTAGAGGGGGGGGGGTGAATAGACATCTAAACTTTTTGCAAATTTTAACTTTAAAACCTTTTTTGTTAACTTAAACAGACTAAGTTGTTATCAACAGTAGGTTCCTCGGCTGATCGCGAACAAATCTTTGAACAACTTCGTAGACCACTAAACTGATAGTTACTTAGCTGATTTTGTCAAAATCAGTTTCAATACTTAGAGTACTTGTAGCGGATTTATAAAGTATTTTTCACAAGTAAACTTAGCAGTTTCAAAGTTTGTTCCCCAGTTTTTACAAAGCTCATTTTCTTAGAAAACTTTTCAAACAGTTAACTTAAAATGTTTTTATGCAACATAAAATATGCAAGTAAAAATGCAAGTAAAAACACAAGTAATTTTTATAGTGGTTATATGGATTTAAATCCTTTAGTCCAGTCTTCCAAGTCACTTAGATCTTGGGTTGTACTATAATCACAAAGTTTACAGTATACTCTGCTTGCGCCAATCAACAAATGAAAAGGCCACAAGTGCGCAGTAGGAAATCACTCAGAAACTCCTACTCTCCGAAGTAATATCACTCACAAAGATGGATATCTACTTCTCACAACACTCAGATTTACAAATTCCCTCAGAAGATGTGTTTAGCTTTGTTCTTCAACTTCGCCTTTTGTCAACAAATGACTAAGCTGATGAGTGAGCTGTTCTTGAGACTTAAAGAATTCTGCTTCGAAAATTTCTCAGAGATTGTGTTGTTCTTTTCTTCTCGTCTCTTTCAGCTATTTATACTTGAGGTTTGAAAAATGTTCGTTGAAGAGAGACAAGATTCAAATTCCTCGAGTACTGGTCCTTAAAATCCGCGAACGGCTCTTTTGCAGTATGTCCGTACTGTCAACAGTACTTTTCTGCAGGCAGCATTAAATGCACCCAGCTGATGTGAAGCATTTCTTCAATCATTTTTCTTTAATAGCCTTGTACTTCAGCATTTATTACTCCTAGGGGCATTTATTACCGTTGGGAAGACTTTATGATCCTTTCCACTTGGCTGACGGAAGTGCAAGTCTGATGGCGAACAAAGCTGATCTCAAACTTGAACAAATTTGATTTGAGTCGGCTGATCTTCATCAGTCTGATGTATTTCCTTCAGCAGATCAATAGTCTTTGGACCTTGATTTTTGACTCTTCTGATGTCTTCTTTACTTAGTCAAAAATTCTTCACAAGGGACCATCAGTTAAGTTAATTCATACTTAGCAGATTTTGAAGTTTTGGAATGCATCAAAACCTCCCTTATCAATTTGTCTTCAGTGCTTTCATCTTCATCCTTATCCAACAAGTGCAATAGTGACAACATATATCTTTAAGTTGTCACTAATGACTATTAGTGACAAGTTTATGGGACTTAAGTTGTCATTATTGACAATTAGTGACACCCTTTCAGTGACAACTTAGTGCAATAAATATTGTCACTATAATTTAGTGATAACTTTTTAGTTGTCACTATTGGGGTATCACTAAATGTCAATTGTGACAACTTTTTCACATTTCTTTTCACTAGTGTGTCTATATACATCAATCTAGTGACAATATTAAAATTTTTGTCACTTTATCATTTACTATTTTGTCATTAAAATTTAAATTATTTGTAGTGTCTGCGTTCGAGTCCAGATCTGTGTTCGAGTCCAGATCTGTGGGGGTGGGGTCTTGATGTACGACGTCGGATTCACGTTCCAATTCATGATGTAGAGGATGTGGTGGGTTTGAAGGACTGGACATGGTGTTGTGGTGTTTCGGTGGTGGGAGATTCAAAATTCCAAGAACAATTGAATTTTTTTTAGCTGGTAGTTGTAAATATGCTAATAGAAAACCCCTACCAAGTGATGAATTCGAAGCTGTTCATGGTTGTCTTTTCAAAATTCCATGAACAATTGACTCTTTTTTAGCTGGTAGTTGTAAATTCCAAGAACAAGTGATGAATTTTTTTTAGCTGGTAGTTGTAAATCTGCTAATAACACCCTAAACCCTTTCATCAAATAAAACCAGATTTTCAAAATCTTGAATTAATTTGATCTTAAATTTGATGTACGATGAGGAGATCTGAACAAATATTTGGAAATTCAAGAATTCAAGTTTGGAAGAATTTAATATTTGGAAGAGGAGATCTGAACAAATATTTGGAAGAATTTAATATTTGGAAAATGATGTGTAGGAGAAGAAGAAGAAATGGGCATAAAAGTAATTTCTCCAGTGTAAATAGTATAATTAATTGGGCAGGGTATAAAAGTAATTTCGGGATAGGCTATAGTGTAATAAAGCTTCCGGTAACAAGTGAACTTTTTGCCACATGGCGCCCGGTAAGTGGTGAACTGCCCACAGTTCCGCCAAACGTGAACTGCAATTAGCAAGGCCGTTCTTTCTAAATATTATCTACATATATAGAAAATAATTTATTTCTCTTTAACTATCCTGTGTAATTTCATTTTGAAGATATTACACAGATTATCAAAATCTAAACATAAATTCATATTTCAATTCATTAAATAGCTTGTAGAATTTGATTTTGAGTTAATCTAAACAAGTTCATATCTCACTTAACACACATTAAACATTATGAACAAGTTATTTTTGTTCATCCTTTCAACTTTTCTTTTTCAAACAATGAACCATGGTTTTCAAACAAAGAACGAAGAACTTTGTTTTTACAGCCTTAGCCGTGTTTCCGTCTTCGACAAGCTTCCTCCAGTCCTTTTTGAGAAACCATTAATCTTGCATTGTGCATCCGGAGACAAGGATTTTGGACGACAAACATTTTACATAGATCAGGGTTTTTATTTTTATGTTTGCCGGGCTCCTAATAAACTATTCTTTTGTCATGCTTGGTGGGGAAAAAAGAATATAGCTTGGGATATTTTTAGTAAAAAATCTTGTACTGCAAAATTTTGTAGGTGGGAAATAAGGTTTGATGGTATATATCTCCAAGAAAATGACGGTGGGTTTGTTAGAAAATATGTTTGGTAATACATAGAAATCTTTGTTATGTTATGTGTATGAGATATTACTTAGATATTCAGCAAGTCTTTGTTAGCATCAATAATTTAAATAATATCTCCAGTATGACAATAATTTTTATTTTAAGTTGTATTATCTCTCTTTAGCTATCTCAATCTCATGATGTTATATATGCAGTATGATATTATCATTGATTAAAATTTCGTTTTAAATGTATGTTTCGGCCAGTTAAATATTAAAAAAATAGTTTTTAAAAAATAAATAGTTTCGGAATTACTTCTTGTTTTAATTTCGCTTGATTTAAAAATGAAAAGTTTTCGATATATTCGTCTGAAAAAGATGGAAAATTTTATCCATGGATATTGAATGACCAACTCATCTAAAAGCTTAAGCTATTAGAGAGAGGAATCATTTAATATATCACTTAACACGCCCCCTCACGTGTAGGCGGTATTCATTTACTCAAGCCTTAACACGTGGAATTTATAAATGGGTGGCGGAGGGATTCGCGGTATTCATTTACTCAAGCCTTAACACGTGGAATTTAGAAATGGGTGGCGGAGGGATTCGAACACAGGATCTCTTTTGGCCTGAGCTCTGATACCATATTGAATGACCAACTCATCTAAAAGCTTAAGCTATTAGAGAGAGGAATCATTTAATATATCACTTAACAATGGATATATTTTCTTATAAGAATATAATAACACTACAAAAAGGGAATAAGAATATGATTTTTATGACATTTGAGTAGAATGAGCAAATCAACAAATATATATATATATATATATATATATATATATATATATATATATATATATATATATATATATATATATATATATAAAAGGACAAGCTTATGAAGGGGGAGCATTGCAATGTGAGGTCCACTAATGGAGGCAGCTAACATGGTGCATCGTGAAATGACACCAATGCAAAAAAAGAGTTTTAATCATCTCATGTAACAAATTCCATGAAAATGATAAATTACCAATGCAATATCAGTTACAGAGAAAAAATTCTTTCATTTATCATTCATTATCTACTAAAAAGATTGCTTACTTTTTTTTAACATTATTTAATTAATTGGTGGGACTTGTAAGAAAGTTTTTATCTTATTAAATACAAATGGGGAGCAAAGATGATCTTTGGCTTTGGATCTTTTGTAAGGTTTTGTTAGATTGGAGAACAGTGTTCAAAATTGTGTCTCTTTTCTTTTTTCTTTTTTCTTTTTTCTTTTTTAATTTACTAGTCTATGTATTTATAGCTCGGTCAAATAGTGCAAAGGGTATAGGTCTTTACCGGTGTGGTGTCTCATTAAAATTCAAACTTAAGTTTCGTGTACGAGGATTACAAATCACTACCACTTAACTCTTTTGTTGAGGTAAATTTTGTGTATTTACTCTGTATTAAAAGCAAACTATAATTATTGCTTGTACAAAATGTATACACTTATAAACAGGATTTGTTATACTGATTATAATCAAATGGGTCATTTGGCAGGGTGTATAGAATTAAGGTGGAGTAGATTGAAGCCTGATTGAAGGTCATATTAAATATACGTTTGGTAGATTTGATTGAGTCATATTACATTAAAATAATCTACCGTAATATATTTTGTAGAGTTATGAGTTTAAGCATATATTAATATATTTTCAATACTTAATTGAATATATTATGTTAATTAAGATATATCAATTCAGCGAAGCCATTTGTTTATTATGTATAAAAGTATGTATTGATCAATGTTTGTTCAATATTTTAGTTTCAATGCCTCCATGTTAATTGTAAATTGATATAGATTTTAATTTGCGAATTATTTATATAGAATGTGTTTCCATTCTCATATATTTGAGAAGAACTTATGATATTTAATGATATGTTAAAAAGAAAATATGTAAATTTGAGGTTAAGTGACACTTTACTAATCCACATTCACGCGGACTAACTAATCCACCCATGCCTGGGTGGATTATAAAATGATCTTAATACCGGGTCGTGAGGATTTAATCTATTTGATTCGGTATTCGAGCAATGCCACCAAAAGTTATATTAACCCATATTAAGTCATATAATATGATCTAATACCCCTTAATAAGTCCTACCAAACCGCCCCAAAGTAAACTCTAATGTGAATTCTAACCGTCTTGATTGAGTTCATGAAAATTAATCCCATTTAGTCGGGAAAAAAATTGAACATTCTGGCTCTCACTCAAAACGAACATATGACTTTCATCTCACGCTACACCTAACTGATAATAAAAAATAGGATTGGACACCTGGGTTATTAAAATAAAAATTAAAAAAAAAGAAGAAGAAGAAGAAAAAGAAAGAAATAGGATTGGATATTTTCACTCAATTAAAAGTGATCCCTTTGACATATCTCAAGAAGCTATATCATGTATTAAGGTATTCTAAGCAAAATTCAGGTTCTATGGCCCATTGTTGGTTCGGTGTCAATTGATTTTGGTCTTGTAAATAGGATTGGGTATTTTCCGTAACGAAGCTCATTTGTATAGTGTTTGGATGTTATATTTCAAGGCTTGAAAATTTGAGACACATGATGGATCGAGTTTTTGAGAGAAAAAATTAATGACACCCAGTAAATGATTTTTACATAGGAAAAATAAGTGATAAATGACAAAATAAATGCATTATTCGAGTATATATTTTCATTTGATTTGGGGCCTTGGGCCAAGAGCGAAATCAGACAAATGAGACTGGATATCAAATAGAATGAGACATTGGCCTGCCCAATCCATATGGACCTTTAAATAAGGGTCGTTACTCATCAAATAAATGGTATACTCCCCTCCTTTTTTAAATTTGTTGCTTTGGAAAAAAAGAAAAAACTTAGTTTATTTTTTGTTTTATTTTTTGTTTGTTGTTTTAAGAGTTCAATATAAAATTAACTTTTTCTTTTACCAACTTGAAGTATTATGAAAATGGTTTCTTGAAATATGTCGATCCAAAACGATCTATTTTTTATAAATTGAGTGTTTTTTTTGCAGGGTTTTTGAAAACACGAGAAAGTTTGGCGCAATAAAAATTTCACAAGGTAATTTCTTGCAAGTTTAACATAAGATAGGAAGTATCTTGCATTTTCCCCTATGTTTCCATTGCCATTTCTTTTCTTGTTTGGAAGAGTATTTAGATATTTAGATCTAAATAAATCCCTTTTTAGATATTGTCTGGTAATCGAACCTAAACTCGCCATATTGTAAGACACGGTCCATCAGATCATGTTGGTGTTTCCCGTGGCATTTAACAAGGACCATAAATGGTCTAAATGCTAATGCACACACCATATATGATCAATATTATATAAGAAGTATGAAAAAAATACTTCATAATTGTTGTGCATAGAATTAATATTGAAACTGGGTTAAAGTTAAATTATTAAATGTGTTCAATATAGTTAGAGGATTATTTTTTGAAAAGATCAAAAATTACAAGACTATTTTTTAAATTTTACTGTTGAACATTAATAGTTCTTTTGTTATGAATACAGTTTTCATTTTTTTTGCTATTTATTAAATACACTAGTGATCGATATTGCCAGATCAACAATTATTATATTTCAAAAATGCCCTCAATTATAATTTAATATTGTTGATATTTGATAGCAATTATTCTATATTCGCTAGTTTCTATATTTAAAACTTTCTAAACATTAACTACATATATAAAAAAAATAATTATAGCTTCTTTAAAATATCATGTGTAATCTCATTTTGAATATCTTATACGAGTTATTAAAATCTAAACATAAATTCATATCTCAATTCTTTAAATAGCATGTAGAATTTGATTTCGAGTTAATCTAAACTAATTCATATCTCACATAACTCACATTAAACATTATGAACAAGTTATTTTTGTTCATCCTTTCAACTTTCCTTTTTCAAACAATGACCCATGGCTTTTGTTTCTTCCCTCCTGCCACTGTTTACGTCGCCGACAAGCTTCCTCCAAATTCTGCACCATTAAGTTTGCATTGTGCATCGAAAGACACTGACTTTGGACAAAAATCATTTTACACAAATCAGGGTTTCAATTTTCATTTTTGCCCGACTCCTAGGACATTATTCTTTTGCCATGTTTGGTGGGAAAAAAAGGATAAAGCTTTTGATGTTTTTAGTCATAAATCTTGTTTTAATATAGTATGTTATTGGGAAATAAGGAATGATGGTATATTTCTCGCACAAGATTATCCTCCAAGTCATCTAACCAAAGTATATTGTTGGTAATATATAGAAATCATATGTTTTGATTAGTGGTGTGGTATGTTATATTATATGTATGAGATATTTGTTGGCATCAATAATTTAAATAATACCTCCGGTAAGACAATAATTCTTAATTATTTTAAGTTGTATTCTCTCTCTTTCGTGATGTTATATATGCAGTGTGATGTATTCTGGATTAAAATTTTATTTCGAATGTATGTTTATGTCATTCAAATATTGGAAACCTTTTGAGACTTTTTGAAAAAAAAAAAATACAGTATATTGGAAACACATAGGAAAAATTGTTAAAAGAATTTACTAAATTAAGAAAATAAGGGAGTTTCAGAAAACAAATAGTTTCGGAATTACATCTCGCTTTAGTTTAGCTTGATTCAAAAATGAAAACTTTTCAATGTATTCGACGGAAAAGAATAATTTATTTCTTATGCTTTTTTTTTTTTTTTTATCATTTTGAAGGCTTCCAATTAAATTGTTTGTTATGCTTTTTCAATCATTACAGGATTTTAATGGCTTCAAATTGAAGACCGACTCAAATTTTATGTCCGGATGCTTCAACTGACAACTACCACTTCAATGTCTTGCCATATGTTTTATTAATTTTTTCAGTTAATTGTGTTTGTTTTGTAGTTTCTTAAAGTGGTTGAGCAATTTTTTAAGCAGGTGTACAAAAAATTCCAGTTTATTATTTCTAAATTTCTTACTTTTTTGTTCTTGAAAGTGTACTTTTTGGTTTTGGGAGGAGTTTTCTTGGTGTGGGTGTTCTTTCTGTGTTGTTTGTTTGTGCTTTTAACATTGATTTTTTTTTAAAAAAATTATGTGCAGTGGCCCTTTTTTTTTATTGGAGATATGATTCTGCATATTTTAGATAATTGATGTCAATGCAGAAATTGTACTTTTCTGTTACAGTTTATTTGATTGTGTGCAGGTGTAAGAAATTTTAATTTTAATCAAATGCGAAGGAAGTTTTCTATTATATGTGATAGTATGAGTATTTTGGTTTTGGTTTTGGTTTTGATTTTTTTTTTACAGGAGAATTTGACATAACTCATGCTACAACTAGGTAAGAAAATCACTTGTTAATTATTTTAAGTTTTAGTTTATGTGTATATATATTATATTATTAATCAATTCTTGTATTGAATGATCAACTCATCTAAAAGCTTAAGCTGTTAGAGAGAGGAATCATTTAATATATATCACCTAACACGCCCCCTCACATGTAGGCTGTATTCATTTACTCAAGCCTTAACACGTAGAATTTAGAAATGGGTGGCGGAGGAATTCGAACACAGGATCTCTTTTGGCCTGAGCTCTGATACCATATTAGAATTCACCACATGGATTGGGCTAAGTCCACTTACTTGGCTTGGGCCTAACTCAAGAGTTAGGCCCAAGTCAAGTAAGTGGACTTAGCTCAATCCATGTGGTGAATTCTAATAATCATATGATGGAATATGAAGCTGGTTTGCCATCATAAAGTAAAGTTTTAGTAAATATTTTTGTTTGTTTGAATTAATTTAGTGAACCTACTCAAATTGATGATTGAAGGATTTAACAAAAGAAATGTTTGTTCACATTAGTGGATTATCTCGAAGTACATAGGAGTTTCCCTGCGCAAATATGGTCGATGAGAAGCAAGAACGGGTCAATTACTCATGAAAAAGTAAGAATTTTCTTTAAATTTTTCTTGGATAATTTGTTTATATAACCAACTATCAGTAATTCGTTTACTTCTTGTACTTGGTGGTCTGAAATCTGATCATTAATTTGAGTACTGATTATCTATGCTTCAGATCCTTAATTGTGGCCTTCATCAAACATTTACTGAATGTTTTTGCTTTGGTGGTTGTTAAAATAGTTATACTCTTGTTGCCAAGTATATATTAATAGATTTCCATAATTTTACTTTCATTTCTATATATCTTTTCGAATTTAATTTAATTTCTTAATCCGTGTATAATCCAAAAAAATAAAAGTAAATGAAGGGAGTATTTTATTAAAGTTATATCTTTGTTATTATTATGAAAATGAATATTAAATCTTCATAAATATAACTATGCCACAAGAGGGGCTGAGAAATTTATCATAATTTGGTAAACAACCTTGCTAAAATACACATCTAAACTTAAAAAGAAAGAACAACGGCCATAACAAAGGGTATAAACTAGCCGAGCAGTACGAAAAAACATAATGTTAAAGTTTGATTTAAACTTTACATCGAGCTTGCAAGAATTACTATTAGGTTGGGTAACAAATGTTGAGTTGGACAAATTTGATCATGGAAAACCCAAAACAGAACAGTAAGTAAATATATAACTCTTCTCTATTAATAAAACCGAAAAATCACTACATATACATGTTGAAATTACTTACGTACAAAACGTTGATTTAAACTATGTTTAAGTATTGGCAGTTTCTTTGCCTCCATAATGTAAATTTATTTTTATTTTCTCTCCCGAAAGAAAAAAAATAAAATCACCTAACTTTGCACAAATCGCCTCGTAAAGAATTAAACCCTTGAAAAACCAAAAAAAAAAAATCAAACTAAAAATCTATTTAATTAAATGTGTACGAGCACAGATCCTTCATTAATGGTGGAAAGCTTAATCCTAAACGACCGAACCGCCATTTTAGCCCTACTTGATGTATATTTCGACAACCTTCTAACCGAACCAGATCTCGAAATCCCAACCCCGGTCGAACCCGGCTTGGTCTGGCCCACTTTACTATAACCATTTCCGCTCTTATAAGTTTGATTAACCTGATCATAATTCGACCCCTCCGCCACAAGTACCGGCGAGATCCGAGCTTTCCTGGTCCGATTACCACGCCGATTGATCTGCTCCATCGCGACGCTAGCCTTAACAGCTAAAGCGGCCATATCAGAAGCAGCGAGTCGATACTGAAGCTTCGTTACGGGCAGGACGAAGTAGATCTGACCCGATTGGAGCTCGTTTTCCGGATCGAGTGAGGGAATGAAATCGTCGAAATATAAACAGTCGGAATTGCAGAGGAAGAAGGAATTTGGGGCTGTGGTTTCGGATTGAAGAACTTGTGAAACCGTTATTGGGACGGAGTACTGACGGAGTTGGCCGTTAGCAGAGACGACGTTTGCGGATGGCTTCCGGCTGCTACCGCCGCGGCTGCTGTAATCCGTTAATTCTGATGAAGATGAAGACAAAGACAAACAACCGCCCATTTCAATTCGTAGCAATTAATTAATTAATTAATAATTAGTTATTGGATGAATTTGATTGTGTGATGAAATTGAGAGAGAAGATTAATTGACAGGAATGGTATGTATATAGACACGAAGAAAATTAGAGGAGTGAACGCGTATGTATAAAGAGACTTGAGAGGAATGAAAAGTTGTTAAATGTGGGTGGGGTGTTGATTTTGACCTTTTTTTAATTTATTTATTAGGGATTTTTGCACATCACCCCCAGAAAAGTTTCATTTTTTCACTTTTCCTTCTATAATTGAAAAAACATGACAGTGCCCCCTAGAAGGTGAGAAATGAGTGCACTTTGCCCCCTGGTCATTTTTAAGTAATTTTGAAAGGGTAAAAATGTTAATCAGGGAGTTTTGTGCAATAACAAAAAACTTTTAGAGGGTTAAGTGCACAAAATTTTGAAATATCCAAAAAATATTTAGTTATATTTTTGTACAAAAATTCGAATTTAGAAGTCTTTTTAACAAAATTTTCATTAGTCCTAATAATTTATTTATTTATTTATAAATAAATCATCTCTATATAAAAAATATTTTAATCAAATCAAATAAATTTGAAAGTAAACAATATATATATATATATATATATATATATATATATATTATATAATCTTTTGGGTGGGCTAAGTGCACAAAATATTATTAAATTACGATGTGATTATCAAGATAATGAATTCTATGAAAATGTGTTTTGAAATGTTAATATTCTAATAACTTGAATAAATAATATTTTGTGCACTTAGCCCCCCAAAAGATTAAAATTATTGCACTAAACCCCAAATTTACATTTATATCCTTTGAAATCCAACAAATTATTGTCCAGGGGGCAAAGTGCAATCACTTATCAACTTCTAGTGAGTACTATCATGTTTTTCAATCATAGGGGGGAAGTGCGAAAATATAACTTTTATGGGGGGTGACATGAAAAATTCCCTATTTATTATTTATTATTATGGAAATTGAAAATCGGGAGCTCTGGGTATTAATAAGCAATGACGTGGAGATCAATAGGTGATGTAACGGGTGAGTCAGCTTCCAGGAATTCCCCGCCCAATATCATGCTTGCCACTCAAGAATTGTTAACAAAAGTCAAAACAATTTTGGTCCTCTAAAAATAAAAAAATTAATAATGGTTTTACTTAATTAGTTTGAAATTGTGCTTCTTAATTATTACAAAACCAAATGAAATTGTACGAAATTTTAATAAATGAACACATAATTAATTTAACTAGAAATAGCTCACTACTCACTAGTGTTTGTTCAAATTTGATTTATTGTATAAGCAACCAAACTCAATCTGAATATAAATTAAGTTCTAAAAGTGTTGGATTCTAATAAACTAACATATAATGCATAAATGCATGTCAACTAGTATGAGTCAACCAAAATTTTAGTAACGAGTAATTCAAACAATACTCCCACGACCAATGTAAAATGTTCGGGTGTACATGTTTTATTTTGTATGACAAATCTAGCTATCTTCAATAAATTTCTTCTAATTTAGCAAAATACAAATAACCTAGCTAATTTAATTTTCAGTGATATTAATTAAATTGGTATAGGTATATCTATGTGCCAAAAGTACCAAAAAAATGGCTATAATACTATATTTGAATAAATTTTGAGAATGACTTGAAAACTTGGTAATTGTCAAACTATTAGATATAACACTCTAGTCTCTAGATATATGTCAAAGTAACAAAAGTCAGCATTACATAGCTTATTAATAAATTAACTAATATCTTACTAGAAAAATATTGAAAAAATATTTATGAAATTATATTCCTACCCTAATTTTACTATATTGAAGTACTAAACCTTTTTAATGAGTGAAGCTACTTGGCATTCTTTATGTTAAAATTTAAGTTAGTATTGGCCAGCTGATATTTTCATTATGGGTGATTTACACTCAGCCCCTCTTCAGGTTTGAGCATATTACAAGAAACCCTCCGTTGTTTCAAAAATTATAGGGACACCCCCTCAGGTTTTGGCATATTACAAGAAACCCCTTACTCCATTAAAAACAGACGAAATTTGATGATGTCAGCCACAAAATTTTGATTTTTTAAATTTACCCCTGGCTAAATGTACCCACATGGGGTGTTTATGTAATACTATTATACCACAGTGGGTGTCTATAATAATGTCATACCACAGGGAATGTCGATGTAATAATATTATACCACAGGGGTGTCTACGTAATAATATTATACAACATGGGGTTTATACAACATCTAACGGTCATTTTTTAAGATATGATAGTTGGCTACAAGTAACTCCATGAAGTTATTGTAATCTTTCAAATACACCCCATATGGTATGATATTATTACATAGACACCCCATGTGGTATAATATTATTACATAGATACCCCTGTGAGTATATTTAGCTAAGGGTAAATTTGAAAAAACAATTTTTTTTGCTGACATCATCAAATTCCGTTTGTTTTTAACGCCGTAAGAGGTTTCTTGTAATATGCCCAAACATGAGGGAGTGTCCTTGTAATTTTTGAAACATCGAGGAATTTCTTGTAATATGTCCAAATCTGAGGGGGTCTGAGTGTAACTGTGTAAATTACCCTTTTATAATTTATAATTTATTCCCTAGTTCTGAGTAAGTTGAACATGAAAGTTGGAATAATATTGGTCGTCCTGTTTGAACAAATATTATTATTATTATATACTTTGGATAACCCAGTCTAATTAGATATAAATGGGAATGGCTGCGGTCCAGAATATATCCAATTCAATAACAACGCGTAATTAATTAATAATTCAGTAATCAAAAACAATTATCCACATGCACGAACGCTCTTTACCATCTCTCTTTCTATGTGCCCATAGCTGACTAGCTTCCAGTTTTGGCCACTTGTGATTAGGGGTGGGCGTTGGGTTCGGTTAACCCAAACCCGACCCGCCCCGTTTTTAAAATATCCGAACGGGACGAGTATTTTTTTGAGTTTGGGTACCCGAACTTAAATACCCGTATTTTATTACGGAAATACGGGACGGGTTTGGGATTTGTCTCTCCAACCCCGAATACCCGAACCACCTATATAATATTATTATTATTATATAATTTATACACTTTACTTATATAATTAATTAATTAATTAACATTATTTAATAAATGAATTTTTTACTTTACCCTAATATTTACTTTAAAGTCTTTCATTAGTTATTAGTAATCAATATTATGGGTCATTATATGATTTTAGATTTTTAGTTATTTTAAATATTTTTAACTTTTGCGTAATTTAAGTGTGCGCTTGGATAAATTATTTTGGTATCAACTATAGATAGTATTTGGATTGGATTTTTTTTATTGAGACTCGATGTTGATCGTATTTTATCATTTACTCATTATATGATTTCACTTTGTGATCGTATTTGCATATATTAAAAAAAGTCGTTATGATAAATTGATGATATGCATAATGTAATAATGAGTTAAAAGTTATACCATTTAGCAAAATGAAAATGACGAAATATTGTAATATTATTTTGTTAGGGGGACGAAAAATTGATGAATAAAAATAATATGGGACCCGTAATCCCATCCCGTCCCGTCCCGCAATAATTCGGGTACCCGCTTCCGAGTACCCGAATTATTGCGGGGCGGGTTTGGGATGAGAAGTGTCATTCCCGAAATTTATTATACCCATATCTCTAGTCCCGAACCCGTCCCAAACCCGCCCCGTGCCCATCCCTACTTGTGATAAAGTTAAGAATTAAATATATATATATATATATTATAGGAAGTTTGCATATTTTTGGTTTATATATGCAGTGTGATATTATCATTGATTAAAATTTCGTTTTAAATGTATGTTTCGATCAGCCAAATATTGAAAAAATTTCGAGATTTTTTGGAAAAAAAAATATATTGGAAACACATCGAAAAAATTGTTAAGAAAATTACTAAATAAAGAAAAATAAGAGAGTTTCAGAAAAATAAATATTTTCGGAATTATATTTTGTTTTAGTTTCGCTTGATTCATAAATGAAGACTTTTCGACGTATTCGTCTGAAAAGTTGGAAAATTTTATTCATGGATATATTTCCTTGTAAGAATATAATAACACTACAAATTAAAAAGAAATAAGAAATATGATTTTTATGACATTTGACTAGAATGAGCAAATTAACAAACACACATATATATATATATAGGGTAAACGCCACTTTTGGTTCCTCTTATCATTAACTTTTTACAGAGTGGTCTCCCACTTTAATCCCTACTATGAATTATTTGTTCACTTTAGTCATTTTCAAGTGGTCCAAGGTGATTCCGATAACATGTGATATGCTCATGAGGGCAATTTTGTCATTTCAAGTAAACTAACAGGGATATTTGCGTCTTTCTAATTATTTAAATAAAAACTAAATTTATAATCTCTTCCAAACTAGCCTTTCATTCCAATCAAACTTAATCGTACATTTCGTTCCAAACTAAAGTTTTTTCCTAAATCTTTTTCAAACACAAAAATTGCTCACCAATTAAACTATATCTCAAATAGTCTCAATAGTGAACGGACGAAAATGCCCTAAAAATATTCATATGCATATCACGTATTATCGGAACCACCTGATAAGGACTAAAGTGAAACACATAATTCATAATAGGGACTAAAATGAAACAAATAATTCATAGTAGGGATTAAAGTGGGAAAAAAAATATAAGAGGGACCACTCTGTAAAAAGTTAATGATAAGTGGGACCAAAAGTGGTATTTACCCATATATATATATATATATATATATATACTAGTGATTCCGCACCGCGCATAGCGCGGTGCTTTTGCCTTGATTTTATATTGCATCTCTGTTTGGTTATATATAGTATGGAGTTAGTAGAAAAAATATGGTGTGTTAGTTGAAATTTTATATGTTAACATTGCATTAGCAAAAATTTTGCATGTTAATACAGATTATAAATTGTTAAATTATCTTTCATATTGATAAAACCGGCTGTATTGTTTTATTTAAAATGTCAAGAGGAAATAAGTATATTATAAATTTTTACATTATCTAGAGTATTATTTGATTGAAAAATTAAATAGTTTGCCAAAAATCATCAATTTATGTTCAATCCGATCGAAATATTTAATTTTAGAGTGCCAATTAAAATTTAAGAATTCCATATTCTTATTCCAAAATTTGCAAGTCCAATTCATGTGGTAAGTCTATAGCTTCAATTTTTAATAAAAAACTGTTAAAGTTTATCTCTCTCATAAATCGAAGATACATATTTTTATTTTAAACAAATAAATAGGTCAAATTCACATCATATTTGTTTCAAATTTATACAAATTTTATTGTACAATTCTAATCTAAAATAAAAATAAAAATAAAAATTATAGACCTATCATGTTATTTAGACTTGAAATTTTGAAGTCATAACATGAAATATTCAATCTTTAGGTGTCACTCGACGAATTATATTTTTTATTAAAATTAAAATTTCCAGTAAAATTAGACATAAATTGATGTCTTAGATAAAAAGTTGTATCTTTTAACTTTGAAAGTGTGGTAAATAATTATACTTCATAAGATTAATGAAATTTTGTTTTCGATTTACACACAAAGAATAAGTAAGCTCCAACTAATATAAGTCATACTAAGCATTCGAGGGATAAATCCAGAGAGAGCAAAGATAATTTTACAGAAAAGGTTGGTATTACATTCATCCATGCATTAATATGAACTTGTGTTCCCGCGGAATGACAAATCACTTTCCCAACATTTTCTAGAATAGAACTATCACTCCAACTCCAGAACAATAGCAATCCCATAATTCCCAAGCTTGCTTGCAAAGTCATAATAGTGACCCCTTACGATGTCGGCTAATGTCAGTTATTTGCTGGGAACCAGATTATCACATAGGTATAAGCTAGGAATTAATCTAACACCATGAACAATTAGTTATATGCATATTCTTGGACCTCCCGTATGAACAACATAATTTTGAATATGAATTTCTCGAGCCATGACTATTTATTTCCATTTACATTCCGGAAACAAAATGGATCAGTAAGCAAGCCGGATATTTAGTGCTTTAATTCTTCTGAATCATACTCTACCAGCAAAAGCATTCTTGAATGGCTTCTGCTTACTTCACTTGTTTAAGAGATCCTATGATGAAAACCTGAATGGAGATTTAGACTCATTAGTATTATCTACATAGAAATATATTTATCATGAGGAAGAACGCGTTTGCATACAGACGCGAAACTGCAGTTTAAAATTTTCAGCATATAAGTTGAGTGAAGATTAAAGCAGTAACTACTTCGTCCTTCCTGAAACAAAAGTCATGTTGTATCATCAAGCTTAAGCCTTAAACACTAGCAATGCTAATTTCTTTTAAAAAAAACAAAACACTAGCAATGATGAGATGTTTAATAATGAAATTATACTCTTTTGGCTGTTTGCAAATATCCATTTGGTAAACCAAAATTAATTTATAGTAGTTTGGCAAATGGAGTCATGATAACCAACCTTATCTTGTGGCCCTTCTCTTCCTCCAATTATAGCATCAGCGCTGTACAAAATTTCAAAGTCATTGGAGGAGACAAATGTGTAAATGGGAAAGAAAAACACACAAACAGAGAGATAGACTAAAGGAGGGAGCATACTTGCAGGACTCCTTGATTGATAAGGTTGAAGATCCCTTTCAACCGATAATAAATCCCATTTTTCCAGGTGGAATTGTGAGAAATGGCTCCCTTCCATGTTGATGTTGTCTAATAGAAAGAAAGAAAGAAAGAAAGAAAAAAAAAAAAAAACGCATCTTAACACCTTGTGAATAATCAAAACTTTGCAGGGAAGAGGAGCTAGAGTTTTCCAAAATAAACTTCACCAAGCAAGATAAAAGCATACAAATACATGGTAAAAAGAATACGCCTCTTTTGATTGCAGAGATCAAGACTAAAAAAATAGTTCAAGATAAACAACATTCATTGACACTCAAGAATAGTTGAATATTGCTCAACAGAATAATTCGAAACTCACAAGCAATCTCTGACAAGTCCGTAAATAGGAAATGCAAAAGGGAGCATACCAATGACTTGGGGAGGCAAATTTGGCCATTCGAACAACAGAAAGCCGAACCTTCACGGAAAAAACGATGAGCACCACAATGTATGCATGCGCCAACTACAGGGAGAACCCACGGGACAGTAGGCACATCACGAAGCCTAGCAAACCGATCAACTACACGACGTGGTCGGCCAGGACGACGTCCTGTAACAATGAGGAATGGACGAAGCTGAAAGTAAACAGGAAACAAAAATTTACAAACAAATGCTAAAAAAATATGCGAAGCACATAAAATATTGAAGCACCTAAAATAACAGGAGGACACAAAATAAAATCGACAAATACAAACTGAGCAAGTACAAAAAGTTACTCATATTAAGTAAGCCAACGCTCACAAATTACCAGGAACAACGAGAGGCACAAATTGGTGAGGTTGACTGGGAGCATCGCTAAAACAAGTAGCAGTGGTCACTAGGAACACAACATAAGGAAAAATTACAAAACAAATAATGTGGTAAAATATACGAGTTTTTACATGGCAAAGTAAAATATATATATATATATATATATATATATATATATATATATATATATATATATATATATATATATATATATATATATATATATTTAATATAATATCAAGTAAAAGCTTAGGATTATTTCACCAAAATAGTTAAAATAAATACCATTAGGCACATTGAAGGAACATCCCGAAGTCTGACCAGGCTCAAATGCAAAAGACAAAGAAGAAGGATCAATTAACCGAGAAACAGCAGACGTACGAAACTGAACATCAGGAAGACCCGGCGATGCAAGATGCAAATCATTGACAGGAAGAGGTCCTACCAAACATAAAAAAATAAAGAAAGTCAAGGCCAAATATAACGCTACGAAGTTTTAAATAAGCACATTCAATCAACATCTAAATGCAGAGCACGAATTAACTAATAATAGGCAGAACGCACCAACAGAAGCTTTTCGGAAAGCACATGCAGGTCATCAGTAAGAACTGCAGGCAAAGGTAAATTGGACGCTGGCTCAACACAAGTGAAAGGAACAGCACCAGGTAAAGAGGAGGTAATATTCAAATCAGATTTGACAGTCCATCACATGATCCATAGAAGTTTCTCCAGGAAGTAAGAAACCGTGGTTTGAACCAGACTGAGGAGCGTTCACAGAAGCAACTACAGAAGGTAAACTACATCCGGCAGAATCACGAACAATCATAGCCTTACGTTCCCGATACCGCTGACGAGCTTTAGCATTGCGTACATCTTTTTTACTTGGTTGATGATCCATGGGAAGAAGTATGAAAACAACCTTTTTTATGTGTATAAGATCACGCACATATAACCCTTCAGAAAGGTTTCAAGCAAGTAAAATATTACGCACACTCGAAAAAAATTAAAAGCACACCGATATGAACTATATGTGTTTGTACCTCATCAAAGCTTGTAAAGGTGCACTGCAGTGACTTCTCAAATACCTGATAACATGAAGAGATGAGAGAACAGAAAATAAAAAGAAAAAGAAGACACCATATATACCAACGTAAAATAAAACAAACAAAAGACGAAGAAATTACATAAATTTGGCTTAGAAGATCAGCAGCGGCAAACCTAAAAAACACAAGGAAACATATTAAAAACCTCGTAATAATATTATTGTTTTTGAAGATGCACCAGGTGGCGGCCTAGCAGCTAAGAATGCTGGAATGTACGTCCATATTTATCTTTACCACATCTTTTTTTCTGAGAATTCTCATGTTCGTTAAGACGATTTAAAGCACACGTGTATAATAGATAACTTTGATGTATAAAGTAGTTTTCTTTTACTAAGAATACTGGTGGTAGAGAATCCATATATTTTTTGATACACTTATGCTATTTCTATATATACTTATAAAAACTCAAGCAAGGTTACTATTACCTCTCAATCATTCCTTAAAGAGAAATGATAGCAGTTAAAATGTTGCAGTTTCAGCCTTTGTTATTGTGATATCTTGTAGTTATTTAACTATTAAGAAAACTCCTTTATTTTTTCTTGTAACTCTAAAGTCATTTTGCATGCAGGTCAGTGGTCATGATAGCTCATATCATGAAATTGCTAATCAGGTTCTAAGTTCCCTACTCGACTTTAATCCATCTGAGTGGGGCCTGCCTCATTTTAATAGTGCAGCTAATTGATCAATTTTGGATTAATTTAATACTTCATGGTATTGGGCTGGTGATTGTTTAAGAGATGTAATTCATCCTTTTCCTTAGGTAAGCCTGCAGGTATTTTTTCTATGACAATTTGAATCAATTGCAATTTCAACTTATTTATTGTTACATTAATAAATCAACTAAAAAAAACCAACTATACACGTTTCAATCTTCACTTAAAAGAATATCAACGCTATACTTTATAAAAAAGAAAAATAACAGAATAGAAGCTGTTCACGGGTAACCATTAATCCATAGACCTTCTAACCAAAGCCTACCGTGCACAAATCTTACAGAATATGTAGAATTCCACATTTTATTTTCGATTACACAGCTAAGAAGACACCATATATACCAACGTAAAATAAACAAACAAAAGGACGAAGAAATAAATACCTGCGTAAATTTGGCGTAGAAGAACAGCAGCGGCAAACCTAAAAAACACGAGGAAACATATCGAAAACCTCGTGCTAACTTTAATCAGAAGAGTAAACTTAGAAAATAATTAGTCTAAGCCACAGGAAGCATGAAGATTACCCAAATTAAAGAAGGAGACTAAACAAAACCTGAATAAACAGAGGAAAAATAACCTGGAAATTTTCGAAAGAAGAATGGGCAAAGGGATAGAAAATTGAGAAGAATAAAAGAAGAGAAAACTGGAAACTGAATTGGAAGTTGTGAATACTATCTTCATCTTGATCATAAACAATAACAATTTCCAAAGCAGGTGAGAAAGCTGTGGAAGGACAAATTAGTCACAATTATTTACTCACTGACACAACCTAAGGCTAACATAGCCGTGGAATTAATCCTTCCGTTGGTGGAAGACGGTGGAAAGAACAGGGCAATCAAAGCCGTAGAAATTTCGGATGGAAAGCTGCCCATCCCACGTGAGAAAGTGACCCAAAGTCGGAAGGAACAATGAATTAGGCGAAGCAGGAGGTGGAATTGCATACAGAAGGGGAGAAGAAATTATTTGAACGACCTATCTCAATTAAGAGTACAACACTTACAGAGGAGAGTACAAGCAGCTTTAAATCAAGAAATCAAAACGACGTCGTTTCGAGCTTGGACGTTTAAATAAAGGAGCTTTGGAAAATAGTAGGCGCAGGTGGGGTCATAATCTGAAGCTGCATGCGTGAACAGTAACCTACAAGCAGCTCGAAATTTTCACTGTAGAATAGACCCGATCGGCTCTTATATGTTAGTAATATATAAGGACAAGCTTATGAAGGGGGAGCAATGCGAGGTCCACTAATGGAGGCAGCTAACATGGTGCATGGTGGAATGGCACCAATGCAAAAAAAGAGTTTTAATCATCTCATGTAACAAATTCCATGAAAATGATAAATTACCAATGCAATATCAGTTACAGAGAAAAAATTATTTCATTTATCATTCATTATCTACTAAAAAGATTGCTTACTTTTTTTTTTACCATTATTTAATTGGTGGGACTTGTAAGAAAGTTTTTATCTTATTAAATACAAATGGGGAGCAAAGATGATCTTTGGCTTTGGATCTTTTGTAAGGTTTTGTTACATTGGAGAACGTGTTCAAAATTGTGTTTCTCTTTTCTTTTTTCTTTTTTAATCTATTAGACTATGTATTTACAGCTCGGTCAAATAGTGCAAATGGTATGGGTCTTTTTCAATGTGGTGTCTCCATTAAAATTCAAACTTGAGTTTCGAGCTCGGTCAAATAGTGCAAATGGTATGGGTCTTTTTCAATGTGGTGTCTCCATTAAAATTCAAACTTGAGTTTCGTGTACGAGGACTGCAAATCACTACCACTTAACTGAACCACCTTGTATTTCTCTTGTTGAGGTAAATTTTGTGTTATTGCTCTATATTAAAAGCAAACAATAATTATTGCTTTTACAAAATATATATACTTATATACAGGATTTGCTATACTGATTAAAATCAAAGGGGCCATTTGGTATGGTGTATGGAATTAAGGTGGAGTAGATTGGAGCCTGATTGAAGGTCATATTAAATATATGTTTGGTAGATTTGATTGAGTCATATTACATTAAAATAATATACCGTAATATATTATGTAGAGTTATGATCGAGTTTAAGCATATATTAATATATTTTCACTACTTAATTGATTATATTATGTTAATTAAGATATATCAATTCATCGAAGCCATTTGTTTAATATGTATAAAAGTATGTGTTGATCAACGTTTGTACAATATTTTGGTTTGAATGCCTCCATTTTAATTGTAAAATGATATAGATTTTAATTTGCGAATTATTTATATAGAATGTGTTTCCATTCTAAGATATTTGAGAAGAACTTATGATATTTAATGATATGTTAAAAAGAAAATATGTAAATTTGAGGTTGTAAGTGACACTTTACTTAATCCACATTCACCCGGACTAACAAATACACCTATGCCTGGGTGAATTATAAAATGATCTTAATACCGGGTCGTGAGGATTTAATCTATTTGATTCGGTTTTAGAGCAATGCCACCAAAAGTTATATTAACCCATATTAAGTCATATAATATGATCTAATACCCCTTAATAGGTCCTACCAAACCGCTCCAAAGTAAACTCTAATGTGAATTCTAACCTTCTTGATTGAGTTCATGAAAATTAATCCCATTTAATCGGGAAAAAAATTGAACATTCTGGCTCTCACTCAAAACGAACATATGACTTTCATCTCACACTACACCTAACTGATAAAAAAAAAAAAAAAGGATTGGACACTTGGGTTATAAAAAATAAAAAATAAATAAAAATAAAAAGAAAGAGAGAAAGAAATAGGATTGGGTATTTTCACTCAATTAAAAGTCATAACTGAAGTGATCCCTTTGACATATCTCAAGAAGCTATATCATGTATTAAGGTATTCTAAGCAAAATTCAGGTTCTATGGCCCATTGTTGGTTTGGCGTCAATTGATTTTGGTCTTGTAAAATAGGATTGGGTATTTTCCGTAACAAATCTCATTTGTATAGTGTTTGGATGTTATATTTCAAGGCTTGAAAATTTGAGACACGTGTTGAATCGAGTTTTTGAGAGAAAAAAACTAATGACACCCAGTAAATGATTTTTACATAGGAAAAATAAGTGATAAATGACAAAATAAATGAATTATTCGAGTATATATTTTCATTTGATTTGGGGCCTTGGGCCAAGAGCGAAATCAGACAAATGAGACTGGATATCAATGAATTTATCCTAAGATTTATAGAATGAGACATTGGCCTGCCCAATCCATATGGACCTTTAAAATAAGGGCCGGTACTCATTAAATAAATGGTATACTCGTAACTCCACTCCTTTTTTAAATTTGTTGGTTTGGAAAAAAAATAAAAAACTTAGTTTATTTTCGTTTGTATTTTTTTTTTTTTTTTGTGTCAAACGGAAGCAGCAAACTACTAAACTATCTTATATCTTCTTCGAGCAACTCAATCAAGCCTTCAGGTGGGATGTCCCAACATTTCGGGTTTTCTAACTGATCATAGTCCAATTTTGCCAAGGCATCCGCACACTTATTTCCATTAAGATGTGGTTAATCACACATGTCCAGGGATTCCGTATGAGTCTTCTACAATCTTCTATGATGGCACCAAGATAGTGTGAGTCAGAGTCTGCTTTCTTGATCAAATCAATCACAACTTGTAAGTCGAGTTCAACCTCAAGATTCTCAATCCTTTTCTCCCATGCTAAGATAAGCCCCATCCTTAGAGCCAGTAGTTCGACTTCAGTGATTGTACACGCCCCAAGGTTCACACTGAAACAAAATGACCAATGCCTCTTTTTGTCTCTCATAAGACCGCCAGCAGAAGCTTTCCCTTTGCTCAACAAAGCACTTCCGTCGGTGTTAAGCTTGTGCCATCCAGTAGGTTGCATTTTCATCTCGTATTATCTACACCATGAATTTTGACATGTCTAACCTTCAGAAAAATTCCAGCCCACTCCCGAGCTATAGTTTATTTTTGTTTGTTGTTTTAAGAGTATATTGGACTTTTTCTTTTACCAACTTGAAGTATTATGAAAATGGTTTCTTGAAATATGTCGATTCAAAATGACTTATTTTTTATAAATTGTGTGTTTTTTTTTGCAGAGTTTTTGAAAACACAAGAAAGTTTGGTGCAATAAAAATTTCACAAGGTAGTTTCTTGCAGGTTCAACATGAGATAGAAAGTATCTTGCATTTTCCCCTATGTATCCATTGCCATTTCTTTTCTTGTTTGGAATAGTATTTAGATATTTAGATCTAACTAAATCCCTTTTTAGATACTGTCTGGTATTCGAACCTAAACTCGCCATATTGTTAGACACAGTCCATCAGATCATGTCGGTATTTCCCGTGACATTTAACAAGGACGAGAAATGGTCTAAATGCTAATACACACACCATATATGATCAATATTTTATAAGAAGTATGAAGAAAATACTTCATAATTGTTGTGCATAGAATTAATATTGAAACTGGGACAAATTAAATTATTAAATGTGTTCAATATAGTTAGAGGATTATTTTTTGAAAAGACCAAAAGTTACAAGACTATTTTTTAAATTTTACCGTTGAACATTAATAGTTCTTTTGTTATGAATACAGATTTCATTTTTTTTTCTATTTATAAAATAGACTGGTGATCGATATTGCCAGATCAACAATTATTTTATTTTCAAAAATGCCCTCAATTATAATTTATTATTTTTTATATTTATAGCAATTTTTCTATATTCGCTAGTTTCTATATTTAAAACTTTCTAAACATTATCAACATATATAAAAAAAAAATATTATAGTTTCTTTAAAATTTCATGTGTAATCTCATTCTGAATATCTTATACAGAGTTATTAAAATCTAAACATAAATTCATATCTCAATTCTTTAAATAGCATGTAGAATTTGATTTCGAGTTAATCTAAACAAATTCATATCTCACTTAACTCACATTAAACATTATGAACAAGTTATTTTTGTTCATCTTTTCAACTTTCCTTTTTCAAATATTTATTTTTGAATTTTTTTGGCACTTTGCACCCTTTAAATATAAATTTTGGCATTTTGCGCCCTACAAATATAAGATGTTAGCACTTTGCAACATGAAAATATAAAAATTGTGGCACATTCCCACCCAATTAAAATTTGGCACTTTGTACCTTAGAAATATAATTTTTTGGCATTTTGCACCTAATATTTTCCTTTGAAAAAAACCATTGAACGTCGTCGGCAGAGAGGTAAAATGGTTAAAAAAAATATTTCGAGATCAATCACAAAAATAATCAACTTTTTTTTTTTTGCAAATTATATTTACATTTTGTTCTTAAATAGACACTGAGTTACATGAGTTGTGATATTCATACAAAATCATATAATAGATACAAGTATTTTTTCCCAAAAAATTCTATACGACATACTCTACAAATCTATAATTATTATCTACTAGCATGTCAAATTTGAAAATTACCAAAAAGACCATGTTCGTGTTTCCCGCGACATTTAACAAAGACCAGAAATGGTCTAAATACTATTACACACACCATATATGATCAATATTAATTATAAATTATGAAGAAAATACTCCATAATTGTTGTTCATAGAACTAATAATGAAATCGGGTTAAAGTTAAATGACTAAATGCGTATTCAATATAGTTAGAGGACTATTTTTGGTAAAGACTAAAAGTTACAAGACCATTTTTGAAAGTTTACCATTGAACATTATTACTTTTATTATGAATATAGTTTTCTTTCTAATTGTTAATTAGGCTAGTGATATTGCCAAAGCAACAATTATTATATTTTTAAAAATGCCCTCAATTATATTTCAATATTTTTGTTGTTGATAGCTAATTTTTCTATATTAGTTAGTTTCTATAATTATAACTTTCTAAATATTATCTACATATATAGAAAAAAAAAATTATATTTTCTTTAAATATCATATGCAATTTCATTTTGAATATCTTACACAAATTATTAAAATCTAAACATAAATTCATATTTCAAATCTTTAAATTGCTTGTAGGATTTGATTTTGAGTTAATTTAAACAAGTTCATATCTCACATAACACACATCAAACATTATGAACAAGTTATATTTGTTCATCCTTTCAACTTTTCTTTTTCAAACAATGACTCATGGTTTTCAAACTATGAGCTGGATACCTTGTTTATTCGATGTTGGCATTGTT
Source organism: Penstemon barbatus (assembly GCA_003313485.2). Lineage (NCBI taxonomy): Eukaryota > Viridiplantae > Streptophyta > Magnoliopsida > Lamiales > Plantaginaceae > Penstemon > Penstemon barbatus. The sequence continues at coordinate 21,961,736 of CM064878.1, read as the reverse complement.
TACGTCACCGACAAGCTTCCTCCAAATTCTGCAAAATTACTCTTGCATTGTGCATCCGGAAATGATGATTTTGGACTACAAACATTTTACAGTAATCAGGGTTTCCATTTTAAATTTTGTGGGTCTCCTATTACATTATTCTTTTGTCATGCTTGGTGGGGAAACAAGAATAAAGCTTTTGATGTTTATAGTAAAAGTTCGTGTACTTCAGAATTATGTGAATGGGAGATAAGGAGTGATGGTATATATCTTTCAAAAGATCAAAATGAGTTTAGCAGAATACATGTTTGGTAATACATAGAAATCTTTGTTATATTATGTGTACGAGATATTAATTAGATACTCAGCAAGTCTTTGTTAGCATCATTTTATAAATAATGTCTCCAGTAAGACAATAATTTTTATTTTAAGTTGTATTCTCTCTATTTGGCTATCTCAATCTCATGATGTTATATAAGCAGTTTGATATTATCATTTATTAAAAATCAGTTTGAATGTGAGTTTCCCCCAAATCTCACTAAAAAAGTAGGTGGCATGTGTCAAATCAATGTCTTAATGTTTGAAGAGTTTGAATGTGAGTTTCTGAATAGGTTTTTGATGGTTTTATAAGTCTGGCGAAAATTCATTTGAAAGGGTTTTGACTCGGTCTCGCGAAACACGCGAGACCAAGCCAAAACCCATCCACATACACCATGATGGATTCAAATTTTTTTTAGGTAAATAAATGTGATGTGATTTTCATGTTGTTTTCATACGTCATAGTAACTATTCATATTTCTAGTATATGTCATATACACTATTAAAAGAAAATTACACATTTGGTATCATATAATAGGGCATCTTACAATTTTGGTACCACTAAATACATAAATGCATATTTAGTACCATAATTTAAATAATAGTTGCAATATTTACACTATCGCAAATAATAGGCCGGAATAGTCCACGTGCACCTTACATGGCCATTATCTCAGCCTTTTGAAGAAAAAATTATCACGTTATTTCATCTTTTGTAGAGAAAGTGATAGGATTTCTCTCATATTAAAATGATAATTGTCCCTCCATTTCCGTCCACATGAGATAATGGCCACGCCTTTTACATCAAATTATTTGACGATAATACAAAAATTACAACTAATATTTAAATAGCGATAGCAAATATGTATTTACATTTCCAATTGTACCAAAATTGCAAAATGTCCTATATACTCGGACAAGTATATAAACTAAATATAAATTACAGTTATTTACTCCCTCTGTCTCAATTTATGTGTCGTTTTAGAGAAATTTTTTTGTCCCAAATTATTTGTCACTTTAGAATTTCAATGCACTATTAATTACATATTTTCCAATTTTGCCCTTATTTAATGTATCTAAAACTCTCTCTTTAAGAGAAAAAGTAAGAGAGAGAATGTAAGGGTATTTTAAGAATATCATTTATTTTTTCCCTAAGATTGAGGCAATTTAATAGGTGCCTTAACATGTGTGAAAACACCTAAAACGACACATAAATTGGGACAGAGGGAGTAATTCATATGTTGCTTCAATCTTGACAAAGTATATATATATGGACCAAGTCATTATTACTTTGTTGAAACTAATTCTGGTCAATAAACCACAATATAAATATGATTTCATTCACACGTACGGCCTTGGATCTTCTTTGGCACGTAAAACTATACTACTGAATTTCAAGGATCATTAATTTCGGTACGTAGAATATCAACTAGAACTGGTGCAGCGGTCATGTTACTACTTTTTCTTCGTCCCAAATTATCCCAAATTATTTATTATTTTAAAATTTTAATACACTATTAATTACATAATTTTTATTTTATCCTTATTTAGTAAATCAAAATAGTTAATGTTAAGATAAATAAAGAATAAGAATATTTTAGGTATATACTTTGTTTTTTTTCCTAAAAGTGAAGTTATTTAATTAATTGGTATTTTAATATATGTGAAAATATGTAAGACGACAAATAATTTGAGACAGGACGAAGTATTTAATTTCCACTCTTCCAACATATTGTTGCCTTTGATGTAGCTTAATTAATAGGCTGCGAAAGATATCATGAAACAAGAATTACTAGTAATTATCAAAAAAAAAAACAAGAATTACTAGTAATTAATATGGATCTTTAATTTACAGCTACCATTTTTCACTGAAATAAAAATCATGATACTAACTTTAAAAATAAACATACATGACCGTGTTCGTGTTTCCCGCGACATGTAACAAAGACCAGAAATGGTCTAAATACTATTACACACACCATATATGATCAATATTATTTATAAATTATGAAGAAAATACTGCATAATTATTGTTCATAGAACTAATATTGAAATCGGGTTAAAGTTAAATGACTAAATGAGTGTTCAATATAGTTAGAGGACTATTTGCGGTAAAGACTAGAAGTTACAAGACTATTTTTAAAAGTTTACCATTGAACATTATTAATTATTTGATTATGAATGTAATTTTCTTAATTTCTAATTGTTAATTAGGCTAGTAATATTGCCAGAACAATAATTATTATATTTTAAAAAATGCCCTCGATTATATTTCAATATTTTTGTTGTTGATAGCTAATTTTTCTATATTAGTTAGTTTCTATAAATAAAACTTTCTAAATATAATCTACATATGTAGAAAAGAATTTATTTCTCTTTAATTATCATGTGCAATTTCATTTTGAACATATTACACAAATTATCAAAATCTAAACATAAATTCATATTTCAATTCTTTAAATAGCTTATAGGATTTGATTTTGAGTTAATCTAAACAAGTTCATATCTCACATAACACACATTAAACATTATGAACAACAAGTTATTTTTGTTCATCCTTTCAACTTTTCTTTTTCAAGCAAAAAACGAAGGATTTTGTTTTTTGGGGCGTGGCAATTTTTCCGTCATCGACAAGCTTCCTCCAGCACGTCAGATACCATTACTCTTGCAATGTACATACGCAGACAAGGAACTTGGACTTCAAACACTTTACACAAATCAGGATTTCCATTATACTTTTTGCGTGAATCCTTTTAAATCATACAGTACTTGTCATGCTTGGTGGGGAAAAAAGAATACATCTTTTGATGTTTATAGTGAAAGTACTTGTTTTAGAAAAAATTGTGATTGGGAAGTAAGGAGTGATGGTATATATATCCAAGGTTACAAAAAATATGATTGGCAAATATAAATCTTTGTTATATTATGTGTATGAGATATTAATTAGATATTCAGCAAGTTTTTGTTAGCATCAATAATTTAAATAATATCTCCAGTAAGACAATAATTTTTATTTTAAGTTGTATTCTCTATATCTCTTTAGTTATCTCAATCTCATGATGTTATATATGCAGTGTGATATTATCATTTATTAAAATTTTGTTTTGAATGTAAAATTCGATAGTCAAATATTGAAAAAAAATTGAGATTTTTTGGAAAAAAAAATATCGGAAACACATCGAAAAAATTGTTAAAAGAAATTACTAAATAAAGAAAAATAAGAGAGTTTCAGAAGAAAAAAAATAGTTTTGAAATTATATTTTGTTTTAGTTTCGCTTGATTCATAAATAAAAACTTTTCGATATATTCGTCTAAAAAGATGAAAAAATTTATTCATGGATATATTTCCTTGTAAGAATATAATAACACTACAAAAAAGGAATAAGAAATATGATTTTTATGACATTTGACTAGAAAGAGCAAATTAACAAAAAAAAAAAATATATATATATATATATATATATATATATATATATATATATATATATATATATATAAGGACAAGCTTATGAAGATGGAGCAATGCAATGTGAGGTCTACTAATGGAGGCAGCTAACATGGTGCATGTTGGAATGGCACAAAGGCAAAAAAAAGAGTTTTAATCATGTCATGTAACAAATTCCATGAAAATGATAAATCACCAATGCAATATAGAGAAAAAATTATTTCATTATCTACTAAAAAGATTGTTTACTTTTTGTTACCATTATTTAATTGGTGGGACTTGTAAGAAAGTTTTTATCTTATTAAATACAAATAGGGAGCAAAGATGATCTTTGGCTTTGGATCTTTTGTAAGGTTTTGTTAGATTGTAGAACGTGTTCAAAATTGTGTTTCTCTTTTCTTTTTTCTTTTTTAATTTACTAGAATATACATTTACAGTTCGGTCAAATAGTGCAAAGGGTGTGTGGCCGGTGTCTCCATTAAAATTCAAACTTGAGTTTCGTGTACGAGGATTGTAAATCACAACCACTTAACTCAACTACCTTGTATTTCTTTTGTTGAGGTAAATTTTGTGTATTTACTCTGTATTAAAAGCAAACAATAATTATTGCTTGTACAATAATTATTATCGAAGGGACCATTTGGTAGGGTGTATGGAATTAAGATGGAGTAGATTGGAGCCTGATTGAAGTTCATATTAAATATACGTTTGGTAGATTTGATTGTGTCATATTACATTAAAATAATCTACCGTAATATATTTTGTAGAGTTATGAATTTAAGCATATATTAATATATTTTCATTACTTAATTAAATATATTATGTTAATTAAGACATATCAATTCATATAAGCCATTTGTTTAATATGTATAAAAGTATGTGTTGATCAATGTTTGTTCAATATTTTAGTTTGAATGCATGCCTCCATGTTAATTGTGAATTATTTATATAGAATGTATTTTCATTCTCAGATATTTGAGAAGAACTTATGATATTTAATGATATGTTAAAAAGAAAATGGGAAAATTTTATTTTTGGTACCATAGGATAGGCTGATTTGCACTTTTGGTACCATTGGATATGAAAATGTAAATTTGGTACCATAGGATAGGTTTTCATTGCAATTTTGGTACCAAGCCCAATTTTTCTACAAATTTAATGGCATTTTACCCCCTACTAAATGCATAATGTTCAATTTAACCCATCGTGGTTTAAAAAAGAGCATTTTTACCCCTTGAAATTTTGTAAAAATTTCACATCTCCTCCCTGATATTTTTTATAGGCGGCATTTAATCCACTTTTATTATGATAATGTGATTTTTTACCAATTGTGTTATGATAAATGTGACAATTTATCCCCCAATGTTAAATAAAATAGTTTGCATGCATACTCTCAATTTCGGCAAGTGAGTTACAATCTCTGGCTGAAGGGGGTAAATTGCTTCATTAAAATTTTATAGGGGGTAAATTGATTTTTTTCAAATTATAGAGGGATAAATTGGACATTATGCATTTCATAGGGGGTAAATTGTCATTAACTTTGTAGAAAAATTGGGTTTGGTACCAAAATTGCAATGAAAACATATCCTATGGTACCAAATTTGCATTTTCATATCCAATGGTACCAAAAGTGCAAGTCAGCCTATCCTATGGTACCAAAAAAGCAATTTTCCCAAAAGAAAATATTTAAATGTGAGGTTGTAAGTGACACTTTACTTAATCCACATTCACCCGTACTACCTAATCCACCCATGCCTGAGTGGATTATTAAATGATCTTAATACCGGGTCGTCAGGATTTAATCTATTTGATTCGATATTAGAACAATGCCACAAAAAGTTATATTAACCCATATTAAGTCATATAATATGATCTAATACCCCTTAATAGGTCCTACCAAATCGCCCCAAAGTAAACTCTAATGTGAATTCTAACTCTCTTGATTGAATTGACGAGGATTCCAATTTGAACCCATATTTTGAGAATTGACGAGAATTCTTATTATGTTTCTTCTATAATCATAGAACTGCAGGGCATGTATAAGAAATAGGGATGGAGAATTGTGCCTGATCATGTTCAAATCATATTCGATCCACTTAATATTGACCCTGCAAAAAGTAATTAATTTATCTACAATCAATGTTTCATTAATCTAATTACTTTTTTTTTTTTTTTACATCACATTAATCTAATTTGCTCAACGGAATTTGAATCACCTCCATAAAGTCAAGGGGATTCCTGTGATCATGTAAAGAATTTTTGGTGGGTCATGTATACGTTTTCTTACCATGCCCTTCAACTCTATTACTAGAACAATGCGGAATCGATAGCTGCGGGTCTGAGCTTAAAATAATTCTTATGTCAACTAAGAAAATTTTGGTCGAAAACGATAAAAGTACTTGTGAAAACATATACATGTCCATAGACGATATCAGAAAAGAGTTAAGAAACACGGATCTAGCTCTACTCCAGTGTTTTGAGAAGCCTAAATAACCCCGCTGCTTCTCTAATCCGAGAAAAGTCAATGCAGAATGCTTGCACTTCAATGAATATGTCATCAACTGCACAATGATAAACACTTTGTGATATCGCAGCACAATCTCTGGACTCGTGAATTTAACTATGTACATTGTTTAGAAATTCTTCCCCAAAAAATATTCAAAATCGCATCAACAATTTTCTTCATATTTGTTACTTAATAGTATAAGATTATAAACTAAAATTTAGACTCACAAGAGATAAGAAGTTTTGAAACTGCGCTTACCGTTAATTATTTTGTTCCGGATCAAACTTTGCAGGAAAACACAAACAAGTCTCACATGTCTATTCTGCATGTACCTATCCTGTAAAACGAAAAAAGGGGAAGAAATTAAATGAGTTCTGAGAAATGGAAAACTAAAACGAGAAAAGTTGATAGTAAAATAGAGATGTGAATGGAACCTTGATGCTCTCACAAGCACTTATACAATTTGATATGTAAGTATGTAAGAACTCAGTAGGAAGTTCAATTGTAGTAGTCAGCCTATTCACAACTTCCATTGAATGAAGACTCATGTCCATATTAGCCAGAACTTTTAAATATCTGCCAATTTCAAATGCAATTGTTTTTTAATATTTTCTGCAGGAAAAATTAAGCACGATTAAAAGTAAGTACACATACTCTGATATTTCAGGTGAATTCACCAATTTATTGAGAACCTCAACAGCAATCACGGGATTATTCTCCACTAGATCCTGACCAAAAATGCCAAACTCAAAGGACGAGCCCAAGAATAAACATAAAAAGGGCTCAAGACTATACGAGTAATTTAAGTAGAAAAATGACATACTGGAAGCTTCTTTGGGGTCAGTCCACAGTGATAAACAAGCTTAGGGTCGTTAGACAACTCCACCAGTAATTGCTAAACACCAAAACACGAACCCTATTACAAATACTTTCTTGAAAAACCACAAAGGAGCTCATAAACATTAATTTATACAAGGATAAAATGTGACAGTTTACAAACAGTATGGCAAAATTCAATGGCAATCTTTACTCAAATAATGTACCTCTTGTTGTGCAGGAACAAGTGAACCCTTTAAAGCTTTAGCTATTAACTCTCTAACTGCTGCTCCTCGGCTGGTATCAGCACACATCCCATGATCCCATAATAGTTCATGGTTGACTTCGGGGTTCAGCCACATTAGCTTTGCAAAACCAGGAAAAAATTATTTAAATAAATATATTCGAAACCTACGGTATAGCTACTGATATTCTATTCTTTGTTGGCAATGATCGTCACAAGTTACCTCTCCATACGTTATTGGGAGCCTTGGTGGGAATGGCCTAATCCACTGAGGACCTAATCCCTCTTCTGAAAGAGTCGTCAATAACCCACCTATAGTTTCAGCTCTATCACCAGATCCAATTTTAGGAGTAACTCCAGGTTGTGAATCAAACCTGAGAGTGAACCACAAAATAACGATTATGTAGGATGACACTAATGTTATGAATTTACCCAAAAAGTACAGACATGATCAATAGAAGGAGTCATACTCAGACGAATCTATGTTGCATCCATGGGGAAAATCAGGATCAGGTATTACATTTTTCACAGGGTTTTCCTTGAATGCGCACTTAAATGATTCTGGCGAGTTCTTGCCACAGTATTCTCGTTGCAAATGCTCGTGTGGTGGAAAGGACTGGACATTTAAAGGATAAAAATGTAATCACTTGAAAGACAAGCATTAGAAGGCAACAAAACTTATTGGCACAAGGTGGAATATGTCATATATGTTTGTATAACTTACATGTAATGACTGGTTGAAATTTCTAATGTAATCTGCAGCAGTTTGCTTGAGAAGCTGCAAGAAAGAAGCCATTATTAATTATATCAAGTCAAGTTATATAACCAACACATGGAAGCCAGGCATACAAGGTCAGCGTCATCTAGAATGTTATGGCATTGCCTTGTTAGAGAAGCAATGACAGACTAAGCATACATTATGGATCATATTCAGTAACCACTTGAGTCAAAATAAACATTTGCCTCAAAAAATTAATGATTGCAATCGTAGTATCAAGAAAAGAAAAGGAGAAATAGAGAATGAACCTCCTTGCTGGTCATAGTGCTTGAAGACCCTAGTAGTTGAAGAATAAATGCCCTTTCATATTTTTCAGCTTCTTCATCACATGCTACCTGCAAATGGACCGAAAATCACAAGTGCTTAAAAAAGAATATAGTCAAGATGTTGAAACAATAGAAACAATTGGCATATAAATTGGTGAAATAGATAAGCAGTTAATAACACCAATAAAAATTGACTAGAAAAAATAAAAAACACACAAATCCATGAAGCCAAATTGTTAATCAAATATTATATAGGTATACATAACTTTAAAGCCATTGTTCACAACAAAGATGGTCAAAGTAACATATGTAAAATTTTCTCATTTGAAAACTTCATCTTGTTTAACAGAAAAATGTACTACTAACCAAAAACAGCAAGGGACATGAGATCGATCTTTGGGAAGGCCAAAGGCAACATCCAATACAACAAGTGACTTATGAAAAAAGAAAATGCATTAGATAAATTTTCTGGTTGTTCCATAAGAGAAGATTTGATAGCAGCAAGACATAATAAACCCAACCTGAAACTGAACTAAAGGAAGGAACAAAGAATAAGACACAACTGCAGAAGAAATGAGTAAATTAGTAAAGTAATATGACTAAGTTTTTCAAGCATAAGCTTATTAAATTATTACAGTAACAAAGAAAAAAGGATAGGGTTAAAGAAATTAGAATGAAGCATCATCATAAAAATTTGCAATTTAAACCATACACTGAACATTGGGTATAAGTGAACTTACATCCACAAGCTTTGAAATGAAAGGGTTTGAAGAAGGATGTTGAGATGCATATGCCTGATGAATAATTGCAAAAGCAATCAACCGCTGAGTTTGATTGAGAAGTTTTTCCTGCAAAAAGCAAGACATATGTGGTAAAGAAAGAAGAAGAGAGCAACTTAAGTACACATGTACAGTTTGCAGATACTGAACATAAAAGAAAGTCTACAATACTAGCTCGTTTAAATAGTTGAAAATTTGGGCATAAAAGCAACTAATCGGGAGCAAGTTGTGGAAAGCCAAGTAACAAAACATCTAGGATTCAGCCATTAGAACCTTCAAATACTTACAATTTCAGGAATTTACGAAAAGTGAGTTCAACACAAATAAAAAACTAAAACTCAACATAATCAAATTCCTAGAATCAACTAAGATGCAATTGAATGACAACGAATAATTAATTACATTTAAAACAAAATGACAGCATTGACACCACATGAGAAGTACCTAAAGAGTAAACAGAAAGAGTAGTCAATAGAACAAATCCCTAACCTTTGGCTCTGTTAGTAAAAGGTCAAGGGCAGAGCAGGCATAGAACTGGAGAGAATGGGCGAATTTCGAATTGAAATCCAGAACAATCTCTTCCAGAGTCCTTTCTTCTCCGCCATTCAATAGCATCAACAGCTTCCCACTGTCCTGAAACCCTAACATGGCAACGTCTCTATCTCTCTCTATATGTATACCACACAATGCTTACTGAAAAATGTTCAATCCTCCAATTCCTATCCAAATAAATGGAACCAGTCAATTTTCCTATGTTAATGTGTAAAACTGTACAAAAACGATCACACGAACCATTTCACTGAAACCTACGCAAGAAATTAACTAAAGTTTCAACTTCATCTAAGATGATAAACTAATAAAAATGTTATTCTCATTGTTCACCAATTCCACCAAAATTCCACGGTTGGAGATTCAATAAATATGCACATTCCAATTGACAACTTCATACCTTTCTCCGATAAATTTTCAAAATCAAACATTTAATAATTGAGAATAAAGATTCAAACCTTTTGCTGCAATTGAAAAAATTACTCGAGGCGAAATAGGGGGAAAAAGAGGAAGCGTAGGAGAGAAAAATACCTGAGGAAGAAGACGATTGGGGATTTCGTGGGGTTTTGGTCAGCAAAACTAATTTAGGGGTTATTTATTTTTATTTTTATTTTTTTGAATTTTAGAATTTTGAAATACCGTATTAAAATTAAGTGAAAAAACCGATGGAGAGACGTACATGCATGAAATGGTGTAAAATATCTTTTATTTTTAAGGGATTTTTGCACGTCACCCCCCGGTTTTTTTCAATTTTTGCACTTTCCCCCCCAAAACACATTAAATGTGACCATGCCCCCTGCTTTTATTTATTTTGTGCACTTACCCCCCCGAAACCTCTTAAATGTGACCGTGCCCCCTGCTTTTATGTATGTTTGTGCACTTACCCCCCCCGAAACTCTTAAATGTGACTGTGCCCCCTGCTTTTATGTATGTTTGTGCACTTGTCCCCCCCCCCACCCCCTCATATCAAATTCTGACCAGATTCTTCGCCGGAACTAAAGTACTTGCAAAGCACACAAAATTTAAGAGGGCAAAAGGGTAAAATTATCCTTATTTTCCACAAAACCTAAACATCAGTTAAAAACGTGAATTAAAATTGAGAAAAAAAATTACGGTTTATCTCAGTTAGGCTCAATTTCTCCTCCATTTACTGAAATTGAGTGAATCATGAACAATTTTACAAATTCATATCGTCTCTCTCTCACGCAAAACTCATGATTTAGAGAAATCAATATCAACATTTCTTGTTGCTTTCTTATTCATTTTTTTATGGAGACCCCTTCATTACATATATACACCGAAAAATAAAGTCACCTAGGAATTGGAACTGGATATGGAACGTTGCCGCACCGCTGGTAATATTATCCTTTTGCCCTCTTAAATTTTGTGTGCTTTGCAGGTGCTTTAGTTCCGGTGGAAAATCTGACCGGAATTTGGTATGGGGGTTTGGGGGGGGGGGGGGATAAGTGCACAAACATACATAAAAGCAGGGGGCACAGTCACATTTAAGACGTTTCGGGGGGCTAAGTGCACAAACATACATAAAAGCAGGGGGCACTGTCACATTTAAGATGTTTCGGGGGGGTAAGTGCACAAAATACATAAAAGCAGGGGGCATGGTCACATTTAATGTGTTTCGGGGGGGGGGAAGTGCAAAAATTGAAAAAAACTGGGGGGTGATGTGCAAAAATCCCTATTTTTAATAATTGTTTTTAGTTTTGATATTAAATGAATTGAGGTTGAACGAATTATAAGTGAACACTAGTTACACTTTTGAACTCAACTTTAAAAATTATCAAATTAATGTAATTAAGTAAATACTATTTAAGGTTGATTTTACACAAAAAAATAAAATAAAAAATTCGAGTTGATTATTGGATAATTATCATAATTTAATAGTTTTAATAAAGGCGTAGACTCCATTTCAGCTATGAGTGTCAAATGGATCAATCATATCGAATTTAAAATAGATTTCTAATTAATTAGATTCTAAGTGGTTTCAACACTACGAATTTTATATGAATCCGATCCAATTGAAAAATATTCACACTTAATATAAACTCATGATGGATCCATAGTGAATCCACCATCAATCCATGCATATATCATGTGTTATACTATTTAGCGAGTCAAAAATCAAAATAAACATTCGCCACAAAAGAAAAGGAAAAAGAAAAAGAAAAAAAGTAGTGATTAAAATGGAGAATGAACCTCCTTGCTGTCCATAGAGCTCGAAAATCCTAGAAGTTGTAGAAATACAACATCTCAATAATGGTAAAATTCACCATGGGTCCACCATAAATTCATAATAGTCATGAATTTTTTCAATTGGATCGAATTTAGATCGGATTCATAGAAAATCCGTAATATTGGATACACTTAGAATACGATATCTAATCAAAATATTTATCAGGATTAAATTTAAATCGTAATTTCTACATAAAGCTCAATCGAGAATGAGTATGGGTCACGGTTGCGGTTCCATGCATTACGTAACTTGGCTAGATATGACTAAAATGCAAAAATATTCCTTATATGCTTTTAATTTAATAGAAAATTTCATGCATTATTTTTTTTTTTAGGGGAAATCTCATGCATTATTTTCTAATACTCCTAAACGTTAGCAAAAGAGATATTTTTCTAATAAAATATAACAGAGAGTTTCACGTCAATTAAGAAGACATCGATAGTGATTTTGTATTTTATCAATATAAATACATTTTTAAATTTTTCACTCCACGGATGGATAAGCTTACTAGGATCTTTCTAGCATGCGGGCGCCCGAGTTACGCCCTCACATGCGGGAGGGTTAATCGGGCCGTTCATTTGGATCAGATTAATCTGGACCGTTGATTTGGTAATTTGGTCAAAGTCAATTGGTAACTGTTGACTTTTAATTAATTTACAATATACCTAAATTATCCTTTTAATTAAATTTAAAAAAAAATAAAAAAATCGGCCAGTATTGTTAATTATCACTTTACCCCTATCTTATTAATTGAGTTTGACAATTTTGCAAATTGACCCCAATGTTCCGCGATTTTACGAATTTAATTATTTAGCTTGTAAAAAATACAAAAAACCTCATTTCATATAAAAAGACATCGTTACCCCCAAATTTGATAATAATTAACTTTTACAATTTTGCAAATTGACCCCTATATTCCACGATCTTACGAATTTAATTATTTAGCTTGTAAAAAATATAAAAAACCCTCGTTTCATATAAAAAGACCTCGTTACCCCAACTTTGATAATAATTGAGTTTGACAATTTTGCAAATTGACCCCAATGTTCCGCGATTTTACAAATTGAATTATTTTGCTTCTAAAAAAATATAAAAAAACCGTCTGTCATATAAAAAGACCGCTTTACCCCCAATTTTGATAATTATTGACTTTGATAATTTTGCAAATTGACCCCTATGTTTTTTTTATTTTAAATAAACGCCTCTTATATAAAAAAAACCGTTTTACCGCCAATTTTTATAATAATTGACTTTGATAATTTTGTAAATTGACCCCTATATTTTACGATTTTATGAATTGAATTATTTTGCTTCTAAAAAACAAAAAAAAACAAAAAAAAAAAACCGCCTGTCATATAAAAAAGACCGCTTTACCCCCAATTTTGATAATAATTGACTTTGACAATTTTGCAAATTGACCCTTTTGTTTTCTTAATTTACGAATTGAATTATTTTGTTTCTAAAAAAATAAAAATAAAAACGCCTCTAATATAAAAAGACCACTTTACCCTCAATTTTGATAATAATTGACTTTGACAATTTTGCAAATTGACCCATATGTTTTGCGATTTTACGAATTGAATTATTTTGCCTCTAAAAAACCAAAAAAAAAAAAAAAAAAAAAAAAAAAAAAAAAACCGCCTGTCATATAAAAAAGACCGATTTACCCCAAATTTTGATAATAATTGACTTTGACAATTTTGCAAATTGACCCCTATGTTTTCCGATTTTACGAATTGAATTATTTTGTTTCTAAAAAATATAAAAAAACGCCACTAATATAAAAAAGCAACTTTACCCCCAATTTTGATAATAATTGACTTTGATAATTTTGCAAATTGACCCCTATGCTTTGCGATTTTATGAATTGAATTATTCTGCTTCTAAAAAAATTAATAAAAAACCTCCTGTCATATAAAAAAGACCGCTTTACCCCCAATTTTGATAATAATTGACTTTGACAATTTAGCAAATTGACCCCTATGTTTTCCGATTTTACGAATTGAACTATTTTGCTTCTAAAAAATAAAAATAAAAACGCCTCTAATATAAAAAAGACCGCTTTACCCCCAATTTTGATAATAATTGACTTTGACAATTTTGCAAATTGACCTCTATGTTTTGCGATTTTACGAATTGAATTATTTTGATTCTAAAAAAACAAATAAAAAACCTCATGTCATATAAAAAGACCGCTTTACCCCCAATTCTGATAATAATTGACTTTGACAATTTTGCAAATTGATCCCTATAATTTCCGATTTTACGAATCGAATTATTTTGCTTCTAGAAAAACAAAAAAAAACAAAATCGGCCTCTCAAATAAAAACGACCTCTTTACCCCCAATTTTGATAATAATTGACTTTGACAATTTTGCAAATTGACCCCTATATTTTGCGATTTTACGAATTGAATTATTTTGGTTGTAAAAAAACAAAAAAAGCGCATATCATATAAAAAAGACCGCTCTACCCCCACTTTTGGTAATAATTGACTTTCACAATTTTGTAAATTGACCCCTATATTTTCCAATTTTACGAATTGAATTATTTTGCTTCTAAAAAAAAAAAAAAAAACCGCCTTTCATATAAATAATTCAATTCGTAAAATCGGAAAATATAGGGGTCCATTTGCAAAATTTTTAAAGTCAATTATTATATAAATTGGGGGTAAAGCGGCCTATTTTATATGATATACGATTTTTTTGGTTTTTTTGAAGCAAAATAATTCAATTCGTAAAATCTAAAACATAGGGGTCAATTTGCAAAATTTTCAAAGTCAATTATTATAATTGGGGGTAAAGCAGTCCTTTTTATATGAGAGGCGTTCTTTTTTTGTTTTGTTTTTTTAGAAGCAAAATAATTTAATTCGTAAAATCGCAAAATATAGGGGTCAATTTGCAAAATTGTCAAGGTCAATTATTATCAAAATTGGGGGTAAAATGATCTTTTTTATATGATAGGCAGTTTTTTTTTTTCAGAAGCAAAATAATTCGATTCGTTATCAATGTCAATTATTATCTAAATTGGGGGTAAATCGGTCTTTTTTATATAGTAGGCAATTTTTTTATATTTTTTAGAAGCAAAATAATTCAATTCGTAAAATCGCAAAAATAGGGGTCAATTTGCAAAATTGTCAAAGTCAATTATTATCAAAATTGGGGGTAAAGCGGTCTTTTTTATATGACAAACGGTTTTTTTTTCGGAAGCAAAATAATTCAATTCGTAAAATCGGAAAACATAGGGGTCAATTGGCAAAATTGTCTAAGTTAATTATTAACTAAATTGGGGGCAAATCGGTCTTTTTTATATGACAGACGGTTTTTTTATATTTTTAAGAAGCAAAATAATTCAATTCGTAAAATCGCAAAACATTGGGGTCAATTTACAAAATTGTCAAAGTCAATTATTATCAAAATTGGGGATAAATCGGTCTTTTTATATCATAGGTTGTTTTTTATTTTATTTTTAGAAGCAAAATAATTCAAATCGTAAAATCGTAAAATATAGGGGCCAATTTGCAAAATTGTTAAAGTCAATTATTATCTAAACTGGGGGTAAAGCGGTCTTTTTATATGACAAGCGATTTTTTTTTAATTTTTTAGAAGCAAAATAATTATATTCGTAAAATCGCAAAATATAGGGGTCAATTGGCAAAATTTTCAAAGTCAATTATTATCTACATTGGGGGTAAAACGGTCTTTTTATATGACAGACGATTTTTTTATATTTTTTTAGAAGCAAAATAATTCAATACGTAAAATCGCAAAATATAGGGGTCAATTTGCAAAATTGTCAAAGTCAATTGTTATCAAAATTGGGGGTAAAATGGTCTTTTTATATCATAAGTGGTTTTTTTTTAATTTTTAGAAACAAAATAATTCAATTGGTAATATCATGGAACATAAGGGTCAATTTGTTTTTAGTTTTAATTATTTTGATTCAAAGGTTATAAATGTCTTTTATTAATTGAAGATTATCTAAACTTTTAATTAATTTTTTAAAAAAAGGGTAAAAGTGTCTATTTACGTACTGAGTCAACTCGCCGAGTGACATACTAGTTACGCACGCCACATGGCATCATTTCAGGGCCATCCCGCATGTGAGGGCGAGTTACGGTGCCCGCACCCTAGAAGACCCGAGCTTACTAAATAACAAGTTGAAAACTTATGATCAAATCGTGAAAGTTCCAAAAAGCTAATTAGAACTGTTTGATAAAAATTTGTTTGAGCTCGGCTCGATTTGTTATACTTATCAAACAATCTTGAATAATATTTTTCTTTTGATGAATTCTTAAACTTAACTCAAGCTCGGTTCGATAAAATTAACAAAACACATGTAAAAATATCAAACAACTCGATAATCGAGCTCAAGCTCGTTCATGAAACCATACTCTAAGACAATTTCAAACTCGGTACATAATTCAAACTGAACTTGAACTATGTGTTGTTTGGTATTATTCGACTCATTTCTACCTCTACTTTTAATTACATGGCATGACTAATTCCTTCTTTTTACTTTTGACAAATACATGGCATGCGGACCATCAAATCTCCACACATTAATTGGGATTAACTCAACAAGAATCACCGGATGTAGTTATGAATGAATGATTGCCTCAATTATCATTTCTTAATGAGAAAATTGCATAATTTAAATATAAATAATCACGCTTTCCTCATTTTTTAGGGATAATTTGCACGTTTATATCGTCTTTCCGAGGGAAAATGATAACGGTTTCCTCGCGTTATCGCATTAACACGTGATAATTTTCCTCACGTTTCTGCACATGGTCGATTTTGTCCATTTTCATACTAATTATTTGACGATGCTATGAATAAAATATTACGATCAATATTTAAATTGTGACACTCAATGTATATTTATAGTAGCAGCATATTGCAAAGTAGCTGTGAAAAATGAAAATCCAGATATTTTACATTTCACATTCAGTAGGTTCGACCCGGAGAAAGAACCCGGGTGAGTATCTAACCTTAAGAAGTTTACTAACCCAATATGGTTATCCGGGCCGGATTCTAAATCATAGCATGTAGATAAGCCCAATGGGGGGAAGACTGAAGAGTCCAGGTCAAGGTTGTCAGTTCCATGCAGTATGTAACTTGAAATAACAACAAATAATAAGCAAATATGTTTTCGTCTCCAAATTAAAAAAAAAAAAAAAAAAAAGAGAGAGAGAGAAAAAAGAATGCAAATATGATTTTGAATGATTTAAAAAAAAATCTCATATTGTATTTTATCAGTAAAATCCTTCATGTATTAATAAGTCAAAGATATTTATTCCCACCCATAAGTCATGACGTAAGTGTTAATACTTTGAATGATTTTCAAAGGAAATGACAATTATATCCCTAAAAAATATTTTCTTTTAAATAAAATTTAAAAACACAATCGCTCACTTAAACAATTGGTAATAACCACCTTTTAATCTTAAAAATTATCAACACCCTGCCTCCCTAAAATTTGAAAAATATAGCTAAAATTTTTCCTGCGGTCAACTCTTGACTTTTCAAATTGGTGAAACTAGCTAATAATTAAAATATTAACATAACATTCTTTTTTCTTGCTAGTGAAGAGTTAACACACAATATTTTGACTATTTCAAAAAAGAAAAAAAAGTCTTAAAAAGTTGAGAAACTTCTTGAAGCTCATTAGAGGAATTAGGACATATATTTTATGCAAAACAAGATAAAATCATCCCTACTTTTAATTAATTACTACATGGCATGGCTAATTCTACAACATAAAATCTCCACACATTAATTGAAATTAACTTTTGAAGATACTAATTTAAGATTGTCTCCACTCTCATTTCAGGCATTATATTCTGTTCCATACAACACTCATGAGTTCTAATCTGAGGTTCATAAAGAATTATTTAAACTTTTACCCTCCCCAAAATGTATATATCCATGAAAGTTCAAACAATTCTTAGAATCACTTATATTCTAGATTTAACCAAAAGGACTTTGGGTACAGGACTGAAAATCAAATCAAGTTATTCGATACTCGTCTTGAGCACGTTCGATAAAAGCTCGTTTGAGCTCGATTCGTCAAACAAAATCAAACAAGCTTAAACAAAATTCCTCATTCGATAACTCGCGAAACTCGACTCGATAAGCTTAAAATTAAGAAACCGCATGTAAAATACCAAGTTACTCGATACTTGACTTGAACTTATTTGTTAAAAGCTCGTTCGAGCTTTCGATTCTTTAAGATATCAAACCAAACTCAAACAAAAAATTTCAAGCTCGATAAAATTTAAATCAAACTTAAATAATATATCGTTCGAACCCCTAAACTGACCTAATACCTAAAATATTAAATGAATTTTGGATGGACCTCCATAAAAAGGGCCATATAGTTTACATGTGTAAATCCTCAAATCGCTTACACACACACCTCACAAGGCTTTTGGGTTTAGCTGAGTAATAGTGAGTTGCAACGTGTCGAGATGAAGAGAGGAATAGATAAATATCGTGGCAACTTTCCACAAAAGCAGCCGAAAACAAAAACAACACGTACGTACGACCAAAACAACATAAAAAACAACATAATTAAATAAAAATTGTATTCATTTAGTATGAGGACCAATAATTAATTCATAACGCAAGTTGCGAAAAAAGTTACTTTCTCCGTCCCACTTTTTTATCACTTGCTACGATCGATCAATCAACACGTACTTGATCATATTTATAAAAATTATAATAAGTCATTGAATTAATATATTTTACTAATAAATTGATAATATCATATGACTCCATATATATTATTTCCTTCATTTTTTTTATTTGTTGGTATGACAAAATTTTCTTATTTACTTTTCTTTGTCGCTTTCATATTTCAATGTAAAATTAATGTTATTTTACAAATCTTACCCTTATTATATATTAATATTAATTAATGCTAAATTTATTTGATTAAAAAGATATTTTGAATTTTTTGATTAAAAAAATTAACTATTTATGACATTCCTTAATTCAAGTACAATCATCAAAAGCGACAAATGAAAAAAAAATGAAAGGAATAATATTTAAAAGGTTTAACACACCATAAATATGAATAATTTAGCATAACAAATTATTTAAAAAATTAAAAAATTTAATCGAACATTGTAACAAATATAGTAAAAATAATAAAACGGAGAGAGTATATAGAATAATTTAAAAAAATATAAATAAAATTATAAGCAACGCGTGGCAGGTGAAAATAAAATGAATGGACGACGGAGGAAAAAAGACTTTGCAGATTCGTTACGGCTCTACATCCCACTTGCTTCTTTATTTAATAAATTGTACTAAGAAGTAATAAATAATAATTGGTCAAACGTTTGGTAATTACACTATTTGTAGTGCGTATATGTGTAAAGAGAAAATAAAAGATTGGATAAAAAGACTAGTGGTAGTGTAACATCTGGAGATATTAACAATATTAATAATATTATTATTGATTTATAGAAAAGTGTCTATTTCTATGTCCATGTCCAAGTGGGGTGTTACGTGTTCCCCTAAGCTTTTTGCATGACATAACATAAAATTCCCATTATTTTACACCACCCAAATATGCACAAAACAATGATAAAAGAAAGAATGCGCAATATTTTTAAAAAATAAAAATAAAAAATCAGTTATTATCAGGTGTTGAGTATACAAGTCCTACACTAGTAGGTCTTAATCCATCAATCAATCAAGAATCCACTTGCCCTCGACTTTGAGAAATTATTTCATGCATCGATTGCATCACGTAACCAACCTATATAATGCACATTCGTTCTTCAAGAATGTAGGACCAACAACTGATTAGACTGTTTTCAAATTAATCAAAACATTATGATGTGGATTATTGTCCAATACGTAATCTTTGAATCAATTAACTACGCCACGTGTGCTTAGTAATGTGATCCAATATGAATGTACAAGGCAATTTCTCCTTAAAACAAATTTAAATACAAAATATTAAAGAAAATGTTACATAAAAACATGTGGGACTTTGATAAATTATTTCATGCATCGATTGCATCACATAACCAACCTATATAATGCACGTTCGTTCTCCAAGAATGTAGGACCAACTGATTAGACTGTTTTCAAATTAACCAGAACATGATGATGTGGATTATTGTCCAATATATAATCTTTGTATCAATTAACTACACCACGTGTGCTTAGTAATGTGATCCAATATAAATGTACAAGGCAATTTCTCCTTAAAACAAATTTAAATACAAAATATTAAAGAAAATGTTGCATAAAAAGATGTGGGACTATGCTAGAATGAAATTCCCAAAATACAACTTTATTCAATCTGTAGGGGGGGACCAAAGTCCAAAACTCAAATAACATTCCATGCATGCCAAAATTCCATACATATCCAATGTACCTTTTATTTGATAGCAAGAAAAGAAATTTGTAGCATTAATAAACTAAAACATCAAATATACATGTATATATATAGAGATTATTTAGGATTCACATACCCTTCATTTTTCCAAATGTCAAAAGGATTCTCTATTTAAAACTAAGCTACTTATGTATTTTTGTACAAATCTACACAAACCGTATACCATTTTTCATAACTTCAAAGTATATAACTTTCTTAGCTACTACAATAAACACACTAGCTAGTATTTTACTTATATTCTAAAGTTGAAATTCCACAAATTACCTTTATGTGACCTATCTTGATCACTAGACATGTTGTGATGACTTATACGAATCAAAACGGAGCGCGGTGTGGAATGCCTTTCCTCCGACTAGAATTCCGATGATTGAACAACGGAGGAGTCCCCGGGGAAATGCTATTGTTACCCGTGCCCTCGTCTCCCCAACTATTTGAACCGGAAGACAACCCCTTAATATTAATCGAAGAAAATGTGTGTCGTCCTTCCAAGAACCTTTGAATCTTCCTCGGTGTTGATGACTCGTCATCCGAATCGGAGTTCGACCCATTAAACATTTCCTTGTTATTGTTGTTGTTGTTGTGTTTCCCCCTCAATGAAAATGTGAGCTCACTATCACCTCTCTTCATGCCATTCAGCTGTTCATGATAAAAATAATGTGAATAAATAATAAACTAAAGACCAAGTCAAACAATTCTTCACACATTTAATGATTTAATTTGAATGTGCATTCTTTTTCCTTTATTAGAGAGAAAAGTTCCATTAAACTCCTCAAAAGAACCCTTGTTCACATGTTTCAGTTGATAAATAAAGCAAGTCAATAAAAATAAAGGACTAATCAAAAGAACCAAATTGCATATTTTTGATTAATCCCAAATCACCATTTGAATTAAGGCTATATTTAATTCTTAATTTTTGTTGAGCAAAACGTTATCGCATTTAGGCTTAATTTTACTCACTGAAATCCAAGAACCGAACATAATGTTTGGAAAAAACGGAAAAAATAATAGACCTTGCAGCCGAGAGAACAGAATCTGAACGAGTCGGGCAGGCCACGAGCACAGATTTCGCAAGTATAAGTGATTCCCTTTCCGGGCCTCGGTTGAGGTCTTTCATTAAGGAACACAATCTTGGCACTGTTAATAACATATGTTTGAATGCAGGAAATGTCTATATACTTCTGAATCTCATAAACTCGGACCACATTGTGGTACGAAGATCGCCTTATCTGCAAATATTCAATTAATTCATCAAATTAATACAGAGCAAAAAACCATGCCATTCTTTTTCTCTTTCCTTTGAATAATAATTACCTGAAGAACACGATGTTCCTTATGATGGATTATACACGAAGAACAGAACGCATTTTCCATGCAATCCAAACAGAACATATTGCATTCACTCTTATTAGAATCTGAATGAACTGGACATGGAACAAAGTAATCAGCTTTCAACATTGGTTTCAACCATGGAGGCCCCATTCGATCTTCGTTTCCCGTTCGAACAATCGGGCTCACCTGGATTTCAATAAACAATAAATACTACTATTTTCAAATCAAGGAATCGAGAAAAAGAGGCAACTTTTTCATATCCCCTGTTTTATCAATTTGAAATAGATGGAAAAATAAAAAATATGTACCATGACTTTTCTTAACACTTAAGTTTGGAGTTGAAATAGTAAGTATAAAAGCTAGGCCCTTTTCCAGCCACAATCAATTTTAACTGCTGGAAGAAGAATCTGGTCATTAAAAAGACAAAAACCCACATTAGTTTTTCGAAAATAAATAAGTAAATTAAAAAAAAAATAAGATGAAGATGAAGATGAAGATGAAGAAATACCTGATTTCATGAAAAATGAAAAGGGTAGACAGAATTTGTGCGAGAAAATGATGAGGGAGTGGAGACGAGACGGATAGTCGTACACGGAGGTGAAGGGGGAGAGACTAGAAGGAAAAGGACTGCGGGAAGAAATTTATAAGGCGGTCATAAATTTAATTTATTATTAATTAATAATATTTTTTGTTTTGTAGATTTTATGAATAATATTTAGGTAATTTAATTTTGGAAATTGAATGATAAATATATGTGGGGAAGGAAACGTGCCAAATGGGATTTAATTTACATGGCGAATATATCTTCACGAATGGGTACAGAATAGAATAGAGTTCGGGTGGATTCTCTTTTTTATCCCTCCCCCATTTTGTATTTTTTTAAGTCGGCGTTTAATTTCAAACTTGAGGTGCCCACAAATTATGAAACTGTAGCCTTAGGATATTGAAATATTTAAAAAAAAAAAAAAAAAATTGGTACCAATTTAGAAATTTAATATCATAAAAGTTCTTTTAGATCTTTATGTATTTTAAAGTGTCTGGGGCCAATTATAGAAATTATTTTTGGTCAATGGAAATTTTTATTGTGTTTGACCTCATAATTATTATTGGAATTTTCAGAAACTAATATATTAACTTATTTAAGAAGCTTCTAGAATGTTACTCTTACAAAAGTAATTATTCTATAATTAATTTTTATTATAACCAATTATTATTTTAGTAAAATTAAGGCAGAATTGCAGAAAACGTCTAAAACTAATTGGTGATTTTGAGTTTCATCCCAAACTATATCACTTCATCGAATTTCGTCCCGTAATTTAATAATTTTTAGAAATATCGTCCCAAATTAATTACTAATTTTGATTTTTCGTCCCAAACTATATTAACTCGCCGATTCGTCCCGTAATTTACAATTCTGCATGAATTTAGTCCCAACGTTAAATTTTTAATTTAATAGAAATGACGGTTCAATCTTGTAATTAGTTTGGGACAAATTCGACAATATTGTATAATTGTTCATGCTAAAATTTGCCACATCATCACACGTAGCAACCATGTGGCAATTTATGGATATATGCGAAATTTCCATCTCATAATTAATGGTGGGACGACATTCCAAAATAATATTAAATTACGTGATAATTTGAGAAGAAAATTCAAAATCACTGATTAATTTAGGACGTTTTCTGCAATTTTACCTAAAATTAACTATCAACAATTGAAATTTAATACATAATCAACTATTCTATAAAGTTTATATTTAATTAAAAAAGAAGGAAATAATTTGCACGCAAATGAGTTTGATTTTATCAACAACAACAAAAAAAGGCAGAAAAGGTAAAATTATTAATTATTATTTTCCGCCCAAAAAGGGTATACAAATGAAGTAAAATATTGTTTTTAGCCATTTGGTTACTGAGTTCATTTCAGAACTTTTTTATATATTAGCATATTAATTTAAAGCTAACGAAAATACTGCTATTTGACTTCAAAGGATTATTACATTTTTTAATTAACAACTCTATACCATGATACTCCTATGTAATTTATGAATATTATAATATTAATAAAATGTACATTTAACAAGGGTTCATAAAAAATCTAATTGACTAGTGACCACTACTAGCTAACTACCACATTGACCAATATATTATTATAATATATTGTCAAATTATCGTGTTAATATTATTTTTGTTCATTGTCATATTTAGATTTTAAACATATATTGGATCATCGCACATTTGTAGTGTTCAATTCATTTTATTTGTATACTTAAATATTTGGTTAAGTTAAATTAAAATTTTGTCCATTATAATCAACAGACCATTCCTCGGATGGATTTTTGTGAAACATAAAGTTAAATGAATATAGTATTCATTAAATATTAATCAAACGCAGATTTTTAGCAAATTTGATCAATTTAGTTGCATATTCGCTCCACATAATTCAGATTACGAATTTTTTTAATTGAATTAGATCCATCAAATCTCTAATTAGACAATTATTATAATAAATCGAAACAAGTTCGAATCAAATCCGAATTTGAATCTGCCCATTAACAGCCCTAGGCTGATATGCTCACTTAAAGCCTCACTTATTCAATCATTTGAAAAATAATTAGAAGTGGACCAAATTGCTCATTAAGGATGTCCAGCCGAGTAATGGTCCATGGCCCAAATTAAATCTTTACATACCATGGCCCATTCCCAGCTTTCTTCTTAATATTTGGGCTTAGATTCATTTAGAATAGAGTTGAATCCCAGATTGGCCCAATACAAATCTTACCAATCTAACAACCTTAAGGAACTCTAAAAGGGCTGACAAATAGCCCAATTTGTGATTGTAGTACATACAAATGGCTTAGCCCATTAGCAGCTCAGCTTCAGGCTTTTCTATTTTCCGCATTATTTTTCTCCTTATAAGATATCTTAATTAATTGTGGCTTATTCTTTTTTTTTTTTTTTTTTTTTTTTCACAAAAAAATTGGTTAGATCATGCATTATCTTGGACTTGAGGGAGATAAAGAAACTAAATTTAAAATTTTATGTTAAATTTATGATACATTTGTTCTCATTGTAATAACTATTAAAAACTTTGCTTAATTATAAGAAAGCAACTACGGTTCGTGATTGTCCTCACCATCTTTCATGAAAGATAAAACGGTAAATAAGGGCTTAGGGGAAGTTAATGCACACCCAGCTAGAAGATGTTGAGATAAATGTCCCACATGAATGAAAAATTATAGCATCTTAGAAGATAAAAAAAAAGAAATAAGTTCTTGAGCAATCATCAACTTTTAAACTAAATTTTTAGGTGAGTTAGGTCCAAGTCATGTAACTGGATTTGACCTAGTCCATGTGGTGAAAATCTAATATGGTATCAAACTATCAGACCCACGTGAATATGGGGCACCTTATTCCGTGATGACTCTTCCTTGTTCCTATGATGGGCTTTCACTCATATATTTAGTCTCACCCACACGTGAAGGGAGAGTATTTAGACAAAATGTCCAACATAGATAAAAAAAAAAATTATAATAAAGTTCACCGTATAAAATCTCATGTAAATGGACTTCGCTTAGTACACGTGGCAAAAATTTAATAACGTATAGGCTAAGAGGTTATTCAAGAAAATTTGTGCCTATCCCGATGGATCTAATCCATCGGGGTGCTGGATGAATGCCACATGCGTATGAAATGACAATTTTTTGCCCTCTCATGAACATGTATACAGGGGCGGAGCCAGAAATTTTAGTCGTGGGGGGCGAGATTAAAATGGAAAGTATATAATTAAATTATTTAAAAAATTATGATTATCAAAATTTATTTTTAATATGCCGATAATTCTTATGATTCTTGATATTGATAACATAATTTTGATTTTCCTTATTAAAAGAGAACTATATTAAGTGTTAAAGAAAATTTTCCTTATTAAATTCTACTTATATTGTGTAACTCTATTAGTGGGCTCTATTCCCTATGACCTGACTACACATTTAATTAAAGTAGACAAAAAATTTTGATTCACACGCACTGCGGAGCTACACATAGACTGGGGAAGGGGCGGTCGCCCCCCCAAGAAAATTAGAAATATTTATTTTTAGTTGTGAAATTTGTAAGAGTAAATTTCTTTGACCAACTTGATAGCAAGTTGCAGGAGTAAGGCCATTTCCTATGTAAAGCGGGGAAGATGGATTTGGGGGTTTTTGGATCTAGGGGAAGATAAAAATGAGAAAAAATGTATGAAGCCCTTCCAATCCCTTCTCACCGCTTCAAGCGGTGAGGTGAGGCAATCCAACTTTGGATTGCGGTGAGGCAATCCAACTTTGGATTGTCTCACCGCTTGAAGCGGTGAGTTGCTGGGCTGGCGAGTTTATTTTATTTTTATTTTTTTCTTTTTTAAATAAAAACTCTTTTAATTTAATTTTTTTTAAAATATCTTATTAAATTAAATGTAATTCTTATTTAATCTTAATTTAATTTAATTTGTGTACTATTTTTAAAAAGTTAATTTTAGTATAAAAATGTAACTTTTATTTAATAAAATCAAATTTAATGTAATTATTATGTTGGAAAATTTAATGTCAATCAAGTATTTAATTGTTGTATTATTGTGCACCAATTTTAAAATTTCTTTAAAAGTTAATTATTAGAAACTCAATTTAATTTAATTAATAAAAATGAAACCTTAAACGAACTTTTTTTTTATATAATAAACCTTAAAAGAACTTAATGAACATTACATATGACTCGTTAAATAAAAAACGACATAACCCTAACAATTAGACATCTAAAATAAATACGATTACATATGATCGCCATTTGGACCGTGTATTGCCCACACATGTTCAACTAAGTCCTTTCGAAGTTGACGGTTGACCTCTACTGAGCGTATTTGTTGATGACGTAACAAATATTCTTCTACGGATATCGGACCGGAGCGAGGCAAGCCAAATTATTGGTTGTCAACTATTTAATTATTGTATTGTTGTGTTTTTTTTTAAAAAAAAAATATTGGTTATTATTGTTATTATTATTGTCAATCTTAAATTATATCTTATTGTTATTAATTATTTATTTATTTCACATACGAGTTAATTTTTATTATTATTATTAGTATTGCTATTATTATTATTATTATTATTATTATTATTATTATTATTATTATTAAGTGAATGAAATTGATAGATTGATACATTTTAGATGACTTATGAAAATGAAAGGGGAAGCTGGACTTGGATTCTGAGGGGAAGCTAGACTGAGTGAGGGGAAGCTGGACTTGGGCTGAGGAATACATAGGAGATGGCCTAAGTGAGTTGGGTCAGGTGGCTTGGGTTCGATTTCTATCTGCAACAAGCTTAGTTATTATTATTTTTTTTATTTAGTCCCTGCTCCTAAAAAAAATATTTTATGGTCTTTTAATATTTTTGTAATAGAATTTCCTTCTTAAAATTCTTTTTATTTAGTCCACTGCTCCAAACAAAATACTTATTAATTGTAAAATGAACACAATCATTTATTTTCTTTATAGTAAAATATTTTCACTCTTCCTTGTATTATTTTCCAAACTATGCACCAAATATTCTTGTTATACCAATTTCCCTTATTATTTTCTTTATATGGTGCATTACTCAAAAAAAAAATCCGCCCCCCAAAAAAATTGGTCTAGCTCCGCCACTGTTCACACGGATTCTTTCCTTTAGGAATTTAGAGGTACTAACAAGAATACATGAGGTACTACTATAATAATAATAATAGATATGTGCTACTATTTTTTTTTTTGCTGGTCCGCCCATGCATGTATAGTATATCCAACCCCAATGAATTTAAGAGCGAAAGACAAAAACACCCCCTATGCTTTGTCTAACTCCCAAAAAAATTCCTGTGTTATTTTAACTCCCCAAAACCCCCCTGTGATCTCAAGTAAGTGTCAACTACACCCCTATAAAAGAGAATGTGTTTCAAACGCCAAAATTACAAGTTTTGTTCACATTTTGCTTTTCATATGACAATTTTACCCCTGACATCGAAAGACAAAAATAACCCCTATGCTTTGTCTAACTTCCAAAAAAAAAATCCATGTGTCATTTTAAATCCCCCCCAAACCCCCCACACTCGACCCAAGTAGTATATATTTAATTTTTAAAAATAAAAAATAGATTTAAAAAAAAACACAGAGGGGTAATCTGTCATTCCTCCAAAAGTCAAAAGTAAAATTATACTTGAGTTGAGTGTGGTACTTAAAACCAAACACATGGACGGTTTGGGAGTTAAAATAACACAAATTTTTTTCTAGGAATTAGACAAAGCATTGAGGGTATTTTTGTCTTTTGCTAATGAATTAAATCATCTGTGATAGAATGTAACTGGTTATTCAGTATGGTTTGAACTCTGAAACAAGAAAGACAACATTTATGACGGGTCAAGTTTTCCAGCTAAGAACAGATCGGCACATACTAACTTTGAAACAAAATTCATCAATTTATACGGATAATTACATATTAATACCTTAAGGTTCACGGAAATTATAGAACAGTACCCCGAAATTTCGCCAAATGCTAACACCTTCCTTGCCGTTAGTTGACGTTGAAAAGAAGTACATCATATAAGTTATATAATGTATAAAATGTCTACTACACATCTCATTTCATATTTAATATTTATTTTTTGAAAATACAAATTTATATTAAAAACCAATATCCTCACGTCTTGAATGATTTACCTTATCAGTGTTTAATAGGTAACGATTTGTATTTTTAAAACAAAAAAATCCCAAGAAATTTTTTTAACTTAATAAAAGAGAAAAGAAAAAACCTACCCACACGGCCACACCACCCACACCTTTGCCTCCTCCAGCCCCAACCCTTGCACCGACCGAGGCCTGAGTAAAAGCCGAAAATTATATATTTTGCAATCCGTTCATTTTTGAGTCAACGTAAATTTAATTAAATTTATAAAAATTATAATAAATAATTTAATTAATAAGTTAATAATATCGTATGACAACATATGTATTAATATTTAAAAGATTTAATACACCACAAATGTAAATAATTTAATATAATAAATCATTTAAAATATTATGATCGAATAGTGTAGTTAATGAAATAAAAATAATGGGATATAGGGAGTATGTACTATAAACTATAATGAGTTTATAAATGTTAAATAAGAAAAATATGCGATTATAAAAAATATTATTATGATAAACAAGAAACATTTAATTCAATGCGTTTAATAGGTAGCTGGTGGGGTCCATCAAAGTTGACCAAATTAATTAAGAATTTTTTTGAATAATTATGTTAGTAATTGGAATTAATCCAATCTTCTGATCATAATCTTAACCCATTTGATCATTACACTAGATAACCTTTTCTTTTCTTTTCTTTTTATTTTTTATAATTCGTCACTATCATAACTATATACTATTGATCTAATTATTAAACAAGATAGGCTATTACATTATAGCTTAGAGTCTTAGATTAAATTTTCATTAATCAAAAAATATATACAACTAATTAGCTAACTAGGTCATCTTTAATTGACCAAGTTAAAATATACTTGAGAAGTTGCATAAATGGTGCATGTGGATTAGTTTTGCCCCATCTAGCGGTTTCGTGAGATCAGATAAAACTTTTTTAAATGAGTTTTTGTCAGATTCATGAAACTCATCACATTCATAATCATATATTTATACTCAAACTCTTTAAACATATGAGCCTATTTGGATGGATTTTGATTCGGTTTTATGCGTCTTTATTTAAAATATATAGTTTGGGTGGTTTCGGTGAAACCTTTAAGACCTCGTTTGGATGAGTTTTAGCCGTTAGATTTTGTGGTTTGAATAAGTTGAAATCTCACTTGAAGGATGTTGGGGTTTAGGAAAAAAAACAGTAGGTAATATGTGTTAAATCAATGTTTTTTTCAATGAGATTTGGGGGAAATGTAGATGGTAGGTGTCAAATAAATATTTAATATGTTTGAAGAGTTTGAGTGTGAGTTTCTGAATAGGTTTATGATGGTTTTAGGGGTTTGACAAAAACTCATTTGAAAGAGTTTTGGCTCGGTCTCGCGAAACCCGCGAGACTGGGCCAAAATCCATCCACATACACCCTATAAAACTGTGATTTGGCACCTACAACCTATATATTTTTCCCCAAAACTCTATAAAAATACATTGATTTGACACCTACTATATACTTGTTTCCCTAAATCCCAACATCTAAACTCAATCCAAGTGGGGTCTCTACTATTTCAAAACCACAGCTTAACATCCAAGACTTAACCAAACGAAGTTTCAAAAATTTCACCGAAACCACCTTAATCATTTTTTTAAAACTGAGCCGCAAAATCGAGCCAAAACCCTTCCAAATAGCCCCATAAATATTTGGCATGATTCCATTGAATTATGAAGCGTGTTTCGAGGATTTCTATTGCTACGCAAACTTACCCTAATTACGCGTGGTGTTTTACGTGAACCCCCTAAACCAAATTCATCATATTACGCGTGGAGTTCTGTGTATTGTGAACTTTAAGTAGAAAGTTTATATATGTAATTAGGGCTGTCAATGGGTCGGACTCGGACCGGATCAGGGCAGATCCGGATCCGAGTCCGATTTCCATTTTTACTATCCGGATCCGAATCCGAATCCGCTCGGATCTGGAATATTAGCAACCGGATCCGAATCCGACGGATATCTCGGATCCGGATAAATTATCCGGATCCATTTAGCAAGCTAATTTTTTTTTTTTTTTTTCCGTTTTCCTCCAAATCACTTGCAGATTCCACCATCATGAATTAAAAATGTAATATTTTACTTACTTCATCGAAACTATTGCCAAAAATTGTAGAAGATGGAATATGATGAACAAATATAAACGATAAAAATTAGAACAAAAGAATAAACAAAAAATATAAGTAAAAAAGATATAAACTGGAACAAAGAAGAAGAAAACTCAATATTGAGAAATGGAAGAGAAGATAAAAATTGAAGGATGAATGGTTATGGTTTGATTTTTCTTATTAAATAGTATAAATTAATATGTTGTAGACCCAATTAGTTATCTGGTCAGTCTACCAACATCTCTCATGCATTTCTTTTTAAAATTATTTTTAATATAGTAAAAGATTTTAGTGGAACATAGATAGTTTTATTTTTATTTTTATTTAAATACATAATATATAAACAACATATAGTAATATATATCGGATACGGATATGTAACGGATCGGATCAGCCTATATCCATATTCGCTCCATATAATTCGGATTACGGATCTTCTTAATCGGATCAGGTCCGTCGGATCACTAATCGGACAATTATCCTAATAAATCGGATCGGATTCGGATCGGATCCGGATTGAAATCCGCCCCATTGACAGCCCTATATGTAATATTGACACTTAATGGAAACATCTGGACTAGTTATGTAATTTCACTAAACATCAACGTAAGTTCTTATCCAATATTAATGGTAGAATATAACCAAATGTTCTTTGCAAATTCCGGCACCCAAAAAGCTGCACCTAAAAAGGCCCAAAATCATTCTGCTCCCTTTCAAGATTGTCCATAAATGAAAGCAAATTATTTCCTCACAACGTCTAATCTTCGTCTATGTTCATTTTAATTACCCCTTTCCTTTCTCATTAATTGACAAATTTGTTAAATTTTTTAATTTCAAATTAATTGTTATGTTTGAATTTTTCAAATGTTTTCTTTTCAATTTTGTCCATTTGTCACACTTAAATTACGAAAAAATCAATAATTATCACTCGTTACTAGAAAATTAAATAAAAAGTGGGGAATTCTAGGGTGCCGCTACGTTAGGTGCCGCTAATACCACATTATGTGGTATTACCACACAATGTGTGTCACATTAGGTGGTATAAATATCATAGAATGTGACACACATTGCGTGGTAATACCACCTAATTTGGAATAAATATTACATGATGTGGGGGTCATATTAAACATATGGGGTTAATAATATGTAATGTGATCATGTACTGTCACATGTGGAGATCATACCATACAATGTGATACACAGTGTGTGATAATACCACCTAATGTGGTATTAGCGGCACATAACGTAGCGGCACCCTAGAATTTTCCATAAAGGATAATTATCATTATAAATAATATTTTAAAAATTACTATAAAAAATATTTAATAATGAAATTATTTAATATATATTAAAACACGAAATATGTCAATTAATATGAAACGGGTGGAATATTACCACCACATTTCTCCTACCAAAAATTATAAATAAATTATTACCTGTCTTCTTCATTTTCATTTTTCTTAACTAAAACATAAAAGTTAAAGGAAAAAGACATGTGCCTCACATCATTCTTTCCAGCATCTTCCCATCCACGATGTAATAAAAGTTCCCCATCAATCATTAAACCACATGCCCGCTATTACACTTTCCATAAAAAATAAATTAATAAAAATTATTTAACTAAAATTATTGGTGCTTCAATTCACATTTATTTCATCAGCCAAGCCAAATATAAAGTGTTAACGACAATTTATCTTGATATTCATAATGTACAATTTACTGTTTTCTGATTAGAAAAAGAACAATTTACTCTCTTAAAAAAAAATTAAATAAGCAGTTTACCTCCTTGAGTCGGAGAGTATAACTCACTTATCGAAATTGAGAATGAGTATGAAAAATATTTTATAAAATATGAGGATAAATTGTCATATTTATTATAATACAAAAAGATAATTTGCCACATTTTCATAATACATGAAATGAAAATAATGTGTCATTTATATAAAAATATCCGGAGACAATGTGAACCTTTTATAAAATTATAAAGAGGATAAATTATTTTTTTTTCAAATCACAACAGAGTAAATTAAACATTATAATATTAGAGGGGACAATTTTAACTCCAGACATGAATACGATGATTAATCATTAATGAAGAAGAAAGCGATTGTGGAAAATTGGACCAATCCAAGTTAAAATCCATTCTCTAGATTGATCGAACTTTCTTCATAACACACTATTGTACGGTTTCGTAACCACCACCCGGCCCCGGCCCCGGCCCGGCCCGTTCTTGATTTTGCTCATAGCCACAGACACCAATTGCCAGCGGTGGGGGCTGTCGGTTAGGTCCCATACGCCAACAAATTAACACCACTTCACGCGTAATTGCAGGGACCCCCGTCCCACATCGCCACGGGTCATAACCTAATGCCTCAAACCAAATCATAAATGACTTAACATTTCAGCAATACAATTGTAAATGTAAAGAGTAAAGGGTTCATTTGGATGATCTAAAAATGGCGTCGGTGATGACATTCCCTTTAGAATAAATAATAAATTTTAACAAACAAATACCTATAGAACGTGTACTTAATTTTTATACACTAAAAAAATATTGGACTAACCACAAAAGAATTTACTCCCATTTTTACGTGACACTATGAAACAACACTACCAATGGCGTTTCGCTCGAATTCCTTGATGATCGGGGCGAGTTTCTTCATGTTATCGTCGTACACATACGGGATCTTATCGAGCCACGTAGTGGCGTTCTTGGCCGAGGCCGGGAGCAAGTTACGGCAAAGCTCCTCGTGCACGGTGATCGTGTTGTGGTAATGGTAGTATCGGATTTTAGTCTCCGTGTCATGGAGAGTTCCTCCGATCACATTCTCCGACATGTGCACTCCTGTGGCATACGCATTCTTCGCTTGTATTGCGTACTTCCGATCTCTCCTTATCTTCGTTCTCGAGTCCCGGAAAATAAGCTTCTCGAACCCCCATTGCCTAATCAGAACAAGACTAGTTAATGCTCAATTTCAATGTAAATTCAAATTTTAACCACAAAAAAATTCATCAAATAGAACCTGGAGTAATTGTGGGTGGACTCTTTCAAACAGAGTGAACTGGAAATCGCATTTTGCTCGATCGTGAACTGAGTATTATTCGAAAATTCCAACAAAACAGATTCTAAACTGTTTCCGTTAGGAATGTAAATATACTCATCGACATCAAAATAAAAAGTCCAATTCGCCGAGTGGCGATAACGATGAAGACAATCATTCACCACCAAAAACTGATTATAATAATATCCATCATACTCCGCCTGGGCTTTTATATCCTGTAGCGTCACCCTACCTGCTCTCACCCACGGCTCCAACACCGCCCTCACCTCATCCGACACGCCGCCGGCGTCGTGGAGGACGAAATGCGAATTAGCCCCAAAAAACCAAGCGTGGTACGCAATCCATTCTCTCATCCTCGCCGCGCTTAAGTTACCGTACAATGACGAGCCGCAGTAGAGGTACTCGTATTTGTACGGCGGTTTGTAGTCGGACTCGTTGTAGGAGCTAGGTGCCTCTTCTAGGGCGGTGAATTTCTCGTATTTGCGGGGGGATTCGGTGTAGTAGGCGTAGAGGATTAGTTTGCCGCCGGAGTTGTCGGCGTTGGGGTTTTCGGAGAATGTGCAATTGACGACGACGACTGTGTAGACGCGGCCGTAGCCCCAATCGGGGAGAATTTTGTAGGCCTTGGCTTTAATTGAGGAGTTACCGTTGTTAGGGATCCACTCGCATTTGTACCATGGTTTACCAAATACGTGAGTAGGCTTGGAGGAAAGACCGACCACCGCGAATGTGGTGGGGCCGCCACGGTATGCGCCCATTTGGACGAACAGAGCGGCGGCGTTGCCGTAGGGCTGGAAAGTGCGTTTGTTGGGGTTGGGTGGGGTGTTTACTAGTTTCTTCTCGGATAGAGAGGCAATGTTCGCGGCGGATTTGATAGGCAGGGATTGAGCGGCGGCGGCGGTGGTGGCGGTGGTGGTGGAGGTGGAGAGGAGATTTTCGTGGTAGGGCTGGAGGTTCCAGACGAAAATGACGAGAGTAAGAGAAAGAAATGTGGCGAGCAAGGGTTTGGTTTCGAAGCAGAGGTAAAGTTTTGCGACGGGGTTGGCGGCGGCGGTATGAGGCGGCGGCGCGTCTTTCCTCATTGCTCAGGTGAGGAGGTGACCAGTTCAGTTCTGTTCAGCAACGGTAATCAATTTGACCGACAGGTCTTGCTCTGTGTGTGTTTGTGTGTGAGGAAGTGATGTTTTAATTGGTTAAAGATTTGCTTGTCTTTTTCTACACCCTTGGATCTTTCCATATTTACCAAAATGCACTTCTGCTAGATTATTGCCTCAAGAATTTTGTTGGGGGGCAAATTCTTATGACTTTTGATTTGTCACATTACCTACTTAAATTACAAGATTATACACCAAGGGGTCTATAAAAATGCAATAAAATTATTTATGCAAAATTTTTAAAATCTTTTTAACAATAGCTCAATAGAAGTTGAATTGGGCTGCTCTCAGAATTGATCGTCTATCTCATTTTTGTCTCACACATACAAATCTATATTAACAAATATTTAAATTTAAAATTTACGTGGACTCACGCATATACTTATAAAATGAATTAATAATGTGATAACAAAATGAGACACCAAAATGGATTAAAAGATTTTTCAAAAAGGGGGGCAAAAAAATTGCATTATCGATCCTAAAGGTAATCTCTCTGTTCCATGCGACTCCATCACAAGGTATCTCTTAGCCTAGACACTAGAACCTTGCATGGTTTGTTTCCTTTTAATATATGTTTCCTTTTAATATATTTTCTTCCCATGAAAATTGTTGTTTCTATTCATTAGTATGTACTTAGTTGTTTTTTTTTTCCATGCTTTCACTTGTGCTACTTCTTTATGTTTCACATTTTGTTTGGATTGCTATTGGCACATTTATTGTGTTTGGAATTGCGACTCTACTTTTTGATATATATATATATATATTTTTTTTTATATAACTCAGGTGTACAAGCTTACACTAGACTAATCCTGGACCCTTAGAACCCTGAAGGATGTAAATCGCAGGATGTGCCTTCACCAAACCTCGAAATTTTTTGATATTTTAATTTGTACTATGTTTAGACATTGAATTCTTCAAACATTTTATTTTTTCTGTTTATTTTTATTATATTGAAGATTAAATAAACATTGATTTTCCTCACCACCTTTATACAAAAAAAGTTCACTTATCTTTGTCGAAATACTAAATTGTGAACAACATAAAAAAATTGGACATGTCCACTCAAAGAGTCGAGAGTCAACAATAAAATTTGACTTAGATATAATAAACCCATTAAAGGTTGCTGGGCTAAGTGGTAGTGACTTGCGACCCATAAAGACAAGACTCAAATTCAAATCCTAGTAGAGACATTTGCACTCTTCGAACTGTAGATATACAATCTAGTAGATAAAAAAAAATATAATAAACCCAAATAAAAATTAGTTTAGGAGTAGCCGTATTTTGCACTCTATCATTACGTGTAAATATGACAGAGAATTATATATAAATATATATATATTTTTTTGGCAAATGACAGATTTATATATAAATATATATAAATATTACTAGTATGCAACATGACATCCACATACCCCAAAATGAAACATGACATCCACAAACTATAATGTCGTCTTAGATAATCTTACCAAGTAATCTCTTAAAAAGCGTTCGGAGTAATTAGTTATTTAATAGTCAAAATCAAATTAATCATATTAAAGTACTATTGACCATGAGAACATTTTATTCAATGTAAATTCTTAATTTTTTTTGTTATTTCGACTCATTGCATATTCGATCTTTTTTTAACTTCATATTTATATTGGGCTCATCACTATTTTCACAAATTTATTGAGACACATGCATGTGAAGAGAGTCTACATAAATACATGAAAAAAATATGAATTTTATACTCATGAGTCCACGACATATTACATTGAAAGACATTTTATATTAATTAACCAAGTCATGATTTCCAATAGCACATTAAAAAGTTTAAACTATTTATATGACCGATGATAAATATAAAAACTAATTAATCACAGAATACGAAATACATTATACACTATGTGAATAAGCTTTCTCACCTGAATAACTATTTAAATAAGAGTTAAATGCAAAAATATCCCCTGTACTTTATCTAATTAGCAAATATCTTAGTTAACTTTATAAGTAAAACTCTTCTATGTTTGTTAATTAGAGAAAAATTACCTTTAAAATTCCTTCGTAAATCAACATGGAGGTTATTATCATTTTTTAAAGTGAATAGGGTGGTCATTGTCAAATTTTTAGGTGAATAAGGGTGTCTTTGTATTTTTTGATGGGGGTATAATTGTCAATTTTTCTTCAAAATATGTACTTCGGATTAGGAGTATGCATTAAATTAATGTTCTTTATAGAAAAGATGTAGGTAGCATAGGAATTTTTGCGGCTACCCTCACCATCCGCCATGTTAGGGGGGTTTTAGGGACACTTTTTATGCAAAAGTGTCCATAAAAGTGACTTAACGTGACAGATGGTGGCTACCCAGAAGGTAGCCACGAATATTTCGGTAGTATATGACAAATCATTTTCTTTTACGTGTTTAAAGTTAAAATCTGAATTTTGTGAAACTTATATTCTATCTTG
The DNA here is from genome assembly GCA_003313485.2 of Penstemon barbatus. Classification (NCBI taxonomy): domain Eukaryota; kingdom Viridiplantae; phylum Streptophyta; class Magnoliopsida; order Lamiales; family Plantaginaceae; genus Penstemon; species Penstemon barbatus. The sequence continues at coordinate 21,924,559 of CM064878.1, read as the reverse complement.
ATTTGGTTAGACTTCGGCTCAATTTCGCGAAACCACGATCCGGACTAGACCCTAATTACAACGCTTAAATGATGGACAACAGGAAGGCCACGTACATATGAAGAAATAAGACAGTAGTACAAAACTTTTTCATTTGATATTGACATGAAATGGTTGATAGAAGGCAAGAAGCATCTACTTTGTCATCTTTGTAATTGTCATATTGTTATATTTTTTTTTTAATTTTCATATTTTCTTACTTTTAAGTCATTCATTATACTTTAATGAAGAAAATTAATCTAATCATTCAATGGATTTTACAGTTTTTATAATGACATTGGTTCGTGACAATTTCTCTATATTTAAATCAAATTAAGGAATATAAAAGAAGAAGAGTGTGTACAAGTACAACTATACTTCTGATTTTTTTTTTAATATAATTATTGTATCAAGTTGGACTCGGACACCAAAAGAAAACGAGGAATATAAATGACAGATTACTTCTGAGTTTTTTTTTTTTTTTTTGACTGAAATTACTACTGAGTTTGGACTTGAAATTCACAATGTCAATGAGATTGTGATCTAGTGACAAAAGTGAGACTTTAGGATCAAATTGATAATAGTTCGATTCTCATTAGTATGGGATATTTCTATAGTTTATTATTAATGTATATTTAGTTTTTTTTAAAAAAAATTATTATGTAACCATCAATGTATTCACCGTCTATAAAAGATCACAATCTTAAGAATTATACTAATACCATGAGAAAAGATAATAAAAATATAATGCCCCAAAGACATGTAAAAAAACACAAACCGATTATTGGGTCGAAATATTATTAGAAAAATTATTACTACATCAATATCACTAAATCAGTCTTAACCTTTCCAATGAGCATAATAATATATCCCATGAAGGCAATAATTTTGAAAATTTGATCAAATGAATTTATATGATAATGATAATAATATTTTCAGTTCAATTATGGATGGCCCAATAATTGACAAAACATGATTCTTGTCCATCGCATTTGCCCTATATTTGATGCTTATTTCCAACAAAAGTATGCATTTTTTTGTTGATTATACGCTAAGCTGTCTTTTGTCTTTGTTTTTCTCGTAAATATAATTTAAAATATTTATTCAGTTTCAAATAGGCTCGTATTATTGCAAAATATAGAGCGAAAGACAAAAACACCCCCTATGCTTTGTCTAACTCCAAAATTCTCCTGTGTTATTTTAACTATAAAAAACTCCCACATGTTTGATTTTAAATACCATACTCGACCCAAATATTATATACTTATAATTTTATTTTTGACTTATGGTGAAATGAAAAGATTACCTCTATGTGTTTTTTTTAATTTATTTATTCTTTTTGAAAAAATAAGTATATACTATTTGGGTCGAGTGTGGTATATAAAATCAAACACATGGGAATTTTGGGGATTTAAAATAACACATAGGGGGTTTTTTGGGATCTAAACAAAGCATGGGGGTGTTTTTGTCTTTCGATGTCAGGGATAAAATTGTCATATCAAAAGCAAAATGTGAACAAATACTTACAATGTTGGCGTTTGAAACACACTCTCTTTTTTAGGGGTATATTTGACACTTATTTGAAATCATAGGGAATTTTTTGAGAGCTAAAATAATACAGGGGAATTTTGAGGTGTTAGATAAAACATAGGGATGTTTTCATCTTTTGTTCCAAAATATATCAGAAATTGAGCAAGTTTAAAATTGGGCTCAAACAGTTGGATCAACTTAGTGAGCCCAATAAACATTCCTTTTCAGAAACCAAATAAAAGCTGAAAAGCCTGAAATGAGATGATCTCGGACTTGAAATTTGTATCCGAGATGGATATAAACAATCAAGTTAAAGTCCAGATTCTGTATCCGGAATGGTTATATAAAATCAAGTTAAAAGTATAATTATAAGTACACAGTTTAGTAGTTAAAAAAAAATTAAGTTAAAATGTTTGTTTTTCTACTAAGCATAAATCAAGTTCAAGTACAATCTCAAGTTTAATAACAAAATTAAACTGTCTTTTGATAAATGGGTTATTTGTTTTGATTTAATTATTTACAACCTTAATTATTTAAAAAGAAAACATTTTTCTTTTATTTTAGTCCAAGTAGAAAAGTTGAAATTTCCAAACCATATACAATCATACCAGTAGAAGCACTTCCACCATCTACGATTAGGGTTGATTCATCAAGAATTTCTACAAATGGAGACACTTCCATCATATTATGTATATTATGTAAGAGGGATTTAACTGTAATTTTTTGGCACGTCTAATACATTTTATGTAAAAGGAATTTAAGTGTAACTTTTTTGACAAAACTGATAAAAGTATAAAATACTTTGGGTCTGTTTGTTTAGTGTTTGGGAAATTAGTTTGGAAAAGTAGTGAAAATTTATGAAATAATCTCGATTTGTGTAATGTTGTTTATTTGTGTTTTGAGAGAGTGGTTGGAATATAGTAGATGTACTGCTTTTTTAAAGAATTAGGTTGTATGTATACGATGTGTAAGCCTTTACAATAAATCATGTATGTTATGTGAGATAATTGTGTAAGAGATATGATACTTGATATCTAATCGGAGTTTCTTATGTGAGATATATAGAAAAGATGTTTGTTTGGCATTTTTCAAACACGAATTTTTTTTAAAAAACGTCAAACAAACATGCCCTTTGTACTTTGGTGGACTATAAATGTGGATTAGCCAAAATTAATCTAATAATTCAATGGATTTTACATTATTTTTAATGACTTTGATATGTGACAATTTTGATAATTTTTAAAAGTGAAATAGTAATTACATATAGGCAAATCTATTTTATCACTAATAAAGTATAAATAATGTTCAACTAACAAATACAAAAAATATTCAATAATTCGGTTATAATTAAGCTAAAGAAGAACTCACATTGGGTGGAATTCGAACTCATGACCTTTACTTCACCATCATGCTAAACCTCATTTGGGACAGCTTTTGTATCTAAATAACATCAAGGAAGAGAAAAGAGAAGTGTGTGCAATTATATATATATATATATATATATATATATATATCAAGAAATTCGATAATGCCTAATTTTAGTTTATATAAATCTCTTATAACAATTCTGAAGTGCAAAAAATAAAATTAAGTTATATGAGATTTAGTTCGACTTTAAATAACGAAAACTAGTTTAAGATTGGTTTCTTAATAAACAAAATTTAGATATTATTTTACCTTATAATATCATTTAGATCATTGTCCGAGTTTGCTCTATATGCTTTTGTTACTATTACCTTTGAGGACTTTCTTGAAAGTTGGGCCCTAGAACCAATAGAGGTAAATGTTAGACGATATCGGGCCGTCGGTTTACGGTCATTCAATTAAGTACTCCTCCGTAATTCAGTGATTGAGTATAGTTGAAATTAAGTACATATACATCGAGCTGGATCAACATGTATACACGTAATTAATAAACCAAGAGAGATAATATATTTTATAATATAAATGTACAAACCTAGTCTAAATTTGACTATTACCGAAAGAAATATAAGAATGAAATTGATAGACTAATGAGTTTGAACCTATCAACATGAAGTCCAACAGATAATCTTAAGAAAATATTAATATAATGGGTTATAATTTATAAATAGTAAATTATTAATAGAAAAATATATTTCCTTGAAGATGTATATTTTGATTTGTTTTCGGATGGATGATGTTATTCTTAAGTAGCAAAAGTCAAATGGGGTCGGAATATAATATATCCCTATAAGTTTTATGATCAAATGAATTATTTGCATTATTATATTATACTCCTATGATGTCATTTCAATTATGGATGCCCCAATGATTGACCAATAGATTCTTGTCCATTGGCTTGTGCCCAATATGGCTATATGTGATGTTTTTTTTTTAAATCATGTTCTTGAAGATGTGATTCGTTAAAGCTTTCATTATAGGATAACACAAGTTTGATAACAAAATAAAACTAATTTTAGATATTCTTTTATTCGATTATGTGTAACTATTTACACCTTGATCTAAATGCCATAGGTGAAATTTCTATACTTTTTATAGGCAAAATTGCAGAAAACTTTCCAAATTAATTAGCGATTTTGGTTTTCATCTCAAACTATATAATCTCACCGAATTTTGTCCTGTAATTTACTATTTTTTTTGAAATTTCGTCCCCTCGGTTAGTTATAAGACGGAAATTGTGCACGTGTTCATTAAATTGTCATTTGGCGGCTTATGTGTCATTGCCAAATTTTAGAATGAACAATTATACAAAATTGCAGACTTTGTCCCAAACTAAATACAACTTTTGATTTTTCATCCTAAACTATATCAACTCGCTGAATTTCGTCCCTATAATTTACAATTTTGCATGAATTTAGTCCCACTATTAGATTTCTAATTTAATGAAAATGACGATTCAATCTTTTACTTTTGTAAAGAGAAAAATAGTATGAATTTTTTAAACTCCCGTGCGCTTTTGAGATGAAAAAAAGGTCCCCTGTTATTTCATTATAAGTTGATATAGTTTGGGACAAAAAAACTAAAATTTATAATTAGTTTTGGACGAATTCTGCAATCCTGTATAATTGTTCATGCTAAAATTTGTCACGTCATGATATGTAAGCTTCCAGGTAGCAATTTAACGGACACATGCGCAATTTTTGTCTCATAATTAAATGTGGGATGATATTTATTCTAAAATAATATTAAATTATAGGACAAAATTCAGTTAGGCGATATAGTTTAGAACGAAACTCCAAATCATTAATTTGTTTAGGACGTTTTCTTCAATTTTTCCTTTTTGATATTAGAAAAGAACCTAAGTAGTTATTTGGAGTTACAAACTTACAAGCAAAAGTCATAAAGTGGAGAATAATATGGCAAGTACAATTTCAAATTTGGAACAGTAAACAAATAGAGGTGTCATTCATTAAACCAATCAATATTAGAATGTGTTTTATGTGGAAATTGCTTTACAACTCACAGCATTGGAAAAACCATAGATTACAATAAACTTTTGATGAATAAATCTTGGGCACTTTAAAGTTTAAACAACAACAAAAGGCTGCAACAATTTTTATTGGCTTCAACTTTAGATCGAATAAGAACCATCTTAGAGGATTTCGATTCTTTTTCCCCTTATTTAAGTAAGAGATTTTATTTAAAAAACATGCTAAATTTCAATCAATATCCAATTAACTGTCTAAAGCAAAAAGATAAACCTTGACTTTGGTGCATTTGTGTCTGCTTGCAATTGCTTCAAGCCCTTCTACTTCTCTTGTATTGCAAAATAATCCCTTCAAAAGAATCAATATATGCATATTTTGCACACCTGTTATTTTAGGGTTGAAAATCAAATCAAACTACTTGAGAAGTTTTGGTTCAATAAAATTTCATTTGACAACGATATATAAATCGTTGAAAGACATGTTTTTTCTTAGTTAGAGCTCAACTCGGGTAAAGGTTTGATTAAACTCGTTCGAGCTTGGTTCTTCTAGAAAATCGATCCAACTTATTAATATAATCTAAATTATGATTCGAAATCAATCCCAGCTCGAAGAGTATGGCATCCGAAACAACTTGACTCGTCTACACGAGTAGGAACAAGAAATATTTAAGTGAAAAGAAAAAATATGACAAAGTAGTTGAAATACAAGTTAATTTTCATATGATTTGGTCATTCATTTTAATAGAAAGTCTTACTTTCTTGAACAAGAACTAGTTTAGTTAATCTGAAGAAGTGATATTGAATCTGTAAAAGTAAGGAAAGATTAATTTCACTGTGTCCTAGCTACTGTTTGAAGATGATGCTAAGAAAGAGAGCACTTTATAGCCAGCATAAATAATATTCCCCATTGCCAAATTGCAGCATCAATTGAAATCCCAAACACCCCTTGTCATGAAAAGGTCCTCTTCAATGGAAATTCGAAACAAGCTAATCGAATTTCCGACTTCTCCCCAGCCAGCATTTGGACAGGAGATCACACATTACTCCCATTCCCAACACCCCTTAACAGAAGTAACAATCTCCGAGCTCTTTACGTGCAGTGGCTGCAAGGAGTATGGAGCCGGGAAAAGATTTGCGTGCCAGCAATGCGACTTTCAACTGCACGAGTTTTGTGCCTTCTCTCCTCCACTCTTAAAGAGCCATCCTCTCCATGGCCAACACCAACTTGTTTTCCATTCCAAACCCAAACCAGGTACTAGTTTTTTTTGGTGTTCCAGTGGTATTAAGGTATTAGACCTGACTTAATCGAGCATATTATATGGAAACTCTCCCAGCGAGGATTCAAACTCTGGTTCGCTACTAGACCAATCACTCGTTGATAAATCAGGTACTTCTTAACAAAATCTTACATATTCTTGCACTTCATCGATATCTTTTCTTGATTTAGGTGGGATTTCATGGCCAAGATGTGATGTTTGTGGAAAGTCGACAAAAGGGTTTACATTTAGATGTCGGGCATGCAATTTCCAGATGCACCCTTGCTGCGCCATGCTCTCTACTGAAATCAATTTCCCTGTGCACCCCCACAATCTAAAATTGCTTCCACCTGCAGGCGAACATGGACTGGGTAATAGTTGTGATGAGTGCAAGAAGAAGAGATCGGGTCGTATGTACCGTTGCACAGTGTGCGATTACCATCTCCATGCAGTGTGTGCCAAGAACCACATCAACGGACTCCAAGCTAACGGTATCAATGCTGCACCCGAGAGGTCAAGCGCACTTGGAACTGCTGCGCGTTTTGCGTCTCAAGTTGTCATTGAATTTGTCGGAGGGCTAATCGAAGGGCTTGGAGAAGGCATGGGAGAAGTTATTGTTCAAAATATTGCAAGAGGTAGGTGCACCAGCATCAGAAGAAGAAGAAGAGTAAGTGAATAATTTATTCAAGAGCCTATTTATTTGATATGATTGTGATGTTCTAATCCAGAAAAATGAAGTGTATATTATTCAAAACCAAATTATGTTATTTGTATTTTCATGTCAATCAAAATACTTTAAACAACAGAGATCCTTGTTTCATATTTCAAAAAGAAAGCATGTAATAATCCCTCAAACAAAACAATTATCCATTGATATATACTGACTACTTGAAGATTAAATATGACAACATAAAGGAAAACAAGAAAACAAAAAATGAAACAACCTAGTCATCTCTCTTTTTGAGTATATTGGTAAAAAAAAAATGTGTTTTTTGCCTATCTAGTACTGTAATTTCTAAGACCTAGTATTTTTTTACAGTTACATAAACACCAGAGTAATTCATTGGTACAAACAATCATAATTTTAGCTTCCATCCTCGAAACTGTCCCTTGAAACTCTTTCACGAAAACATGATTTGCTTGTGTTCTTTCTTCTTCGATGCTCTTTTTAAGGAAAACTAAAATGCGCCATAATCCAAGTTTTCCCATGCGAATGGGGAAACACAACCAACATAAGGGTGCCCTCTCAAAAACACGCACACACAAACGCATACAGCAGCAATAACGAGCATTGAGTGAACGAAAGGAAGCTGCAGCAATCCCCCTTGTGAGCCTGGGAACTTTCGTTTGTATCCAAGTGATGCTGCAGCTGCACATTTAGAACAAGATTTCTGCCTTTTATTGATACGGGAGATAATAGTCTTATTCTTGCCCTTATCCACTTCCAACTGGAATGGCTCAATATCATTTTCGATTGATATAGATATTTGACCATTTTTACTATCTAAAACCTTCTTAGCAACAAGGGTATTATACGAGTGATTATTCCTCATCAAGGCATATGCATATGGAGAAAGCCCGTTTGCATCAAGAACAGAGTTCCAACTGTTCAACCCGACCTACAAAAAAAGAAAATAAAACGATAAACGCAAAACTCTTAATATAATTTTTCAAAAATTTTGGACTTCTGAAAAAAGGGTACCTCTTGTGGGTCGCTCGTGAGAGCATCAACTATGTCATCGGAAGATGAAGTACAAGCAGCCAAATGTAGAGGTGTGATACCCCCAGGTCCAGCCATACTTGGTACGAAAATAAATGTCTTAATAGAAGTATTAGCAGAGTCGGTAATAGAGTAATTAAGAAGCAAATCCACCATACTCCGACACCTCATTTTGACAGCCTTGTTCAAGAGGCGAATCTCTGATAGCATCTCGAAAGATTCCTTTGCTAGTAACCCTTCTCTACCCAAGTTTAGTTCTAACAAAATGTCCAAAAGTGTTTTGACTAAAGCGCAAAAGCCATGCTCGACGGTAAATATAAGAAGAAACTTGAACCGCGAAAGCTTATATTCAGGGCTATCAAACAATGAAGAGTTATGCTTTCTTTGAAAAAGCCATCCGAGTTCATTCAAGAAATGCAGGACTACTTCCCTGGGCCCAGGGGGTCTTCTATCAAAGATCTCGGGCTCAAGGAGTCTCAATTCTTCGCAAATTGATTTGTCGGCTATGATTACTGGAAAAGAGGTGCCTCTAAAACTATTTTCGACCTGTGAACAAATTAAAAAAAAAGTCAATATTCCAAATTTCAACCAAAATATCAAGGTTTTGACAGTTTTATAAAGTGATAGATACCTCAATGAAACAGCGACCAAGTACGCCAGATGGTGCCGCATTAATCTTAAAGCCACTCAAACTTATCTCATCATATGCTGTGTTTTGGCACGATGATTCTAGAACTTCTCTTATACTGTACTCAGCAGCATGTGTACAATTTATCCTACAAAATAAACAAATAAAATATAGTGACAAAAGATACCAATGGAGTGAAAGGATTTCAGCTATAGTTTAAATAATAACAGTAGCATACTTAGTGCCTGGTGCCATCAAACTTCTCCCCGTTAATAAAAGGGAAGTCTCTTGTCCACCAACAATGGCCACAGGGGAGACCGAGATTAGTTCTGGTGCACTCCATGATCCCCAAGATTTGCAAATACGAATTTTTCCTGAAGGTGAGGAAATTACTGAAGATTAAGAATTTTAAATGTGGAAAACTAGCTACAAACTTTAAAGAAACGAATTGGAAATGTTCAAGAAAACACTATTTAAGGAGCAATATCTACCATTTTTATGGGAAGCCATTTGTCGGTTTGTATGAACCAAGAATCTTGCATTTCCCCAAAAGTCAACATCAATATCTTTGATTAAAGATTTTACATAATGAACAAGGCTTTCTTCAAGCTGTCAAAAGGCCCAAGAAACGGTCAATCGGGACTGTATTATCGAAAAGATTGAATAATTCCATGGAAATACACTTACTTGATCCCATGCAAAAGACGGCATTGATAAATACAGGGACAGAACTATGCAGCCAGGCCTGATGTAGCTTTCCATTTCAGATGGACTGTTAGAAAGCCAATTGGAAATCTGAAAATAAAGGCAACATAAGCCATCAGGTCAAACGTAAAAGTTTTCCAAAACATAAAAGGTAAAGCATCTGAAACAAACCTGAGTTCGGAGAGAGCCAGGCAAATGGCTAGGATCCTTGTCAAACAATTTGAATATAATTCGACCAGTACGATCCTACAAAAATATGACACATAAAAAATTAATTCAAATTTCAAAATATTTTACAAAATATAGGATACACTATACATTAAGACTACGTTTGGTTCTGGGATTTCAGTGATTAAAATGAAAACGGAAATGAACAAAAATGAAACTCAATATTCTATCTTTTGATGCAAGAAAAATATTTTTTTAGCGTTTTACTCCGTAAAATCCAAAACCAACACACCCTAAAGCTTTCCCTCAGCTCAGTCCAACTTCTCTCAGATTCCAAGTCCAGCTTTCCCTTTCTTTTTTCCACTATCACTTAATAATAATAAATTGTATTTAAGTTTCTTACAATGTTATTAAATTTACAAATAATTAATGTTAAATTTCATAAATCAAAGCTACGTTCTTTTAATGTTAATTTTTTAAAATTAAATTTTCTTTAAGTTTCCTAATTTAAAGTTTACATTTTTTAAATTAAAATTAACCTTTTTAAAATTAATCATAAATTAAAGAAATTTTTTATTTAAAAAAACGAAAGAATTTTATTAACTAAGAATAAATAAAAACAAAAAACAAAAAATCATTGCCTTCAAGATTCAAGGGATGAGGCAAGCCAACCTTGGCTTGCACCAGCCCTTTGACCTCCCCTTGAATCAATGGAGATGGCCATCTCCATCCCTTCACTTGATCATTGGAGATGGCCTAAGACAAAGGTTTTTCTTAAAGGAAACAAGAAAGATATGTGAAATACCCGAGCGTCGGAATTCAAGCTCGATGGTGAATGATCAGAACCAGAAGACGATGTATACCCAGCTTGGTATGGAGAACTCTGACTCGAACCATATTCAGTTGGTCTAATCGAGCATCCAAAAAGCTGAATAGGTGTACTTTTCACATATCCCATATCCCCTTCATTAGTTGACAAATGGTAATTCTTGGTTCTCGAAGTTTGCATCGGAAAAAGATCATGTACAATAAGTGGAGAAGACAGAGGTGACCTAGTTTCTGAAGGATTACTGCTTTCAGATGAAATGTAGTTTCTAAATGACGGCAATATTCTTGAGCTATTATCTTCAGGCGAGGAACCAAACAACTGTAACTGCAAACTTGCAGATGTTTCTTGAACATGAGAATCTACATCTTCAATTGGGGAATGATAACTTCCACTACTTCTCTCTCCTCCAACACACGGAAATTCCACAATAGGTTCTCTTTGCTTACTTTTCTCAGACTCACTTCCCTCGTTACTCGGATGGGATTGGTTTTCAGAAGACTGAGATCCTGACAGAACAGCAAGCAAATTCATAGTTGATGGAGAAGAAGCATTCACATCCACATTCATTTGGTTTTGACTTTCAGAAGCAACGTGATTTGAAACACTTCCATTTGTAGGCAGTTTGGCTGCCAAGTCTGCTGGCAAAGGCAATGAATTTATTTTACTAAGAATTTGTATGAGCTGATCTTTATCGGGTACGGCTGACGCTTTACCACTCTTGTCCTCCGTGATCCCTATTGAGTACAGAAAATAGCGTTTCAATATAATACAATAATATCCTTAACTATTTTTTGACTTAGTTAAGCTAATTATATACCTTGCGCGCGAGCTAGAACTGCCAATAGATTGACTATATCCATATCACGATTAACATTGTTGTCATGGCTACCAGGAGCTAAGGGTCGTGCAACCGTTTCTTCTGGCTGAGTTTTTCTCCTCCTCTTGTTATGCCCAGCAAGCCTACGCCTACAACTTCTCTTTCCCTCATCAAATTCCGAAAGGGGGTGGAACCTGGTAAAACAGAGCAAAATCTAGCTAAATCTTGGTTCAATATGTGCATCATCGTTACAAAAATGAACATACAAATGCCATGAAATGATGTAAGAAAGAATTCCACTCAATTTTATTCATATCTTCAAATTCAAAATAAAGCCTAAAAGTGGCTACATATACACAATTTTCTTCTAAATCATGTCCATATAAATGTAAAAGCTCAAAAATAACACGACTCAATTGCTCAACAATCAATACTAATAATCAAGAAGTTGAATAGACAAACCTGCTACACTGCTGGCAAAATCTTTGCATCTGTTTCCCTACCAAGGCCTTACCGGCTTTGCTATGAACTTCACACACCTTGTGCCTTCGATGATAGTCTTTGGCCTTAGAAAGATCTTCATTGCAATTATCGACTTGACACATAGGATAATTAGCACCAACACCACCAGGTGATCCAGATCTCACTCTCTTATTAGGCCTATTATTTGATACAGGCTGTGGTTCCTCAACCGAATTCACAGCAGCGCCAACACCTCCATCTCCACCTCCAAGCATCAGTCGAAGATTTTCATTATTTTGTTCAGGCATTCCATGATTAGGAGTAGTCCCATGACTTTGTGATGGTTTGGCAACAAATCTAGAGCTATCCCAATTCCAAGAATTGGGATTCCAGTTATCAGCAGCAGGGTGGTTCTGGTTAACGAAATTCGATGCGGGAAAAGGTAGACCGCGTTTCTTGGCCATTGGATTAGTGTTACAAAATCGTCCGGCCAGTGTTTGGTGGATGGCTATAGGAGGTGCAGCTACTTGTGTGCCTACCTCTTCCATATCTCAAAATATAAATTAATTTCACAAAATTAAAAACACCTGCAACATAGGAAAAAATGGGGAAACTTAATATCTAATCTGACGCGGTTTCAAAACACAAAGCAGGAAGCAAAATTGAAGAAGACTAGAAGCAATGATTTTATATATATTTGAATACCCTTTTAAGTAAATATAAAAACCCAATTAAAAAAAAAAAAAGTTTTTCCACCTTTGGGGTCTAATTATTACAGAAATCAGGTCAACAAACAAACAAATTTAAGTATTGAAAAACAAAAAGAAAGAAAAAGCACCTTTTTATGGGTCAACAGATTTCATCTTCAAAGAGATGCAGATGTAAATGAACCTTGAAACTTATTCCGGAACTGATTCTCAAGATTTCAAACTAATCTTCTTCAATTCCCTTCCCTGTTAAAAAGTCCAATTTTTTTGGTGGGTTTTTTAAGTGTTGAAAAACGAAGGGGTTAACTGAATCTGGAAAAACGAAGGCGAAAGGGGAAAGAGATTAGAGTAAAGAAGAGATCTGCGGCAAAACAATACGTACATAATAATACAGAAGAAGAAAAGTGAAAGAAGAAATGAAAATGAAATGAATGGAAATGGACCCAAAAGTCTCTCTCCTCTTTCTATATTTCTGTCCAACACAACTATCTTTTACTTTGTCCTTTCATTTTTTTTTCTTTGTTCACACATTTACCTTTTTCCCCCATTTTTAAATCATCCACGTTTCAGTCAGAGTCAGTGATTACGGAGAGCTTTTCTGGAAAATAGACTGTAATTTCCTTTTTTAACAGGCAGTGATAAATTCTTGAAATTTGAATGGGTGATTTACACATAGATTCTCTTATATTTAGTCCTATTATAAGGAATCTTTATAGTTTCAAAAATTACAATAACATTATTTGTGATTTAATAAGTCTTACGAGAATTTTCCTATAACTCGAGAAAATATTTATAAAAAACACCCTGTAAAGGGTATTTTTGTAATTTTAAAAATTTTAGAGGGTTCTTTATAATATAATTAAAAATTGTAGGGGGTCTAAATGTAAATAACTCAAATTAAAATTACTGGCCGCCCTTTCATGTGGATGGACCCACGATCTTCAAAAATTACAAAAATATTATTTATGATTTAATAAGTCTTATAACTTTACAACTCAGAGAAAATATTTATAAAAACACCATGTAAAGAATGTTCTTGTAATTATTAAAACTTTAAGGGGTTCTTTATAATATAATTAAATTTTAGGGGGTCTGAATGTAAATAATCCAAATTAAAATTACCGGCCGCCCTTACATGTGGATGGACCCACGATCTGCCCACGAACCTTCGCTTTTTAATGTTTCAATATTTCAATATTATTATTTATCTTTCTCTCCAATTTTTGTTGAAGTTCCAAATGCATCGGCAATCATATAATAGAATCAATGACAATTATCCCATTTTGAATTTTTTATTTTTTATTATTTTTCTATGAGTCGGGAAATTATTTTAATTATAGAACTTTTTTTCCAGCGAGCTTTTAGTTAGGCATCGGGTTTCCAAGTAGAAGGGATATGTGACTTGACGGACATGGTGAACGGAAATCCTAATTCAGGCCAAAATACAAGACTTCATTGTGAGTTTATAGGAGCATTTTTTATTACTTTCCCGCTAAAATTATTTTAGTTATAGAACTTTTTTTCCAGCGAGCTTTTAGTTACGCATCGGGTTTTCAAGTAGAAGGGAAATGTGACTTGACGGACATGGTGAACGGAAATCCTAATTCGGGCCAAAATACAAGACTTCATTGTGAGCTTACGGGAGCATTTTTTATTACTTTCCCGCTAAAATTATGTTGCAAGATACGCATACGAGGTAAATTTCTAGTCAAAAGGGTTTGAATTTTATTCTAGAAACTAGGTTTAGGTAAGAATTTTTTCACCGACAACACATTACAAATACGACATAGAAATACTATATTGTCGAAATATATAAAATACCAAAATATGGATTAAAAAAAATTGTACTATTTAAGAAAACAAATATAGGAACAAAATAGGACAGGACAGTTGGCCCCAATGAATGTGTCTTGAAGTTGAATGGTTAAAATGTTGCAAGTACAGAAAATATGTATCCAACCAGATGCACCAACCATGGAAAATCCAGCTGGATTTCAAGAGAGCTCTTTCCCACTATTTGAGGACATATACACTTTTTCTTATTTGTTGACAATGATTTTTAACTAAAATTTGGGACTCATGAGTACTTCATGCATCACTAATTCATTTTATTATTATTATTATTATTATTATTATTATTATTTATTTGGGAATTGGGATGTCAAAATTTAAATTTGAAGATATCTGCAATTGTGGTGTTTTAGAAAAAATCATCCAAAAAGGAGCTCATTATATATATTTTTTTCCAAGGGTTTATAATCCCTTTCGGCAGGTTGGGCACATTAATGTGGGTACCTCTTTCAACAGGGGTTCGAATCTGAGTGCGCTACTTTGTAATGACAAATCCCTTCTACTAGACCAATCACATGTTGGTACTTTAAATTTTTATATGGTTTTTCGTGTGTGTATTTATATCTAAATAAGAAAATTCACTACCCCATTTCATATTAATTGACACATTTATTGTTTTCATACAGATTAAGAAACTTCATCAATACATATTTTTCGATTATAAAATATCTTTAATACTCTTTATATTGATGACTATTTTGAAGTTTTTTTTATTAGTGAGTGGTGACCATTGAATTCTCAACTTAAATGTGATAAAGGGGCAAGATTGAAAAAAAAAATATTTTGAGAATCCAAACATGACAATTAATCTGAAACAAAAAAGTTTGACAAATTAATACGAAACGAATGGAGTATTTACTGAGATGCTAGTTAATCTAAAATTTTAACTCTAAAACCCTATGATATATGAGTATTATTTCCGAATTATGTACATACAAAGGGACATAATCCCTCTAAAATTTATTTGATATTATTCATATTTAACTTTTATTAAGTTAGAGTGCACCTCAGCATGGGGTTAGGCCATCTCTAATGACTCCGAGAGGGAATACCCTCTCCCACTCCCCCTCCCTCTCCCCCTCTCTCTAGTTTTTTAGTCATCTTTAATGACTCATTCTATCAAACCCATTTAATAATAAATTTTATCATTTTCCATTATTATTATTATTATTATTATTACTACTAGTAGTGCACCAAAAAAAATTAAAATTAACATTAATTTAAAATCAAAAGTACAGTAGGGAACTTAGAAAATTAAAAATTACATCAAATATTAAATTAATTCATATAAGGAAATCCATCATCTCCGCCATATTCTTTGCCACTATTATTATTGATGTTAATATTGCTACCGCCACTGTCTAGATTGATCGAACCTCCTGACGAATCTCCAAATAAATGAGCCCGACGACGTTTTTCTCGAATTTCAGTCCTCACCTCATGCCAATATTATTTTGTATTAGGGATCATGTATGTATCGTATTATTTTAAATTTTTAGAAAGAATTATTTTTGGGTGATAAATACAACCCCAAAATTATTAAAACAAATCAATATTAAAATAATAGTGTTAATTTAATGAATGAAAGTTATATTTTTATAATTAAAAATAATTATCTCCAAATAGTATACAAATTTTAGGAATTTTTTTATTTTTAAATAAAGATAAAAAAAAGAACCAAATAAAACAAAACAAAATAAAAAATAAAAAAATAGCATGTGAGGGAGGGGGCTTAGATGGGAGAAGCTCCCCCTCCCCCTCCCTCCAAGGTCCCTCTAGTCCGTATACCCTCTCCGCCCCCTAGTCATTGGAGATGATTATTTTTCCCCCCTTCCCCCATATACCCTCTAGGGCATCTCCCCACTAGTCATTATAGATGCCCTTATTTTTCTCGCGGAAGGGCGGGTGATTTGGTGGAGATGGTGGGAAAAAACTCCAA
This sequence comes from Penstemon barbatus, assembly GCA_003313485.2. Taxonomy (NCBI): domain Eukaryota; kingdom Viridiplantae; phylum Streptophyta; class Magnoliopsida; order Lamiales; family Plantaginaceae; genus Penstemon; species Penstemon barbatus. The sequence goes on along the minus strand of CM064878.1, from coordinate 21,908,520 downwards.
TTTGGGCTAAATAAGGACTAAATTGCTTAATTAACTTAGTTATAGGACTTTATTGTCAGCTTGAAAAGTTAAAGGATTTTTTTGTTAGTGAGCTTTATTTACGGGGTCATTTTTACAATTTTCTTATAAATTAGAGTACACATCATCTTTTCACGTGGAATAGGCAAGTGACTGACCAGATATGGTGGAAGAAAATCCTAACTCGGACCGAATAGGACTAAATTGTCGAATTATTAACAAAAATTTAAAGAACTCATTTGCCAACAAACTATAGTTACAGGATCATTTTTACAATTTTCCTTAATTTAGCAGTATAAAAACTTAAAAGAACCGAACTATTTTATTGTGAAATGTGCTACCTTTACAAGAGCATTACTATAAAATATAAAATTGGAGTGAATAACAAATTAACTCCATGTGTTATTTTAAATAGGCAATTTAACTCTATGTGATAAATAAAAGAGCAAAATACCTCCCTGTGATATTCTAAATAGGCAACTTAACTCCATGTGATAAGAAAAAAGGCAAAATACCTCCCTGTGTTTTTATAAAAGAAGCACATCGCCTCCATCTAAATTGCTTATTAATTCATATCACATGGAGTTAAATTGCTCATTATTTCATTTCACATGGAGTTAAATTGCCCATTAAACATATCACAGGGAGTTAACTTGCAAATTAAAACCCTATAAAATTGCACGTCGATACGTTTAAATTAGAAATTCATCATTTGCATCACTTTAAAATGGGCAACTCAAAGATGTGAAAGCTACAAGGTTTAATGGATACATATATAAACTCAATAGAAACATCCATAATTAACAAAGGCTTTTTATAAGCTACTTCATTACGACTTCAACTAATTATACTTAATTTTTGCATTAGTGAGAATAAAAAAGTTTGAACAAACACATTTTTGAATGCTGCCACGCATTAATTTGTACCAAAATTGAGGGGTCTGAAATTGGACGACATATGAGTAAATAAGATGCATGAACCTAGTTTCTATAACTCAATTATATAATGTCACTTTCAAATTAAACCACTAACTCTACTTAACTCGTACATTGTACAATTATCTTGGCTTTTAGTCGGTATCTAGGTTAAAATTATTGGCCTTTTTTTTTTTTTTTTTTTTATCCTTTTGACGAAAAGTTTGCAGATTTTTGTGCTTGTATATGTGATGGCATGTTTACGTTGTAACCTTTCTTTTTTCATATAGAGGTTAAATATAATATATTTGAGGTTAAGTTTAAAAAAAAAAGTTTTAAATATTGGCAGGATAAAGTGGGATGAATCTTATTAATTAGGATGCACAACATAAATTGTATCATTTTAAGATAATAATATTTTGATTAGTCTAAACGAATTAAAAAATTCATCAAAATTTCAACAATTACATTAGACACACATATATACGTGTATAAGTATTTATACAAATTAACTATTGTGGCTAAAAGAGTTCAAATTTTCAAAGGAAAGTGAATTTATTAATTAATATAAATGATTGCTAAGGTAAAATTGCAGAAAACGTCCCAAACTAATTACTGATTTTGGATTTTCGTCCCGAACTATTTAACTTGGCGAATTTCGTCCCGTAATTTAATATTTTTTTTGGAAAATTGTCCCAAATTAATTACTAATTTTGATTTTTCATCCCAAACTATATCAACTCGCCAAATTTCGTCCCATAATTTACCCTTTTTTATGAATTTAGTCCCAATATTAAATTTCTAATTTAATGAAAATGATGCTAAATCTTGTAATTAACTTGGGACGAACTATGCAATATTATATAATTATTCATGTTAAAATTTACCATGTCATGACACTTAAGCAGCCATGTGATAATTCATCGACAAATGTGCAATTCCGTCTTATAATTATGGTGGGACGATATTCCAAAAAAATATTAAATTACGGGACGAAATTCGCCAAATTAAATAGTTTGGGACGAAGATCCATTATCAATGATTAGTTTGGGACGATTTTTGCAATTTTACCTATTGCTAAATATAATTACATAAATAAGTCAAAAAGGTAAAATTATATACAACTTTTTTTTTTCAAAGTCGTGCACTTTATAAAATTTAAAAATTCTAGAGTCCAAAAGTACAAACTAGTGTCTCTAAACTTTTTGTTTTACGAAATTATAATAATTTAACTGGATAAACAACGAATTTTTACATAAGCAAATTTCTCTCAATAAGATAAGTTAATTTTAACATTCAAATTATGAGCCCCAATCAACCGGGCTCTGTTTTAATCAGGAACCTTTTTTTTTATCAAATTTAATCCATATCATAACGCAAGAGCTATTTATGGTTCTTCATCTCAATTCAACTTTGATCCACTAATATTAATCCGTTTTTTACTCGACTCTTCTGATCTCGGAGAATCATATCGCAAAATCTAGTTTTTGAAGTGAGGGAGCTCAGTGTCATGTAAACCACACATTACTATCACATTCGATCAATACTCTTCATCTAGGATCACTATATTTCATCACGCTTCATTTCCAAGTCCACTCTAGTTGTCCACTCCGGTTGCCCACTCTAAGTAGCTTCACTAATCTTCGCATTAGCCCTTTCTTAGATCGCTCTTTCCGGGGTTGCTCCTTTCTAGGTTGTCGTTTTCACGTGTGTGGATAAGGGTGTGGATAGCTTGCCTAGATACCAATTAACTGTAATCACATCCCAAAAGCTAGCTGTTGAAATTGGAGAGCCGAATGTCATATAAACCTCATATTATTATCCCATTCTACCAGTATGAGATAAGGTCACATACTCTTTAACTAGGATGTTACACTAACTCGTTTTGACCCATTTACATTAACTCGATTTTGACTTGACTCATTTTTTCTCGCTCAGACCTAACTCAACCCGCCATTTTACCATCCCCAATATTTGGATCCAAAATTACTTAATTAAAGTTTCATGAAGGGAATTTCTATTCCTCTTTTTAATCCGTTTCAATAATTTCCGGGTGAAAGAGAAGGGATTGGATTGGGATGATGATGCAAGAAAGACAAAAGAGCATGCAGCATAAATATGTAATAGCTAGCAAGGACAAAAGCTTATCCGAAACTTGAGCAAAACGGTTTTGTTCAACCTCATCCCAAGAAAAATTATATTATGCATGCGTTGTACGAATAATGTAGCACAACTCGAACACGAATGACGTAGTACAACTCGAACGACATGGTATAAGTAAGAAAATATTCGAATTAATTCATGTATATTGATACACCTTGCAAAAGAAATCTTAAAATTTATATGCAGGGATAAATTTAGGTTGTATATATTTTACACCGATATGGCATTCGAAAATATTCGCTCCATATCTTCTTGTTATTTTCCTTACATGGAGCAACATTAACTATGATGTTAAAAAAGTAGCTTCTTGTTTTTATTTTGGCTCGTGAATAGTATGTTGATTAGTCGTCTTTGTGTTACCTAATCTAATTTACATTCTTCATAGGGTCCCCCCCCCCCCCCCCCCCCCAACCCCTAACCCCAAAGGCATTTTAGGTGGTTGTCTAGGGTCCCGAGGGTAGAAGGGCCTCCAATTTTTTTTGTATGTGATGCATATTTTTTTTTTTTTTTAATTTAATAATTGAAATATGATTTAGTTTTCATACATGGTTAGACGATATATAACAACTTAAGAATGTAAAAAAAAAAAAAAAAAAAAAAAAAACGAACGATGTATTATTCAAATTGATTAAGCTTATCATGCTTGAGATTGTATTTAATTAAATAAGACAAGCTCAAAAGAGCTTTATTGAGTCTAACATAACTCTAATTTGAGTAACTTTACATATATTTATATTTAATTTTTCGAGTTGATCTCGAATCATGTTTTTAATGATATTAAAGTTCGAGTTTGATACCTATAATAAATGTGGTATAAATCACCTTTTATGACCAAACTCAAATAAAATATAAAGTAAGTGATTCTATTTAATTTTACTAGATTTTGAATTGTTTATCCACTTTGAAGCTTGCTTATCTCAGTCACATTTTGTAGCAATGTTATATGAGTATAAAAATTTATATTTTAATCATATATTAATTGATTTTTAACAAGTAAAATTTATTTTCTATTAATGTGCATTTATTATACTCTTTATAATTATATTTATCTCACTTATATATATTTGTTTGCTGAAAAAAGATTTCAAAACACTACAAAAAAAAAGGGGCTTCACCTACGACCTGATTACAACGAAAATAAATTTGTCGCTCTTAGTGACGGATTAGTAACCAAATACCAACATAATTTCAATTAGAAATCTACCTTCAATAATAGCGACAAATTACCGATGGAATGTCGACAAAATTATTTTTTGTTGGAATTCGGTTGTTAAGTTGTAGGGAAAAAATATTTATAGCGACGAAATCATTCCAACGGAAAATTATCTGTCGCTATTTAAATTTTAGTAACTGAACAGCGACGGAACCATCAACAAAAAATATGTTCCGCTAATAATAACGACAAATAACCAACAAAAAATTGGGAAAAATATTTTTCGTATGAATTCAGTTGTTAAGTTGTAGGAAAATTTATCCATAGCGACGAAATCATTCCAACGGAAAATTATCCGTCACTATTTAGATTTTAGTAACTGAACAGCGACGGAACCATCAACAAAAATATGTTATGCCAATAATAACGAATAATAACAAACAAAAAATTGGGAAAAAATATTTTTCGTAAAAATTCAGTTGTTAAGTTGTAGGAAAAATTTATCCATAGCGACGAAATCATTCCAACGGAAAATTATCCGTCGCTATTTAGATTTTAGTAACTGAAAAGCGACGGAACCATCAACAAAAATATGTTCCACCAATAATAACCAACGAAAAATTGGAAAAAAATATTTTTCATAGGAATTCGGTTGTTAAGTTGTAGGAAAAAGTTATCCACAACGATGAAATTGTTCCAACGGAAATTTCCGTGCTATTTAGCTCTCGTAACAAATGTGTAACTGAATAGCGACAAAACCAACGATAGAAATATGTTTCCCAAATATATTTTCATTGATTAAATTCATTTTTCAATGGATTAACCAATTTTTTATTGATTCATAAATTTTATATATTTTCATTGATTTTACACTTCGATAAAGTTAGTGAAAAAACAAGTTACTCAGCGAAAAAATGTGTAAATCTGTAAATTGGTGGGGAAATGGTGAAAATGGGTAAAGTCATTGAAAACAGGTGATTTCAGTTAAATTGAAGAAAAAAATTGGTGAATTCGATTTAAAATGAGTTTAACCTATCAGGAACATGTAAATGTGATGATATTCGTAAAAAAAATGAATGAAATCGGTACAAAGAAAAGAATTTAATTGTTTTGAAACATGTTGAATCCGCTAACTTAGTTAAAATAAGTGAAGTCGATGAAAAATGGGTGAATACGATTAAATTTGATTAAATTAGTAAAAAGAGAATGAAAATGGTGGAAAAACTAGCTAAATTGGTCAAAACGATTTAAATGATGAAATTAAGGGGAAAAACTAGTTATATCGATAAAAAAAAATTAAATCATTAAATTTGGGGAAAAAATGGGTGAAATCAATGAAAAATGGGTTCAATCGATGAAATTGAAAAAAAAAAAACTTATGAGATTGGTAAAAAAATGAGTTAAGTTGGTCCAAAACAGTTTAAATCGCTGAAATTTGTGAACAAAACGGGTTAAATCAATAAAAAAAATTTCCCATCGATGAAATTAATGATTAAATAGATTAAATCGGTGGGAAATGGGTCAACGGTTAAAAATGATTTAAATCGATGACAACTTGGTGAAATAAACTATTAGTTGGCTCATATATATATAATTGTCTAATGAAAATACAATAAAGTTGTCCAGCTCAACTGGTTTGATCCTTTAATATGTATATATATGAGGTCAAGGGTTCAAATCCCACATCCAGCAAGTTAATTAAAATTACATTGCCTAGTCGCCCAGGCGTCGCCCGGGCGCACATTGCCTAGGCCAAGCCCAGGCGAGACCTAGGCATCCGAGGCATCCCCATGAGTGGCCCAGACAAGACCCGTGCGTGACCTAGGCGCCTAGGCCAAGCCCAGGCGAGCTCTAGGCAGTCCCATGAGTGGCATTGGCCTAGGCCAAGCCCAGGCGATACAGAGGCGCCCGAGGCAGCCCCATGAGTAGCCCCGGCGCCTGGGCTATAACCAAGCTTGGCCTAGGCGCCTCAGTCAAGCTTAGGCGAGACCTAGACACCTGGGTCAGCCTCAGGCGCGCCCAGGAACAACTCAGTCAATGCTAAGTCGAGGTTTAATTTTTTGCTCCGACCCAATTGCTAGTAACGGAATCAGCAACAAATAAGTTGTCACTAGGTTCCAACTGATTTCCTTCAAATTAGTGACAAAAATAAATTAACGGAAACATTTCAATGCTAAATCCGTCAGAATGATTCCAACAGATTGGCGACAAAATACCGACATATTTATGCCGTTGGAAATCAGTTAGTAACTTTCCTACGCATTTCCAACAACAAAATTGTCGGAAAAAATATCCGACGCTTTTTCCAATAAAAATACCAACAAAAACTAACCGTTGCAACATTTACCAACGAAAAAAAAAACCGTTGCTTCATTTACCTACGGGGCCTTCACCTACGAATCAACCAACGGAAAAAAAGTGTCGCTACGCATGAATACCAACGGAAATCAGGGCTTCACCAACGGAATCTGCCGTAGGTGAAGCCCAGTTTTCTTGTAGTGAAATCAAGAAATATTAATGATAACATATTTACGACAAACTTTATCAAAAAATTAAGTATATTTGTCATTTTATCTATATAAAAAAAGATAGTTGAAAAAAACTAAAATGTATATTAATCATTACTTTTGCATTTTAAAAATTATAAAAAATTGTTTTTTACACAAGTTTCTTTTAATATAGGGCCCGAAATTTTAGTTTCGCCTAGGGATCCAAAATGACTAGGACCGGCTCTGATTTTTCGAACTATAGAATAACAATTATATTTTTTTTCTTAAATATTAATGAGCAAATATTCATAAATAAGAAATATGTATTTTTATATACTTATGAAGACTGGTTTTAAAATAACATTTTAATATATTTTAGTTTTATTGTGTCAAACCATTATTATATTATGAAAATCAATAGTTACATAAAAAAGCTAAAATGTAACAAATTCTATCATTAGCTATGTGCTTAACTATTATCATTATAATTTGAATATCTAAAGATTTTGTTTTTAGTTCTTTTCTAGTGTAAACTAAGAGTGCAAGATAAAGAAAATATGATAGATCAATTGTTAAATATATATATATCAAAAGCAAATAATGAAAGAAGCACGCTATAGAAATTGGATTGAACTAGATATAGTAAAATATAAAATTTAAACATAATAAGAATTGAATTTTTAAATTATTGGGTTATCCAATGTGGACGAAGAGAAAAATTATGTTAGCAAAGCTGAAATTTTAAAGAGGCATATAATATTGGCTTTTGGCCGAATTTTGGCTTTTGGCTAGCTCAATTCTTGATAATTGGAGTGGCTCTTACTGTAATAATTATACAATGGAGGACAACATTAACTTTAGTCAAATTAAAGAAAGAGCCAAAATTATGCGATCACAGTAAAGTATATTTTATAATATATTAGCAGTACAAAATTAAAAGATACTAGTTTACTTTATGTAAATTTTTATAAGTTTAATGGATTGTATATCAACGTTGATTTGAATCGTAGAAAAAAAACGAATTTTAAAATCCTTTTAAAAAGTATTATTTTTATTATTTCCAAATCATGTCAATCAAGTATTTAATTGTTGTATTATTGTGTAACAATTTTAAAATTCTTTTAAAAAGTTAATTATTAGAAACTCAATTTAATTTAATTAATAAAAACGAAACCTTAAAAGAACTTAATGAAGCTTACATATGATTCGTTAAATTAAAAACGATATAACCCTAATAATTATATAATGAAACACTTTGGTGAATAGTTAGACATCTAAAATAAATACGATTACATATGATCGCCATTTGGACCGTGTATTACCAACGCATGTTCAACTAAGTCGGTTTGAAGTTACGGTTGACCTCTACGGAGTGTATCTGTTGATTTGGGAATTGGAATTAAATGGAATTGATAGATTGAATCATTTGATTTTTATTATTATTGCTATTATTATTATTATTATTGTTTAATTTTTATTATTATTGCAATTATTATTATTATTATTATTATTAAATGAGAGTGGGGAAAATGAGAATTGGAATTAAATTGAATTAATATATTGAATCATTTGAGATGATTTATGAAAAGCTAGGTTGCACGGATACTCCGAAATTATACACCGTGCAGTATCGTATGCGTATTGGATACTCGGATACTCAGATACTCAGATACTCGTACGATACTTGTGAAATACTCCACCGTGTCGATTTCAATAATAAAAAAATAAGAAATAAAAAAGATACGTATCGGATACAAAGGAAGGCATATCGAAAACACTCAGAATACTTGAGAGCATGTATATCTACAAATAATTTCTAGATTATATATATTATCAAAGTAAATCTACATAAAATGCTTGAAAATATATATATATATATATATATATATATATATATATATATATATATATATATATATATATATATATATATATATATATATATATATATATATATAAATTTTTTTTAAATACATAGACACGTATTTTTGCCGTATTAAATCCTATAAATTTTGAAAATCTGTATCCCCGTACTCATATCATATTACTCCCTCCGTCCCATTTTAATTGTCGTTTTAGAGAATTTTTTTTGTCCCAAATTATCTGTCACTTTAGAGTTTCAATGCACTATTAATTACATACTTTCCCATTTTGCCCTTTACTTTTTCTCTCTCTTACTTTATTACTCCAAGAGAGATAGAAAGAGAAATATAGAGAGAATAAAAGAAAAAGGAAGAGAGAGAATGTAAGGGTATTTTAGGAATATCATTTGTTTTTTCTCTAAAATTGAGGCAATAAAGTAGGTGCCTTAATATGTGTGAAAACACCTAAAACGACAATTAAAATGGGACGGAGGGAGTATATCGTATCGACGTATTCGTATCCATGCTATATAGATGAAAAGGAAAGGAAAAGCTGAACTTTGAATACGAGGGAAAAGCTGGACATCACTAGAGATACCCTGTCCCTAACACGGCAAAAAGTAATAAATAAGAGAAGTTAATAAAGGAAAGTACAAATGTACTTTTTTTCATTATTAATTATCATTAAAGAAATGGGTAAAGTACTTGTTTGTATTTTTAATAAGGTAATAAAGAAAGTGTATCCAGCTGTATATTGACTGGCCTGCTACATGGAAAACGTGAGCGGTACAATCTCTTAGTTGTAAATAATAATACTAGTAATTATAAAAAATATATATATAGTAATAGTGTAAAATGAGAATATTAATGGCCTTTAAATATATATTACATCATTGATTTACATTATGATAGCTAATTTGTTGAATGAAATTTTATTTCAGAAAAAGAAATTAGAACGAATGAGGTAATATCATTCACTACTATATTATATTTCCTATATCCAATTTTGTCACACCTTAATTATTCACACAATAAAATCACTTACCTAAAACTAGAGAAGCATAAATGTCTATAGTTAATTATGTTAACCTTTTACATGACAGCCAAAATGGAAGTCAATCCTAAATAAATCCAAAGTTTATTTTTTTAATGAGCAATGTTGATTACTCTATAAAGCTTGGTTTTCTAAAATTTCAATAATTAATAAAGAATATGGAACTAGTTTGGTTGAGTTTGATCTCACTTAAATCGAGTCAGACTCTTTTAAGTAAAAAATATGAAGTGATCTCAGTTCAAATTCAGTTTCAATATAAATCAAAACTTATGAAACCATTAAACTTATAAAATTATTGACTTGAAAATTTGTCATTTTTTCACATATATAAAGTTATTGATTTGACATCTAACACGTGTTATTCTCCTCAAAACCCACATAACCATACTTCAATCAAAATCACATTTCAAGTTTTCAAAACCCACTAACTATAACTCCCTCCGATTTTTTTATTTGTCGCTTTGGCAAGGAAAAAATGTTTACTTCTATTTATCGTTTTAGGAGTCAAATGTAAAATATTTTCTACCAATTTTACCCTTCTTGTTAATGCTAAATTGCTAATTAATGATGTGATTTTTTAATAAAAGGATGTTTTGAAGTTTTTCTTAAAAAATGACTATTTATTACATTTCTTAATTTGTGTGTAATCCTTCAATACAACAAATAAAAAAATAAACCGAGAGAGTAATTTAATTATATTTCATTATCTCAATATTCCATTGAATTCATTATTCAAATCAAATTCTAAAGTTTCGTCAATAACTCTCAAATCACTTTTTTAAATCAAACCGAAAGCCAATCAAATTACTTCTATAATAAGTCGTTGAGTAGCTAGTACGGAGTATTTAATTTAAAACTTCAAGTTTGTTATATTTTTCAATTAAAATGCCACTTTCATATTAAATGAAAAACAAAGTACAGGATTTTTAAAGTCAATCATTTGCATCATAAAACGAGAAGAAAAAAAAATCAAAAATATCTACTTAAAAAAAAGAAGGTGCTATTATTCTATAGAGATTTAGGATCGGAGAGTAAGCAATTAATGCCAGATAATAATATACTCAGTTTCAACTTGCAAGCACCACAACTGTAGAAAATGTTATCAAATAATCTAAACAAATAACAAATAATCTAAACAAGCCTATATATGATAATTGATGATACTGTATCCTAAAAAGAAACTTTGAGATTTTAGAGTCCACCACCCACAAAAAAGCTAACAGGCAAATGCAAATTAGTAAGAAGGGCTTTTACTTCTTACTAATTACATTTGGAAAATACAAACCTATATTTCCCATCCAGAAAAAGAAAATAGCAATTATACACGCGAGAGCTGCCCATGCATACTGCTGCAATTTTTTCCTGTTACGGTTGCGAAGAGGTGGTGGGATAGGTTTCGTCTTCTGGCTTTGTTTCGCTTTTTTACTCCGCACAGGCACCACGGAAGATGTTTCCTTAGCCTCTATCTCCTTGCCAGTAGTAGTTTCTATTGCGGTTTCAGAGCTTGGACCCGAATGATCACTATTGTTGGTGTTTTCGTTAGTGCCATCTGTAGCAGTTGCCTTCTTTCTTTCCTTCTTTTTCAATCTCTTCTCCCTTTCCTGCAATGTTACGTACAATTAGTCCGGATTTAGGAGTAAATTTAATTCTAGTTGTTTGTTTAATATACGAGGATTTGAAAAGGGGAAATGAACATGAGTGACAATGTATATTTACCTTTTCTTTCACTTCTGCTTCCTTTTGTGCTTTCAATTCTGCTCTCTTTTGCACTTTCTCTGCTTGTCGTTTCTTCCTCTCACGTGCCTCGTTAGCCTTAGCTAACTCCTCTAACCGACGTTGCTCATTTAATTTGGCCTCAGCTTCCCTCTTTCTCGTTTCTTCTGCCTTCATTGCCAACTCAATCTCCTCCTTTGATTTCACAGGCGGCTCCTCCACCTCATCGGGAGCGCTCCTGCCAGAAATAGTAGCCACGGATTTAACAGCAGCTCCCTTATGATTCTTTTGTTCGGTCACTTTCTTTATCGATTTATCATCCACGGTTCCATTTTCAACACTTGTTTCTAGCTTTAGCTCCGGGTGACTTTGTGATATGGAATTAACCTTGGCTGGTGTTGAGACCATCTTATTAACTCTATCGTTAACATAACTGGGTAGAATAGGTGGCTCCTCATCAGGGCCAAGTGAACGACCGTCCAAAGTCCCCAGTCTCCGGACAGTACTCCTTGTATTCGCACTGACATACTCTTTGCGGAACTCTTCGTTGGTGTTCCAGAGTTCCATAAAATTTTCCACCTGTAGTTTTGATACACAATCATTAAGATAGGTTGACATGAAATATCAAAGAGGAAAGGAAGAGTTAAAAGTTACCTGATTCATACAAAGACTATAAAGTGCCCCTCTGTCTCTGCTAAATGCAAAATTATTGGCGGCAGCTGCATCATCCTTGTACTTGTAAAAGTGTTGATTCTGCAATTTATAGTATTTAAGTAAACTTAATTGTTTGTCATAGAGCCAAGTTGAGCTCGTCAGAATTCTTCTAAGAAACCAAGTTTGAGTAAATTTATGAACATGATCTTACAACTTCAACCTAGAAATAATGAATGAAGAAATCCGTTCCAAGATTATGAACTTGCAGTCAAAAGCCCCCCACAAACAAACAAACATAGTATCCACATAATGAAGTATTCACAAACTGACGAATGCATGCCATCAGTTATTTATGATCGTAATATTTAATTATCACAGCTGGGAGATAGTATAGAAACGAATCAGTGGGTTCACTTAGCCACTAAGCTAATTATATATGATTCAAAATCCAGTAAGCAACTTGAGTCCCAAGCCAAATCACCAATTTTATTATGCTTTCAGCACACCCACTTAATTGGGCATCAATTATGTTGATTCTAGTGAATCAGTCTATGTCCATGTATATTGCTCGTTTGCATGTGTTTGGGTTAAGTGGGCAGGTAAGAAAATGTAAAAAATTAAAAACCACAATTATTGCAAGAGAAAAACTACTTGGACTGTTTACAAGTATGCACTTGCAGGTAGGGATTGCTTTTATTTTAGGCAGTAGACATCGAGGTAGAGATAACCACATAAGTCAAATATTCAGCCCATCCTGCCCACACCATGCTATGGTTTATCATGAAGGTCTCCAACAATTGCACAACATAATATTACTCTTAAACATTACTTGCTAACATTTACATTTTTTTCATCTAACATTCACACAAGATTTCAATGTCTCGTTCTCTTATCAAAGTCGGCTTCATCAGATCATAATTGGTTAATGAGAAACAATTATTTCTTACTTAGGAACTTCTATATTTTAATTCAGAGTATTTAAAATTTCTAATTCTAATGTCATCCTTATACAATTGCATAACATTAGTTGCTCTTATATATGTGTGTGTGTGTGTGTGTGTGTGTGCGTGTGTATGTATATATATAGTTGATCATAAATAAAGAACTTAATTTAAATATTCCTTATGTAATATTAATAAAAGCTGACATATGGAATATATAATTCACATTCAAGAATGTATTGAAAGATGCCTTACCTTCTGCCAAAGTTCTTTTTTCAGACTCTGCCACCGAACATATGCTTCTTGGCGAACATCATCAGCGGCTCTGTACTGAGCTTGCAATTCCTTAACCTTCTTATTTTCTTCATTATTTTTCCTATCTGCTTCCACAAAAGTAGCCTCAGTTGTCAAGACTTTCTTTTTTAGGATTTCAAGCTCTTTTCTTAGAGTCTGCACATGGAAAGACCATATTAAAAAAGTAAATGAGCAACCATTCCATTATAACATTACAACATAACTTTAAAAAATGCATAAAGATATACAAACCTTTAACCTCTCTTCAACCTCCTCTTTTTGTTCAACTGCTTTCTTGATATCATCTTGACTATCCATGTTTGAGGATAATTGTTCTCGAAGCTGCTTCAGTTGTTTGATTTCACGAATAAACTGTTTTTCTTCCTTCAAGTTCAAAGTCTCATGTTGCATCATATGCTCCATACTGTATATCTGATGTGGAAAAATTCAATTAAGTAAAAGAAAAAAAAATGCAAAGTAAAAGAATGAAATTCTGTCACTAACGTGCAACCTTATACATACAAAGAGATTAAAATGCTTACTCGCTTATCGATATCCTCAATAGAAGTTGCATTCTTGGCCTTGTTAATCATAGGTAGCAGAGAATCAATTTCCATTCGCTTTGACCTCACCAACTGCCGTGCACTTCTGTTTTCACCCTTGGTAGATTCATAATCGACACCATAAATTTGATTGTTGGCCTGCTAATTGAGGAATAATAAAAACATTCAAGTTTGGTACTTAAGAATTATTTAAACAGTATAAATTTAATGGAAAGGTGTCCTACTCTTATCTCTCGGATTTGGACTTGAATAGCCTCCCTGAGTTTTGTCTTCTCGTCTAGATTTAGCTTCGCAACCCTGATCTGTTCTTTAAGACTTTCATCATTAAATCTTGGGACCCGGATCAAGTAGTTGAATGGCTTAGTCACATCAGTAAAACTCGTTTCCTCTCCAGAGATCAAAGCAGTACTGGAACCCTTTGGTGAATCCATTGATATGCTGTCGCTCCAAGAATTTCCCGTGGCCCCGTTTTCTTGCACGAATAAGTTCTCATCAGTACTTCCTGCGACACTATCCAATTGATCTCCCATGTCTTTAACATCTGTCGTCTCCAACATGCTTTTTGATACACTTTTGTTGCTAACATCACTGCAGTCCAAAACATCCTTCCTACTTGTGACAGTGACATCAGTGCTTATTTCTTCACTGCTTGCAGCAGAAGAGTCAGGAACTTCAGATTCCAATTTCACGCTAGCAGTTTCGGGTGGGCTACTGACTGCTTTGGTTTTCTCAATTGAAACATCAATTTCTTCGGCGGGATCACCACCTTGAAAAGTTGGTTCCTTTTCTGTACAAACAGCTGCGCCAAGCACAGAATCTGATCCTGAACTCACGTCATCCTTAGTACAAATCATAGAACTTTCAAGACCAGAAGGACCATTCTCAACTATTTCTGATGTCGGACTATCGATGGGTGAAGAAGAATCCATTTCAACAGTTTTAGCGACAGATATGTTAGTTTCAATCCCAGGCTCATGAGCAGAAGCTGGTAAGCTTTGAGTTGGCAGAGAAGCCTCAGGTTTAGATTGAGATTGCATAATTTCAAGGGATACTTCATTGTCATCGGAGTGTTTTTCAGGTTCTTCAACGTACTGAACACTATCATCAACACAAGATATGGAGATGTCCTCATTATTTTTCTCTTCCAAAACCAGGTCACGGACAATTTCCACATGCATGTTATCACAATCCACCACAGTTTTCGCTTCATCCACCTGTTCCATTCCATCTTGGACGTTATTGATAGATGCAGTATCACACTTTGGATTTTCTGTCACTTCTGATCCCAGATCTGGTTTTGCCTCTTCTTCAAGAGTCTCCTCCTCGTTATTTGTTGGATTTGAATGAAGAACAGAATCCATGGAAGTTGTTAAGGGACCTTCTTGTTCCGCCATTTCCACCGCTTCTTTTACTAACTTAATATCATTTTGCCCCTCTGTTCTCACCTCTTGAAACTCACTCTCAACTGCATCTGCAACCACATTTTGGGATCCCATACACACTTCAGATGTCTCTGTGTCCACGTTGTTTTGAACTTCACATTCATCCTTTTCATTTATTACTTCTCCCTTTTCTTCTGATTCTGGAACAACTTGAATTTCTAGATTCTCTACAGGAGCAGGAGAAGACTCTGATTTGATTTGATCCTCAATTTTCTCCTGCTTAATTTCAGATATAACATTAAAATTGCCAATTTGATTTTCGACTGCCTCTACTTCATCTCCTGTCGAGCAATCAATTCCAATCGATGTCTCTGTGTTCATCCTCTGTTGCCCCTCTGTTCTCACCTCTTGAAGCTCACTCTCAACTGCATCCGCAACCACATTTTGGGATCCCAGACACACTTCTGATGTCTCTGTGCCCACGTTGTTTTGAACTTCACATTCATCCTTTTCATTAATTACTTCACCCTTTTCTTCTGATTCTGGAACAACTTGAAATTCTAGATTCTCTACAGGAGCAGGAGAAGACTCTGATTTGATCTGATCCTCAATTTTCTCCTGTTTAATTTCAGATTCAACATTAAAATTTCCAATTTGATTCTCGACTGCCTCTACTTCATCTCCTGCCGAGCAATCAATTCCAATCGAATCTTCAACCTGTTCAGTTTCTACTTCCGCCACTTTCTCTAAATTCTCTTCTTGAACGCTGACCTTCTCCGTATCACCTCCAGGCGAGCTTACAAGTCTCACACTTGGATCCTCAACCTCATCGATTTCAGCTTCTGATCGACTTTCAGTTTCCCCATTTTGCTCCTCCGAAGCACCAGTGACAGCAACTTGGATCCCATCTCCATCATCAGGGGACTCCTCTTGCTCCGGGAGGGTCCCATCACTATTTATCACGAGAGGATCCACATCGCTCCCCTCCACATTCCCATTTTCCTCCTCCTTCAAGGACTCACTTACTTCCCCATCCACAACATCAGATTCCCCATTATTAACCTCAACAACAGCATCAGGTTCAACAACAGAACCCTCATCAACCACCGATTCCTTCTTAGTAAGGACAGGATCATCAGAGATACCATTTACCCCAGTCACAAAAACATAAGAATTATCTGGATCATGTACTTGATCGCCGTTACTGATCCCATTACAATTAGGTTTCGGTAGATCCTGGCAAGAGCTCTTCTCCAACCCTGATTTCTCCTCAATTTTCACAACCTCCTTAGAAATCTCAGTTTCCGCCGTCATTTTCACAATACCTAAACGGCAGATCAAAACTACCAATCACTACACAAATCCTTCACATACACACATATCATGAATTTAAAAAAATATATAAAAAAAAAAAAAAAAAAACATGCTAAAATATAATTACTACTCAAATCAGCAAAAACGGAAACAAATAATGCGAAATTGAAGATTATATGCAAATTAATTGACAAGGAAAATACCGTAAGGAAAACGACTTACAGGAAAACGGTGTGATCCGTAAACGAGGAATCTAGATCTCAGGGAGAATGTGATTTGCAGATCGAGATTTGATTCGGTATATAATGCGAATATATAAATAAAATAATTATTATATATCAATGTGTGTATTTAGGCTCCAAGAATCACACACAAACACAAACACTATGAAGAAGATATATGTTGTGTGGATTAGACAGAGAGAGAGGAGGAGAAGAAGAAGAAGGAGGAAAGGAGTGGCAATATGAAACAGCTGGCGGGGGAACAGCTTCCTATGCCCCTATTCTATTTGAACTCAAATTCTTTTTCATTAATCATTAACCTTCTTCCCTAATATTTATTCATTTTTTTTAATATCATGAAATATATTCGAATTTATTATTATATTTGTACAAATGCAAAAAATAATATTAAAATAGAGAAATATTCATATTTAGTAAAACATGAAATATGTTTAAATCTAGAGAAATATTCATATTAGTGTGAGCTGAATTTGTTATTCTTCGTCGATTTTAAACTATTCTCAGGTTCTACCTTTTACGGTTTAACTTTTTCCTTTGATTTGGAAGTAATTGATTATTATTGTATTAAATCAGATCCAAGATAAAGAAAAGAAAATTGACATTAGGATAGTTATCACAATTTTAAAAATAATAGGAGTGATTTTATATTTTATTTTTTTCTCAAACGCGGTTAGGTTAGACATTTTGGTATTTAATATTAACACTTTTGAAAATCAATAGTTTCTATAATAAGTGGATATCAACACACACATGGAGATATGTTTAATTGCTAATTTCACCCTAATGCTTCCATCGAATAAAAATAAAAATATGGATTATGAGATATTATATTGGTAGTTAGTATTTTTTTTATTATAATTATAGTAAATAGATGTTGTTATTGAAAATTCAGCTTATTTTAGATTTCTGCATTATTAATATTTATTTGGTAGAGACTAGAGAGTACTAGAAAGATTTGGTAAAATTTAATTAAATTGTAGTTAGGGATTGAGATAAGCATGAGGAATAGTGGCGTCAAAAGTGTTGGTGTAGGGCCTGTAGCCCGGGAATTGAGTGGACTTTAGTAATTAGTACCAATTTCTGTTTCGATTCCTAATTTTTTTTTTTTTTTTTTTTTTTTTTTTTTTTTGGTTTATGGTTATTCTTAGTTTTTAAAGCTAGTTTGGTCTCAAGATAAAAAAAAAATTGTGATTTATACTCAAACCCCAGTAGTTTAGTCATATTATAAGAAATTTCCTGTAATTTTAAAAATTATAAGAGTACCCTTTACAGGGTATTTTTTATAAATATTTTTATAAGTTGTAGGGGTATTTTTGTAAGATTTGTTAAACCACATGGGGTGTCCTTGTAATACTTGTTAAATAACAGGGGGTATTCTTGTAATTTTTAAAACTACAGGAAATTTTTTATAGTATAACTAAACCTCAAGGAGTCTTAAATGTAAATCACCAAAAAAAAAATCTTCCTATTCAAATCATAACATTTTATATTTTAGTATTATGTATATGCAGAGATAACAAGTATTTTAGTTTATAAAATATACGAGCTCATTAATATATTTATTTATCAAACAATAGTAATAGTAACATCAAATAATGAAACATAAGATTATTGCCCATTTTCCCAATTTGTTACATTCTCTTCTCATAACAAATCATACTTAATTATTATGTAATCATGATATACTTAATTTATATCGAAATGTCTATCTTTCCTTTTCTTAATGCGTCTTTCTTTAATCATATGTTTCCAAAAATAATATATCTCATATGGATGTTATTTGTGAGGCAACTTTGGTAACTAACCAATTGATCTAATTTTATTATTGGTATTTAATTCTTCCCTGCATACGTACATTTTTAATATCTGCATTGTCTGAAAATGTTATCAATAATATCTTTATTATTGATAAAGATGAAAATGTCATTCCGATCGGCTAAAATAGGCTTAATGAAAATCATAATATACGATCAAAGACGTTTAGTGTGATCACGATGTAATTAGATGAACAAATCAATGTCATCTAGTAAATCATTAGTGGCAAAAATTATTGAGATTTGAGAGTGACAAATGCTAGGGTTTAAAAATAGAAAGTAATATTTGAATATTTGATACATATTTCGAATTTATCATGCACGAAATATAGTGTTGCAGTAATTGAATCGGCCACAAACTTGTTAATTAATAACAAATGTATGCATGATTTCCTTGTGCGGTTTTGTACTTGTCCAAATCCAACTCAATATTTGCTGGTTTTTAATTCTCACTACAAAAAATTCTAATTTTAGTGATAAAATTTTATGTGACAATGTTAAAGTTGTCACTTCTTATATATATTAAGTGACGAGAACTCAAATATTATCACTAAAACTGTTTTCATAAACATACTAGTGACAAGAATCTTAAAAAAGTTGTCACTATTGACATTTAGCGATACCCCAAAAGTGACAACTAAAAAGTTGTCACTAAACCATAGTGATAATATTTATTGTCACTAGGTTGTCACTAAAAGGGTGTCGCTAATTGTCAATTGTGACAACTTAAGTCACCATATATTTGTCATTAATAGCTATTAGTGACAACTTAAAAACATATATTGTCACGATTGCACTTGTCACTATTATTATTATGACAAAATTAATATTTTTATCACTAATTGCATACAAAGAGTGACAACTTCTACATTATCACTTAATTTTTTGTCACTTAAGCTCAATTTTCTTATAGTGTCTCTAGTCACCCAGCCTAACAAGTCTTGAGATTGCACTATGCAGCACATTCGGGTTGGGGCGGTTTTGGCAAGGTTTTGCGGTCTCAACATTCTCAACTTTCATGTATTTTTGTTGTTTGATGAGTTAAATGTAAATACACTAATTAATTACAACTTTTTATTTTTATAATAAATTTTGTAAACTTTAATTTCATAGAAAATATAATGAATATAATGTAAAATATCAACTAACAAAATATGATCTTCAATGAATACATAATTTAATGAAAGCTAATAAGAAGCTCGAATACTAGGTTAACAAGTTTTCATTACACAAAAATAAAATTGTTCCCTTAAATAAATAAAAAGAAAGTTTATATTTGAACTTGATGTTGGTGGTTAGCGGTCCAATGAAATTTTGTTTGATAGGTTTTTTTTTCCTTTACTTTTTGTTTTTTGCAAAATGTTTTTTAATCTTTTTGTTCTAGTTCTGGATCTATTTTGATCTTTTTGACACTTAAAATTGGAGGGTTACGTAAGGCAATAGGGTTTTTCTAGTATAATTGGGGTTTGAGTTCTGGAACGTGACTCATTTATTAAAGTATATACTGAAATTAATTATATATATCACTTCTTAATTTTAGAACTAAAATTAAATAAAAATGATATATAAATTCAAACCCGATTGAAAACTTGCGGCCTTTTTTTCAAGATGCTCAAGATCAACCAAACCTTCAACCTATCAAACCCGATTGAAAAATATGGGTTAACCCGTAAATTGCGATCAATTTGAATTGAGTCGATCGATTGGGACGGACTAGCGGTTCGTTGAACACCCCTAATTAAAAATATGGTTCCATAGTAGTTGATTGTATTACTTATTGCATGGAAGATTTAATTTATATTAGTAAAGATATATATGATTAATTCCATTTCGAATTCCTGATGATTATTATGAAAGAATTTAAAATAGACCAGTTCATCTTTCATACTTACATGAATTCCTAATCCTGGTTATTCAAATATTTTATTTGTTTGTTAGCCTAATTTCAGAACGAATTAAATATAGAATCCTAAAATTACAATTACAGTGGATGACATTTTACGTAATAGAGTATAATATGACTTTCACCTTTAAGATTATAAATTTAACAAAACGAAATAATAGCTTACCCTTTTATTTTTCCTAAAATAAAATAGAAATTAATCTTAAGAAAGATTAAAAATTGAGAAAAATATCTATATTTTGGAGAACAAAGAAATAAATACTCCAAGAATAAGTGACATGGGGGCGCGATCATTCATTAGCATTCTATACATGCAGCCAATGAATCGGAATCAAATGGAATCATTTCAGATCTGGATCCGGGCCCAATTAGATCGTACTTGATTTAGATCTTGTACGAATGTGGAATCTCTATTTATCAGATTTTTACTGTAATTTGACCTGATGATTTAAATGACTTTTCACATAGAAAATATCATATTCACTTAACAATGCTTAAAATTAATTAATTAAGAGAATTTGTTGAAAATAATAATATTGACAATAATGTGTCAAAGTTAGTTTATATTAATCTAAGGTGACAATACTCATAGAAGTTACATAATAATGAAATATTAACTAAAATCATGTTAAAATTATATTAATCCTTTATTTGGTAAATTGAATCTTCCTTTAATTGAACCGACCTAGTAAGTCCTAATTAATGAAATTACCAAATTGATTATAAAAAAAACATTATAAAGAATAAGAAATTATATATTGCGTTTCATGAACTAAAACTTGCATTGTTAGAATTTCTCGTCAAAAGATTTTCAGCTATATAAAGAATACGAAATTTGGCCTTGTAACGAAGGAACTATAGCAAAATTAAGATTAGGTTTAAATACAATTTTCTCTAGCACATCACATGCAAAAAAGTGCTATTTTGATGACTTTACGGTCACGTGATCCTTCTAGTTCAACAATTAATTGTCAGTGCAAATGTGTCAAACAACCTTCAATTTGGATATTAAATTTGTCTTTTTGAAGGTTTTGGCATCAAATGTATATAGTAGGTAAAAGTCTGGTATCAAAGATGAAATTTTACCCCATGTCGGAGCCCACATGAACAAAACCCGCCACTTAACAGACACATGTCGCGCACGTGATAAATTATGTCAAAAAATAGACGGGTAAATGAAATGCGGCAATAAGGCCTAAATCATTGTTTCGTGTATTTTTAGAAAGTTTTGTAATAATATATAATCTCGACAAAAGTTTAATTATCAAAAGTGTTTTTTCATCTTTTTTTTTAATAAAATGTAAAAAAATGAAAAAATTTATTTCAAAATTTTAATATAATTTAATAACATTGTATTTTTAAATTTATTATTAACTATTATTATTATTATTATTAATAATTAAATTAAATAATGGAGAGAATGAAGTTAAAAACGAGCAGAGTGATATTATGGGCATGTTTGTTTGGTATTTGGGAAAGTAGTTTGGGAGAGTAGTGGATGTTTGTGAAATAATCTCGATTTGCGAGATGTTGTTTGTTTGAGTTTAAGATAGTGGTTTGAGAAATAAAGTAGGTATAGGTTTTTTTGGAAGAGTTGGGTTGTAGGTGTAAGATGTATAAGATTTTATGTCAAATCATATTTGTTGTGAGATAAATTATGTAAGAGATAAGTTACTTTATGTCCAATCAAATTAGAGTTTGTATAAATTTTGTTTATAAATAAGAAAATTGTTGTTTGTTTGGGTTTTGAGAGAATAGTTTGAAAAATTTTAGAAATGAAAATTTTATTTCAAAAAATAAAAAATATGTTTGTTTGGCATTTCTCAAACACGAATTTTTTTTGAAAAACGCCAAACAAACAGGCCCTATATTTTTTAGGGCTCATAATTTTAATCGGTGACGAGGAAAATAGGGTTCAGGTGAGCCCCAACCAATAGAGTTGACCTCAACCAAACAGCCCCCAAAAAAGTTGAAGTAATTATTCTATCCAATTGGGTTTGGCCGTTTGGGGTGTGATCTTCTATGGGTCCCGCGCTAGCTTTAGGTCGGTCGGCCTCATTACCGGAAAAGGCTAAGGTGTGGCCCACTGGACCTAACCCTACATTCTGATCCACACGTATCAAAGTTAGGAAAGCAAGTGTTCACTCCATTCCATATTTAACCGACATATTCGTAAAAAAAAATATTTTATATTTAATTGATATATTTGAATTTTTAAAGCTTTTTTCCAATTGGAGTTGAGAAATTCAATAATCATCATTCATTAACAAAAAAATTAAAAGGTATATATTATTATTATAAAGGGTATTTAAGATAGTTTACCATAAAAAAGTTTGTAATTATAAGATTTCTTAATATACGTGAAAAGTAGAAATGCGCCAATTAATATGAAAAGGTGGGAGTATTAGATAAAAATCTTAAAATTAATGATGAATGCACCATGATGATGAAAAAATTGTTACTAAGATAAGTTTTTTTTAAACATGTATTATTAATTGTTAATAATGATAATTTACGTTGAGCACCCTAAACTAAGTGTGTAGGTGATATCAATTGTTCAGTGATCGCCCAATAACTAAGTGTGTGTAGAGTCTCAATTGAATATCGTGGACTCATGTGTGTGACTGCACCATAAGGGAATCGTATGCACATTTCCTAAGATCAGTTGGTTTTGAGTCAACTGATATCGTCGGAAGTCTTACAAGTGGTATTAGAGCAAAAATCACGGGTTCGATTTTCAACGAGGGCAAATGCGAGGTGGGGTGGGGTGGGGGGGGGGACCCTAAACTAAGTGTGTAGATGACATCAATTATTTGTTGGTCTCCCAAAAACTAAAATAAAAGTGTGGGTGGAGTCACAGTTGAATATCATGAACACTTGTGTGTTGATGCATTATAAAAAAACGGTACTCACATTTCCTAACACCAATTATTTTGGAAAATGATAACATAACATATATCAATCAAAGTTAAAAAAAAAAGGTCATTTTTGTAAAAATTACCAAAAAGCAAGACACTTGTGTGATAAATAAAAACTTTGTTAAGAAATTGGTACAAAGATTGAACGCTATAATTAATATCATCATTAATACGTAACCTTTTGTAGTAAGACTTCTTGAGGCGTTACATATCATTAATATTATCATTTTCATGTGTTTGTTAAAAAATAAAAATAGAATAAAAAAGTGTTCATGCATGTTAACACGTTAAAAAAAAGGTAAAATTGCAGGAAACGTCCCAAACTAATTACTGATTTTGAATTTTCGTCCCGAACTATTTAACTTGGCGAATTTCGTCCCGTAATTTAATATTTTTTTGGAATGTCATCCCAAATTAATTATTAATTTTAATTTTTCGTCCCAAACTACCTCAACTCGCCAAATTTCGTCCCATAATTTACCATTTTGTATGAATTTAGTCCCAATATTAAATTTCTAATTTAATAAAAATGACGTTCAATCTTGTAATTAATTTGGGACGAACTCTGCAATATTATATAATTATTCATGTTAAAATTTACCATGTCATGACACTTAAGCAGCCATGTGATAATTCATCGACAAATGTGCAATTTCGTCTTATAATTATGGTGGGACGATATTCCAAACAAATATTAAATTACGGGACGAAATTCGCCAAATTAAATAGTTTGAAATGAAAATCCAAAATCAGTGATTAGTTTGAAACGATTTTTACAATTTTGCCTAAAAAAAATTACAAGAACTATGTCGATTTGACATAGACGTATCTAGTAGCTAGAGTGCGGTGGTTGGTCCTTAAAGGCGTGCGTGCATTGGACCAGGTAAAAAATAGACTTTCATTATAAAAAAGATAATGCAAGTATTTTTCATCTTAATTTTTCTTCTTTATTTTCTGTCTGAAATTTTCCTATACGTCTACATTTTGTCTCAGTTTTATTTGGTGGTAATTATTTCCTTTATTTTCATTACAAATTATTACTTCAAATATTGAGTAATTCTTCTTTAAAAAGTAATTTTTCTTCAGATTCCTACTCAAAATACACATGCTTTTATCGAGCAACCTATAAGTTCCCTAACTTTTTTACACAAAGCAGAAGAATATTCAATGTTAATATAAATCATTATCAATAGTATGAGTCTGTGTCAAGTTTAAATTTTGCAAGTAAAAATTTGAAGGAAAATTACTCAACATTTGGAAAAATTATTTGTAACGAATATTAATGAGATAAACTATCACCAAATAAAAATTAAAACAAAATATAAAGAAAAAAATCGAGAAATGAGATAAAGAAAAAATTTGGAAAAAAATAAAGAAGACAAATTGAAACGGAAATAAAAAAAAATAGATGGAATATAAATGACTTGAGAGAAAAAAAAAACGGAAGGAAACAAAAGGAATGAACGACCTTCTTGAACAACATTTGTTCGATAGGCTCGTACCTAGAAAACAAAATGAACTGTATTATAAATGATATTTTAGACGGGTAATTGATACCATCCCAAAGATAAGAGGAATTGTATTTTACCCTTAATTTTTTTTTATTTGAAAATCCATTAATCTTAAATAAGTAAAAAATTAATAATTAGAAGACTTGGAGCTGGTGGATCAAATAATTTTTTGTACTGTCACCTACTCATAATTTCATAGGCAGACCAAGTCCAGTCCACGGTCCCAATTCAACCCAAAATAATTTTCTCTAAAAGTTGGGCATCATATTTAATTTAATATTTACTCACTCTTTGTCAACCACATTGATTTTAAAAGTCAGGACTACAGTTACTCATTAATTATTAATTGTACTATTTTTCTTGGTAAAACATTGTTAGTTTTTTTAAATTAAATAATCAATTGGTGATTTACGTGAAAATAAATAAATAGATGTGTAAACATGAAGAATCACATTTTTGCACTAAGAAACGCGTGAAAAGCAAATTGATTTCACAAAACCGACATTCAAAAGCCTGTTTGTAATTGCCTAATGGTCTGTCTTGCAATTTAAGATAAGTTCATGTAATTTGAAATTGTGTTTGAAGTTTAAATCAGATTAAATTATCAAACAAATTGAGTTTGAACTAGTTAAAATTGAACAAAATTTGCATCGAACTTGAGTACGTAACTTATAATTATAAAAATGAATTTCTACAAGTCTGAATTTTTTTAGGTAAATTAGTTAAAATATAAATAATTTTTTTTTTAATCTGTCATAAATTTAATTGTAGAGAAAATTAACTTTAAAAGGTGGCCATCATCCATCATGTTAAGAGAGTTTTAGGGACACTTTTTATGCAAAAGTATTCCTAAAAGGATTTAGGGTGAGTTTGGCCCAGCGGTCGGAGCGCTTAAAATCACTTATAAATTTATATTGTGATTTTTGAAGTGTTTGACACTGATTATAAAAATAACTTCTGCTCATTCGTGATTTTCATGGTATTTGGCCCCCAAGATCATAATCACTTTTGGGATCTCAGAAGCAAAAAATCAACATATTTTAGAAGCTACTAAAGTGTTACTTTTGCAAAAGCAATTATTCTATAATTAATTTTTATTATAATCAATTATTACAAAAATCAATTGTAGTAAAATTAATTCTCCTATAATTGCTTATCGTATCGCTAGGTGAAACTCACCCTTAATATGACAGATGCAGACGAATATTCCTTAAATGTACGTATGGATTGGAAACAAACCAGTAGGTTTGTTCCCCACGTGATTCCACATGCAAATTTATGGAACCCTTTTTCTTTCCCCCTATTACTCCATACCATGTGCACATTCATTAATTCCATTCTTCATTCAACCATAAACTCCGACCTGCATTTTCAAGCGGCGGTTTAGTGACATGTTTCATTTAAAAGTGTCACCAAATATAATCACACTGCATGTTCACTCATTAATGAAGTCTCAAGAAATTTAAATATTAATTAATTCTATTGTTTAGTGACGTGTTTATATTATTATGGCGTTTTATAAGGGTTCTGTTCGTTGATGTTTATATTTTTTGGGTGAGTAAGATGCGTAAAATTTTATGTTTAATCATATTTGTTCTGTGAGATAAGTTGTGTTTATATTATTATGGCGTTTTATAAGGGTTCTGTTCGTTGATGTTTATATTTTTTGGGTGAGTAAGATGCGTAAAATTTTATGTTTAATCGTATTTGTTCTGTGAGATAAGTTGTGTAAAATATACTTTACTTTATGTCAAATCAAAGTAAAGTTTGTCTAAGATTTTTTTTTGGATTAAAAAATTGTTATTTATTTGACTTTTGGAAGAATAGTTTGGAAAAACTGAAATTGGACAAATTTATTTCATGAAATAGAATATTTTTTAGTCTTGTTTTTCTCAAACACGAAATATTTAAAAAAAAACGAAACTAATAAGCCCATGTTTCTCTGTAGTTATGATAAGAGGCATTTGATAATAAGTTAGGCTTTAAGTACATTTCTAAAAAATATTGGGATTAATAAAAGTTTCCCTACTAAATTAAAAATTACTTATACTAGTGTATGAGTGTAGATAAATATTCAATAGTGAAATTGCTCCAAGTAGAGACGCTTTTGGGTGTGTGTGGATGGGTTTTGGCCAGGTCTCGCGGGTTTCGCGAAATCGAACCAAAACCCTTCCAAATGAGTTTTCGTCAAACCCATAAAATCATAAAAAAACCTATTCAAAAACCCACACTCAAACTCTTCAAACCTATAAAACATTGATTTGACATCTACCACCTATTTTTTTCCTCAATTCTCACTAAAAAAAATATTGATTTGACACCTATCACCTATTTTTTCCCCTAAACCCCAACATTCAAACCCAATCCAAGTGGGGTTTCAACTTATTCAAACCACAAAACCCAAGAGTCAAAACACATCTAAATAAAGTCTCAAAGGTTTCATCAAAACAACCCGAACCAATTTTTTTAAATCGAAACCCGCGAAACCGAACCAAAACCCATCCAAATAGGCCCTTTATTACTATTGTTTGAATTTGATATATTCCAAGGGCCAAGGGCCCAAGGCCATGAATTGCACAACATAAATTACTACTTAAAATTATAAGAAGGGAGAATTGTTGTCTAAAAGCCCAACAACGAAATATTTAAAATTCGTGATTGAACTGGGCCTTAGTATAATTTAAAGAAATATAGGCCCAACACTTGTAAGCCCAAAAGAAGCATTTAACAAAATATTATTATTAGGGTTTTCTACACTTCATCTCCAAGCAAGCAGAGAATACGAAGAACTGAAAATGGGTACGTGTACGTGTACGTATGAAGAAATAAAATGCCATTCTGTTTAATAATTGATTTAATTTTTTATTTTTGCAGCTCGGATCAAGGTGCATGAGCTCCGGCAGAAGGGAAACCGGAGCTGTTGGCGCAGCTTAAGGATCTGAAGGCGGAGCTGGCGTTGCTGCGGATGGCGAAAGTTACCGGCGGCGCTCCTAACAAACTGTCGAAAATTAAAGTCGTAAGGCTTTCCATTGCTCAGGTTCTCACCGTCATTTCGCAGAAACAGAAGGCGGCTCTCCGTGAAGTTTACAGCAAGAAGAAGTACTTGCCCCTAGATCTCCGCCCTAAGAAGACACGTGCAATACGACGTCGCCTTACAAAACACCAGGTACAACATTATACTTGATAATATGCGAAAGTAAATCCATAAGGAGGTCCAAAATCGCGATTTACTCATAATTTGGACAAGTTACAAATTATAATTACATTGTTTCATTGAGCTTTTATTATAGAATGTACATACAATTCATGCACAAAACAAAATATTACAGAGATTTTAGAGTTGAGAACAGATTATTATGGATTGGATCTGAGATGTGGTCAATAAGGTTCTGTATAGGTCCTTTACCGGTTAGAGCGGCTTGAACGTAAAAACCTAACCATGCAACCATAGCTAGACGCCCATTCTTTATCTCTTTCACCTTTAGTTCCTCAAAAGCATTAGGGTCATTCGACAAATTTAAGGGATCAAAAAGTATACCTCCTGGATAATTGATGTCGCCCGGTAAATAAATTCCTAACGGCTCCAGGGCCTCAATGCCGCAGTATCGTGCATATTCTGGACCAACCTACACACAAAGACTCAAACTATAAGAGAGCAAGAAGAATTTCGAGAAAGGATCGCAATCAAGCTTTAATCCGTTCTTCTTAAATGGAAGCTGCAATTTAATAGATGTAAAGAAAGTTAACAAAATAATCAAATATGAAGCAGCTAGATAGATCTGCATGGTGACAAGTTTTTGAACATTTGCGAAATTGGAATTTTTCATATCCATCGCACAAAAGTAATTAAATTCGAAATTGGATAACTTCTCAAATTTTCCTCTTAAGCCGTGCAGGTGAAATACGATCATGATAAAAATGCGACTATATCAAAAGAAATAGTAGACATTCGTATTGGCAAATAATGAATCTTTGCGGGGGTAGGCTTCGATAAGATCAATATTTGAGAAAAATGGAAATTACCATCAGAAGGGCTTGACAGATGGCTATGATAACCACTCCTTGACTTCCGGCGACATGGAGACCGGGGATGCCAAGATAATCTAGTGTATCACCCTGATGAAAATAAAAATGGTTAAGAGCAATGATCCTTAACGATTCTGAAATTAGTATTCTTATAGCAGCTCTGGATAGATAATGTACAGATAAATGAAATAGAAAAGGACTCAAATTAATGAGGAGCGTTTAAAAGTGAAATTATCTGGGTATAAATACTATTTGGGAATGCAGTTGATATCTTAATAAGATTTGTTCAAGTTCATGGACTATGTATAATTTATTAGTAAATGGAAACTAAATATCATACAACAAACTACTTCCATTAATGATTCATCACGACGATCATATTCAAAGAGATGGTATAATTTGACGGAAAGAAAAGAATGAAACCATGGTAAAAACTGATGATTTCTCTACATTAATATGGATCAATATGAACATATTTATGAATTATTAATTTGAAACTTCAGTAGGACATGTCACTGAAGAAATTCTTGATCCACGACTTGCTGCGAAAGTACTGAATGTGCCCATTTTGTGTGGTTTGCAGGTGGGTATTAGGCAGGGAAGGGCGTAAGACATACTAGCTTATCGAGTCTCATAAAGAATCAGGTCATGATTTCATAACTTTAAAAAAATGAACTTGAGCAACACAAACAAATCTAAGACTTGGATAAACCCAATAAATTTCAATGAAAGAAGGGAACTAAACAAAACTTATGACGAGGCTAAAATATGATTAAATGCAGCACAAACTAACCTTAAGCTTTGAATAGCCCACTCTCCACCAAACAGGTTCCACAAAATGGAATGCTCCTATTAGGTCTAATATTTCGGGAATTAAAGCACCTAAAGCAGCAAGCATAGCCCACCTTGCATGCAGTACTTCAAAACTGCAAAATAAAGTATATATGTTTTATATCTAAGAGGCTGTTAAACTGCACAAGGAGGCCATCTTTATCAACTAAGAATATTAGCCTTTCTTGCAGCTATAAAATCATGATTCTTAGATCAAGTTTTACCCCTCTTATTAGATGAACAGATTTTATAGCTAATAAGATTTTACAAATGGATGAGAAGAACAGTAAAAAACGCGCCTGAACAGGCGCGCAAAAAAAAAAAAACGTGCATGAACAGTAACTTTCTCTCTCTCCCCGATGAACAGTAACCGCGCACAAAGCACTTCGGTTTTCCGGCGAATTCTCCGTCAATACTGATCGGTTTTACAAATTGTTTTGTGGGTTATGTTCGTCTCATCAAGGCGCTCATTTCCATCGGAGCAATTTTGTGATTCCGTCGCTGTTTTGTGCGATTTTGAAGATTACCCCATTTTCTAGGGTTTTTGGTTTTCCGGCGATTTCTCCGTCAATCTTGGACGGAATCTAGAATTGTTTGGTGCGTTTTACTCGCCTCATCCAGGCGCATCTCTCCACGGTTCAGTTTCGGGTTTCAAGCAGGGATTAAGAAATGGGTCCGATTTGAAGGTTCGAGAGTTGTGGTTTCGCGATCCCCTTTCCAAGCGTCGGGTTTCTTCATTCTTGGGTGTTCCTGCTCGATTTCCTTCGTTATTGTGTTACTTTTACTTGTTTACTGTTGTTACTAGCGGCAATTTTCAGTTTCTATTCGTGTTTAAGGATTTTGGTTCGAATTAGGGTTCATAGCCGCGATCCCCTTTCTAGGGCTCGTCGATATGCTTCAATCAGGTGCAATTTCACTCAATTGGTGTCGTGAATCTTAATCTGGGCAGTTTTATCATTTATTTGTCCATTTAATTTCTCAATTGCGACTGGAATTTGGTGTGGATTGTGAATTCTAGGGTTTATGCGCCACATTCAATCGTCAAATTGGAGGGGTTAGTGGGCTGATTTCACCAAGATTTTTGAGGGGTTTTGCTCGGCATTGTGTGAATTTCAATTCCCCCTGTTCAATTTTGGTTTTCGGATTCGGGCCGCGAAGAACACCTTCGGGCCTTGAAGAACACGTACGGGCCGGACAAATTGAAGGGGTTCTAGCCCGAATTTCTGGGATTTTTTTTAGGGCTTTTGTTCTCCTTGGACTGAATTTCATTTCCCCACAATCAATTTTGGATTTGGAGTTCGGGCCGGGAAGAACACTTTCGGGCCTTGAAGAACTAGTTCGGGCCGAGCTTCCTCTTGGTCACCTGCTGCTGTTTTAGGTTGTTTCTTGCTGATTTGCTGCTGTTTTAGGTTGTTTCTTGCTGTTTTTTGGCTTTTGTTTCATTTTTTCGGTGTTTTTTCTTTGTTCTTGGTGGTTTTTCTTCTTTCTTGTGCCGTTGCTACTATTTTGCTCGTTTTCTTTCAGGTTGTTCTACCGGAGGGAGGTTCTTTGCTACCATGGAATCTTCAAGTAGTGGGGTTGACAAAAATCCGACCACTATCCCTTCGTTTCCGGATGTCTTAAAGGGGAACAAACCTAGTATGCCTGAGAACAAGTCCACCCCTCCTTCAGTTGGATTTGTGCTGAACTCAGACCCTAGGAGTCGGAACAAGTCTCTCATTGATATTGCTAAGAAGCCAGCGGCCGAGAGACTAATTGCGCCAAAACCTTTTCTCATGCTGAAAGGAAAGCCTTACATTCAATTTACCAAGGCGGAAATTGAAAGAGTGACGAAGCCTTATGAGTTCTTACTGGTGGGACGGTTTAGCCATGGAGTCCCTGGATATCTTGCTTTGAGGAAGGCGTTCGCTAACATTGGGCTGAAAGGAGAGTGGAAGATTGATATGCTGGACAGAAGGAATCTCTCCATTTTATGCTCTATCGAGGAAGACTACACGAGACTGTGGATTAAAGGAGACTGGTCGTTTTACAACTGTCCAATGAAAATTTTCAAGTGGTCTCTTTTCTACAAGCCTTCAGAAGAATCTTCCATTGTCCCTTGCTGGATTATCTTGAAAGGGCTTCCTCTGCCGATGTATGATACTGAGATGCTATATGAAATATGTTTATGGGTAGGGAAGTCACTTCGGACTGATGAAGCTACAAAGAACAAGACTAATCTATTTGATGGCGCTAGAGTCTGTGTGGAGATCGATTTACTACAGGATCCAGTCACAGAGATCGCTTTGGGGTTGGACGATGACGGGAATTGCATTTATCAGGAGGTTACCTATGAAAACAGACCTCTTTACTGTGCCAATTGCAAAGTCACTGGGCATCAGACTAATAACTGTGCTCAAACTAAAGCAAAAGGCAATGCTGGGGTGGAGAGTCAGAACTTACAACCTGCTCAAAGAATGGTCAAACAACCAGCTACTGTTCCTGGATCTTCTGTTGCTCCGAGAGACTCCAACAATGGAGGTACTCAAGCTAAGAACCCGACCACTAATGACACTGATGGCACTGCTATACCAAGGACTTCATCTGTTCAGAAAGGCTTTGACAAAGGTAAGAAGCAGACCAGAAGTGCCACTGATACAGAGGGAGAGGATCAGTGGAAGGTTGTTAAGAGAAAAAAGAAATCAAAACAATCGAAACTAAGGTATGTTCCTAAATTTGGCATAGAGGGGAGTGCCACCCCTCAAACTGTTTTGCATGATGGGAAGGGGAGTGCCACCCCACTTTGTGCGCCTGAAGGATTACAGGGGGGTGCCCCCCCTGGAACTGCCTCTGTGAATGATTGTCTGAATGTTTCTGTGAGCAAATCTGTGTCTAATGTAACTTTGTTGCCTGAAAAAGATTCTAAGTCTGAAAATGTCGTTCCTAGAAAAGTTGTTGCCCCCCCTGTTATCAATGAGTCTAATGAAGTTGGACAGACTAAGTCTAGGAAAGTAAAGACTGTTAGATTTAGTGAGAAACTTGTGGATGTGTCGGTTACTGAGTCTGAGGGGCAAACTTGCGTTCAGGGTTATCATTCTAGTGGGTCCCATGGTTCTCACTCTAGTGAGACCCTTACTGTGACTAGTCCAGATTTTGATGTTAGCGCTATACCCGAGGGTACTAATTTTGAGTGTAATGATTGTGGTGCTGAGTTTGATCATAATCTACACAAAATTAAAATGCCTTTGAACGAGTCTGATGTGCGTTTGATTAAAAAGGAAATATTAAAACAAGTTGAATCTGAACATTCCTCTGATTATGCTAATACTGATTATGCAACCTCTGACTTTACAAACACTGACATTGAACTTGATGGTTTGCAAGATGAGTATCTTCATACTCAAAGGAAGAGTAAGAAAAGAAAAAAACAGAAAAAAAAAAGGCATGTTTCTCAATGATTCCTCTGATTTTTTTCTGTTTTTTTCTTTTCTTACTCTTCCTTTGAGTATGAAGATACTCATCTTGCAAACCATCAAGTTCAATGTCAGTGTTTGTAAAGTCAGAGGTTGCATAATCAGTATCAGCATAATCAGAGGAATGTTCAGATTCAACTTGTTTTAATATTTCCTTTTTAATCAAACGCACATCAGACTCGTTCAAAGGCATTTTAATTTTGTGTAGATTATGATCAAACTCAGCACCACAATCATTACACTCAAAAGTAGTACCCTCGGGTATAGCGCTAACATCAAAATCTGGACTAGTCACAATAAGGGTCTCACTAGAGTGAGAACCATGGGACCCACTAGAATGATAACCCTGAACGCAAGTTTGCCCCTCAGACTCAGTAACCGACACATCCACGAGTTTCTCACTAAATCTAACAGTCTTTACTTTCCTAGACTTAGTCTGTCCAACTTCATTAGACTCATTGATAACAGGGGGGGCAACAACTTTTCTAGGAACGACATTTTCAGACTTAGAATCTTTTTCAGGCAACAAAGTTACATTAGACACAGATTTGCTCACAGAAACATTCAGACAATCATTCACAGAGGCAGTTCCAGGGGGGGCACCCCCCTGTAATCCTTCAGGCGCACAAAGTGGGGTGGCACTCCCCTTCCCATCATGCAAAACAGTTTGAGGGGTGGCACTCCCCTCTATGCCAGATTTAGGAACATACCTTAGTTTCGATTGTTTTGATTTCTTTTTTCTCTTAACAACCTTCCACTGATCCTCTCCCTCTGTATCAGTGGCACTTCTGGTCTGCTTCTTACCTTTGTCAAAGCCTTTCTGAACAGATGAAGTCCTTGGTATAGCAGTGCCATCAGTGTCATTAGTGGTCGGGTTCTTAGCTTGAGTACCTCCATTGTTGGAGTCTCTCGGAGCAACAGAAGATCCAGGAACAGTAGCTGGTTGTTTGACCATTCTTTGAGCAGGTTGTAAGTTCTGACTCTCCACCCCAGCATTGTCTTTTGCTTTAGTTTGAGCACAGTTATTAGTCTGATGCCCAGTGACTTTGCAATTGGCACAGTAAAGAGGTCTGTTTTCATAGGTAACCTCCTGATAAATGCAATTCCCGTCATCGTCCAACCCCAAAGCGATCTCGGTGACTGGATCCTGTAGTAAATCGATCTCCACACAGACTCTAGCGCCATCAAATAGATTAGTCTTGTTCTTTGTAGCTTCATCATTCCGAAGTGGCTTCCCTACCCTTAAACATATTTCATATAGCATCTCAGTATCATACATCGGCAGAGGAAGCCCTTTCAAGATAATCCAGCAAGGGACAATGGAAGATTCTTCTGAAGGCTTGTAGAAAAGAGACCACTTGAAAATTTTCATTGGACAGTTGTAAAACGACCAGTCTCCTTTAATCCACAGTCTCGTGTAGTCTTCCTCGATAGAGCATAAAATGGAGAGATTCCTTCTGTCCAGCATATCAATCTTCCACTCTCCTTTCAGCCCAATGTTAGCGAACGCCTTCCTCAGAGCAAGATATCCCCATGGCTAAACCGTCCCACCAGTAAGAACTCATAAGGCTTAGTCACTCTTTCAATTTTCGCCTTGGTAAAATGAATGTAAGGCTTTCCTTTCAGCATGAGAAAAGGTTTTGGCGCAATTAGTCTCTCGGCCGCTGGCTTCTTAGCAATATCAATGAGAGACTTGTTCCGACTCCTAGGGTCTGAGTTCAGCACAAATCCAACTGAATGAGGGGTGGACTTGTTCTCAGGCATACTAGGTTTGTTCTCCTTTAAGACATCCGGAAACGAAGGGATAGTGGTCGGATTTTTGTCAACCCCACTACTTGAAGATTCCATGGTAGCAAAGAACCTCCCTTCGGTAGAACAACCAGAAAGAAAACGAGCAAAATAGTAGCAACGGCACAAGAAAGAAGAAAAACCACCAAGAACAAAGAAAAAACACCGAAAAAATGAAACAAAAGCCAAAAAACAGCAAGAAACAACCTAAAACAGCAGCAGGTGACCAAGAGGAAGCTCAGCCCGAACTAGTTCTTCAAGGCCCGAAAGTGTTCTTCCCGGCCCGAACTCCAAATCCAAAATTGATTGTGGGGAAATGAAATTCAGTCCAAGGAGAACAAAAGCCCTCAAAAAAATCCCAGAAATTCGGGCTAGAACCCCTTCAATTTGTCCGGCC
Source organism: Penstemon barbatus (assembly GCA_003313485.2). NCBI lineage: Eukaryota > Viridiplantae > Streptophyta > Magnoliopsida > Lamiales > Plantaginaceae > Penstemon > Penstemon barbatus. The sequence continues at coordinate 21,873,124 of CM064878.1, read as the reverse complement.
CGTACGTGTTCTTCAAGGCCCGAAGGTGTTCTTCGCGGCCCGAATCCGAAAACCAAAATTGAACAGGGGGAATTGAAATTCACACAATGCCGAGCAAAACCCCTCAAAAATCTTGGTGAAATCAGCCCACTAACCCCTCCAATTTGACGATTGAATGTGGCGCATAAACCCTAGAATCCCCAATTCACAATCCACACCAAATTCCAGTCGCAATTGAGAAATTAAACGGACAAATAGATGATAAAACTGCCCAGATTAAGATTCACGACACCAATTGAGTGAAATTGCACCTGATTGAAGCAAATTGACGAGCCCTAGAAAGGGGATCGCGGCTATGAACCCTAATTCGAACCAAAATCCTTAAACACGAATAGAAACTGAAAATTGCCGCTAGTAACAACAGTAAACAAGTAAAACTAACACAAGGAACACCCAAGAATGAAGAAACCCGACGCTTGGAAAGGGGATCGCGAAACCACAACTCCCGAACCTTCAAATCGGACCCATTTCTTAATCCCTGCTTGAAACCCGAAACTGAACCGTGGAGAGATGCGCCTGGATGAGGCGAGTAAAACGCACCAAACAATTCTAGATTCCGTCCAAGATTGACGGAGAAATCGCCGGAAAACCAAAAACCCTAGAAAATGGGGCAATCTTCAAAATCGCACAAAACAGCGACGGAATCACAAAATTGCTCCGATGGAAATGAGCGCCTTGATGAGACGAACATAACCCACAAAACAATTTGTAAAAGCGATCAGTATTGACGGAGAATTCGCCGGAAAACCGAAGTGCTTTGTGCGCGGTTACTGTTCATCGGGGAGAGAGATTTTACAATTGGGCATCCGACGGCCTTGCAGAAATATTTTAAGTGAGTAGGCTTTAGATATTTGATATGAAGGATTTCTTTTTTCGTTGGAGGGTGGGGGGGGGGGGGTGCGCAAAATTGGTCTACTTTGAAGCAAGATGATGGCTATGGAAAGGGCAAGGGAACAGAGACTGTAAGTTTGAGAAAACGAAGGAATAACCTCTTCCTCTATATTACATCTAATCAGTTAGTGGACAAGTGTTAATGTGTTATGCTGAACTTTTTAAATGAAAAAATGCTACAATATCTAAAGATTGTAAACAACGGTGTTATATTACTCGATATATGGAGTAACTTAAGTTATCAAGATCCCACATAAAGATCACTTTTTTATAACATAAAAATATTCGAATGCTGAAAAGCCTACTCACTTAAAATATTTCTGCAAGGCCGTCGGATTCTTGCTCAAACCTGCTATATCAAAACCATAGTCCCCGGGTAGTTCTCCAGTGAGATAGGCAGGATAGTCATATGATATCGGACCTAGCCACCGAGGGCGTTCCTCTCCATACCACATGCTAGAAAACAAGAGAATTAAATCTTAGATAAAGATATAAACTCAGTAGAATTTAGCTGACAATACAGAAAAGTTTAACGCACATGTTCAATAAACTAAAAAGAAGTTGATAGTCCCACATCACAAGATGCTGCTTTCTTCGAATTCATTCATGTATAATCTCACAAACATATTTTTATGCACCAAAAATTCTACTGCGGCATTTTCACATATACTTGATGTGCAATTGGGCATCAAGTAATATGCATCACATATGAATTATCAAATTGTTAGTGAAGAATTATATATCCAATCACAGGCATTGTACCTCTCAATTCTAGCCTTGTCAGAAAGTAGCTTCAATTTTGAAGAATTATCCTTGTAAAGCTTCTTTTTCTCCTCCATTCGCCTCTGCAGAGACTCCCCAATAGGACTGTTAGCTATGGCTTTCACCGCCGTGAAAGGAATCGCCGAGAAAACCAAAACTCCGGCAACCTTACCAGAAAATAGAACCGTGAGTTAACATTGGAGACTGCGATACTACCACTAGTTAAAAAATTGTACTTGTTAGAGTAGGTAAGTACCTCTTGCCATGAAGCTTTAAAGCGAGAAAAATAGTTTGAAGCAATTTGCTGCGAACACTCGGAGCGATGCAGTGACGGCGGACGGAGGACAAGGGACATGGTCGCCGGCGGTGGTTATTTATTTGAGGCTCTTAATTCTCCTTGCTCAACTGAATTTTGTTTATTTATTATATTCCAGTTTTCCTGGTTATAAATGATTTTATATATTTATTTATTTATTTATTATTATTTTTCTTTTTATAACTCACACTAGACTAATTCTGGACCCTCAGAACCTTTGCCTTAAAATCCTGAAGGATGTAAATCGCAGGATGTGCCTCCACCAAGCCTCGAATCCCACCATACTGCTGTACACTCTGCGGACAAAGGGATCTGCACCACAAATGACCCTTACATAGACCCATAGAAATGCTTCCATCTAAGTTCCAAATGTGGTTCGAATCCCCCACACTTGCCGCTGGAACGAGCCTCATGAAATGTTGGTCAACCAGTTAGAGATTACTTTGATAATATATTGTACCATGTATTAAGATTTCTTTTCTAACATATTCGGAGATAATGTGAATAAATTATTAAATTGACAAAAATAACAAAGTTTCAATTCTAACTAAATTGTTTCGATGTTTTAGACTAAAATGATGAAAAATTTATTCCATGTATTGTACTTTATAATTACAAATTATTAAATGATTGAAAATTAAATTTAACGTGATTTAATTTATCAATATTACTCGTTTTAGATTTTCTTTTGGATCTATTAGTTTTGTATAAATTTGGCATATGATAACTTATGCTCCATCAGACACTTCTTTCTTTTAAAAAAATAGGCATTTTTATGTTCTTAAAATAAGTGATGTTAAATTATTATTGTACGAAATAGTGTTATTGAAGAAAAATAATTTCATTTTAGTGCAAGTGTGTCTTAAGACATCTTCAAAATAAAATAAGGAAAAAAAATAAAAAGATGGAGAATACATTTCACACAACCTCCTAGAATCAAGAACAAGTTAAAGTATCACGTGAGATAAGCACGATAATTCAAGGGGCACCAGGGATAGAGTTTATTCTTGTCCTCGTGTGAACGTGCTATCGAAAGAGGACGACGATGTGACCATTGAATTTTATCTTGCGATTATGATCAACCGAGGTTACCTACGCGAGGGGACGCAATCATTTTCTTAAAATGAACATCTAGTGACGTGAATTTAAGCCATAAGTTTTACAATTTCACGATTGTGTTCACATTATGTTTATAGTTATTCGTAAGATTTTGTGATTATTGAATTTCTATAAAATCACAAAATATTTGATCAAGTGATTTGCTGTTAAGATTTAGGGAGATTAATCTAGCTACCTTTGAAGTTTAGTGTAATTATATTGATCATCCTCCATGTTTAATATGTATAATTACACTAAACCTCGAGGATAGTTCGACTAATTTTCCTTAATATCTACTCATGAAAATCACACGATATTGATATTGAGTTAGATGTGCGAAAGACAAACTATTAAATTTGAATGTAATGGGGTAGTTTGATACTTATGAAAATCACCATGAAATACAAAATAATACTTCAGTAATCAGTACACCATAGCAACACAATTATTATTTATTTTCTTCTTGTAGCATATCTTAAGATAATAAGCCATATCATTTGACGTGGACAATTGTTGTAATACCCCGCATTTTTTAACTAAGATTAAAATAAATTGTAATTAAATTTTAACTTAAACAAGAAACTTCATTTATTTAGTTTGAACAATATTAAGGGTGAGTTTGGCCCAGCGGTGGGAGTTCTTAAAAACACTTCTAGATATTCATTGTGATTTTTGAAGTGTTTGACCCCAATTATAGAAATTACTTTTAGTCCATCGTGATTTTAATGATGTTTGGCCCTCACTATTATAATCACTTTTGGGATCTTCAGAAGCTAAGAATCAACTTATTTTAGAAGTAACTAAAGTGTTACTTTTGCAAAAACTATTATCCAAAAGTAATTATTTTATAATTGAATTTTATCATAATCAATTATTGCCAAAATCCATTTTAGTAAAATTAATTCTCCTATAATTGATTTCGAATCGCTAGGCCAAACTCACCCTAAATCTAGTTGGACTTATTGCGACTTAGGTGATTTCATTTCAAAATGTAAGACTCGAGTTCGAACGAATAGATAATTTGAGAGAAAAGCCAACATACAATTTAACCGAACTCAAGGAATTAATTAATTTTAAGTTAAATTTAATTATAGCTACATAAAATATAAGGACTCAAACAATAATGGGGAATAATAGATGGGTGTGAATTGATATAGAAAAATGAGTAACCTTCTTTGTTAAAGAAAGCTAGTTATAGCAATTTCCAAATAAAATATTACACTACCATTGAGCTTGTCCTTCTCATAAAACACACACGGCAGCAAATTAGAAGAATTGATGACTCTTGTTGTAATATACACGTGTACACCCTTTCTCCAACTTACACCAATCCAATCACCAAGCAAGTGTATTGCACTTGCTTTGTGATTGGTCACTTTCCTGGAAGTTACAACCAATCCCAAAGCAAGTGTATTACACTTGCCATGTAATTAGTTTGGGTTCGGCCAAATCAGGTCTAGGCAAAAATTTCCCAAGTTTTAACCTATCCAAATTACTTTAGTCAAAGAAAGCTGATTTTGTTCCTTTTACTTGGACATAACTCACTAACATTGAAATGAATCAGATTTACCTTATTCATACATCAAACACACAAACATACAATAAATAGAGAAATAAAAGCAAAAGAGAGACGAGAGCAGGGAAAATCAGAGGAGAACAAATTAAAGGTGGGTTCTTTGAATTGGATTTCAATACTGATCATTTATAATATAAATTTGAGTTGAAATTATTGTTATAACACCTTAGGTTTCATGACTTGAATTGAAGAACTTAAAATAGGGAATTGTGCTCGGGCTTACAGTAATACTCCCTCGTTTCATTTTAGATGTCGTTTAAGGTTGTTTCACAAGGATTAAGAAATTATTTAATGCTCTAGATTTTAGAAAAATCAAAGGATAGTTGGACAAAATTGCCCATAAAAAAGATGTTTTGAAAATTGGGAGATATTAAGTATAGTACTTATGATTAAAGAAGGGTAAAAATGTCAAATTGCATTTAAATCTATCTTGAAATTATAAAGTGACATGTATTGTGGATTTTTTTTTTCTCTAAAGTGACATGTAAAATGAAACGGAGGGAGTATAACAAAGTGGAGAAAAGATGAAATCTTAAGCAATTGGACTTGTATTATATATGAACCTCAGTTGTAATTAATTATGTTATTAACTTGATAAAGTAATAAGTAATGGATCATATTATTATATGGTGAAATTAGATTAGTAATCCAATGTTTTGTTATTTATCAAGTTTCTAAGATTATGTTATGCTTAGTTATAGTTATTAAATTATTAGAGACAGAATAAGCAATTTTATATAAGACTAACGTAGTACGAATTGGGATGTGTGCTATTTAAATTCAAATTGATCATCTTAGTAAATAAACTGATAATCAATTGAGTGGTTTATGTAATAGGATACTATTAAAAACAAATTTGTTAATAAACAAGAGATGAACCAAATACTTTTATAAACCTATATTTGTGCAGAATAACAAATGAGATTTCTTTAAACTGACCAACTAAGAATAATTATCTAGTAAATAGATAAGTAATTTTACTAAATATATGAGTTAAAATGATCTGAACATAAGTTAAATATTTAGAGTTACTCTTTATTTAAGTTTGACAACCGTTGTAGATAATTCGAGATTAGTCGGTATGTGATCGATCGACTATAGAGTCAAGACTTGGAAGGATTTGAATGCGATGACATTTCTCTATAGAGTCAAGCTAGTTGGTGAAATCGATAATAGGTCATGAGGTCAAATATCTACTGGGGATAAGCATCTCCGACTGCAGCTTGAGAAAGGTGAGCGCCTCAATAAAATGTTTTTAAAACTGAAAGAGCTTCTAAAGAAAATCATATATATGCATGACTATAGTTGTTATATCTATGTTTATAACTGTCTGCAATGCTCGCAGTATATACTGTATATTCATAATGGCACTGATAGCCCTATATCTGTCTGCGATGCTTGCAGCATGTACTACTTCTTCATAGTAGAACTGATAACTCTATATTTGTCTGCATTTCTCGCATTATATGATAATTGTTGAATAATGGGGTGTAGTATTTATCTCACCTCATATTGATGAATGGTACCAAGGTGTAGTACTTTATCTCACCTAAGTACCAATTGCTTGTGCATGATTATTTGCGCGCTCATCTGCTCTCGCTTGATGGTATTTTCTGGATAATTCTGGGTAGCTGGGGGCTACCAGAGCTCTGTCATTGACCATACTCACAAAACCAGGGATTAGAGCCCCTTGGGGAGTGACTCAAATCATTCGGCTAAGACGTGTATGCCAATTTTATAGAGAAAGGTAGCACCTTATCTCTTATCTAACCGGAGTACTACCTATTGATCCATTCCGTCCGTGATCGATCCGTATCCTTTTGAGGTGGAGTAGTTGTTTAGCCCGTATTGACGGGTAATTGATTGTGATATCATCTGTGATATTAACGTATCTGCTATACTAGTTGAAAAAACAATTGCTTTGTAAGTTAATAGGCATTACATGAATTTCTAAGTCGTTTCATGCATAAAACCCAGCTGCACCCCAGCATTGGCCTCACTAAGTTGTTTTTACAACTTACGCTTTCAAATTATTACTCTTTCAGAATCTCATAGGGCAGGATGTATCACATCAGACTAAGGGATTTCAGTTAGGCATCTACCATAGAGTTTCTAGAATTTGTCAGGTGAAAGTTTGGTTTATAATGAAAAGTTTTAAAGTAATAAGTTAGTTGGGAAAAATCAATGTATTGTAATAGATAGTTAGAGCTCTGAACTGCAGTTATGGAAAATTTATTAATGTTATCATATTAATTCTTTATGTCATAGCAGGCAGGTGCCAAGATCGGGTTGTTAATTGAAATGGTTGGCATGTTCAAGGAGTTCTTGCTACTTCCAGACATAGTAGTAAGTATCTTACGATTCATGATACGAATCGTACGATTCGATACGATTCCAGGCCTTGACGATACGACTCGGTCGAAAGAATCACCTGGTGTTTGTTTCGCAATGATTCGTTTGCGATACGATACGAATCGTACGATACACGATACGTACGATTCTTTGACTTTAAGTAGTTTTTTTTTTTTTTTAACAAATATAGAAAATGGTCAATTAGAAACTCATACAAAATGTATAATATTTTTCCTCTTTGCTATTAGATGTACGTCGCAGTAAACATTGAGATATTTGATGTGAAACTATTTATATCAGGTGTCGTTATGTGGGGATTAATAGTGTTGTCTTTTTAGTATAATAATATTGAGTTATAGCTGCAATGACTGCATAATTTTGTCTTTCTAGTATAATAAAATTGAGGTGTAACATACGGTCAGTCCAGTTATTTAGTATTTATTTTAGTATTGGAACTTTATTTTATTATATCTTATTGATGATTGGGTGTACTTTTTGAAATTTGAATGAACATAGAGTATCACAGAGGTTATACTTTAATTGGTTGTAACTTTATTTTGTTTTATTCTTTGATTAAAATATTATTTTATTTGAGTGACATTGATATTGTGGTGATGTGTAATCTATATTTGAGAAAAAAAATCATTTAAGATTGATATTTCAATGTTAATTTCGAAAATTTTATTATTTTGTGACAAGAAAGTTCAAATTTGAAACTTGATTTTTTTAAATGATGTTTTTTTTTTTACTTTAATTGGTTAGTCTTTTACATGTTTTTATTTCTTAGTAATTTGGAAGATATATTTTATTTAACTTTTTATAAGTGATTTGTATCTTACGATACGATACACGATACACGATTTGATACGATATGATGGCTCATCGATACGCGATACGATTCACGGTTCAATAACTATGCTTCCAGATCCTTAGGTATTACTAATTAATATGCATGTATATGTATAGTATATATACGAATTTACAATGGCAAAATGCATTTTAATTAGTCACACCAACTTTTATTTTCAGTATTTTAGGTTAATGCTTTATAAAAATAAAATAAAATTGTAATTTTAATGCCACAATATATATATATATATATATATATATATATATATATATATATATATAAAAGTTCTTTTCATCTAATTTTGCTCTTTTGAGTCTTATAGCTTTAATTTTTGTTTAGCATTTTTGGTCTTATATATAAGAAAATTTCAATATTGAATATTTCGGTCTCACATTGGCAGACTTGAATGGGGCCCATAGGATGGAAAACGCAAATATTTTAGAAAATTTTGTCTAAAGTATAATTTTAAAAATATGGGATCAGTATACAATTGCCATTTGTATAATTTTTCTTTTTATTTTTAGTCCAACTTATGTGATCATCAACTGAAACCGTACGTTACTTCCGAGCCAGAAGTAACAGTCCTTAGGCGAATTGAGTCGGATAGTTTCCTGATAGTGGCATCTGATGGGCTATGGGATGTTGTAGACAACGAGATAGCATGTGAAGTTGTCAGCAAATGTTTGAGTGGCCAAGTTAGGAGGCGTGGTCCTTCGGGGGGAGGAAGTGGTGTTTCAGAGGCGGCAGCAACGCTAGCTGAACTAGCCATTGCTAAGGGAAGCAAAGACAATATCAGTGTCATAGTTGTACAACTGAAATGAAGTTAGAGGCAATAGCTTTTCTTTTGTGTTTCGTGTTTGTTTTCGCATTCTGCAGTTAGGTTGTGTTTTTATTGCTTAGAAGACTTGAAGGTTTCATGTACAGAAACTCAACGGCTTTAATTTGGTTTAAAAAAGGTTCATTATTAATTTTGTTTATGAAGTTGGCTTCTGTAAATAGTGTCATGAAAGTATTGGGCATGCCTGTTTGCTTCTTTGAATATTTTGAGAATGTCTTTAGAAATTGATCGGAGGATCTTTAGAAAATAGAATATCAATTTGCGTTTAATCTTTTTGTCACATGATTATCATTTATTAGAAATTCAATCATCAAAAATACAAATCAAATGGGTAAAATTTATGTTATAGGAATGTACTATTAAAATTGCAAGGAAATGTAGTTATTTAAAATTTAAAGTATCTTTCTATGATTAATTTTAAAAGTTGCGTGCCCCCAAAATGGGTTCTTTGATCTTGAATTGGAGATCTTAGGCTTAATATGTAAATGTGATGTGCATGTAATCGATTTTTTTGTGAGATGATTTGTTTTTATTGCTTTGCCAATGCGTTAGAGGTAAGTAGTTCGTTTTTCAATAGAAGAAAATCAATACAAAGAAGATGTAAAACATGTTATCACATGATTTTAGCACAACCAAATTCATATAACAAACAAAAAATGTTGTAAAGTTTACAACATAAAACTCAAAACAGAAACTCAAGCCAGCTTAGAATTACAAATAAGCAAAAACACTTCTAAAGTATGTTTGAGAAGTAAATCTTCTTAACTTTTCATTCTCACTCCTTTTCACTGTCTCTCCCACTCTCTGAATCGAAACAGTGACTGGTGAAGTAGAGAAGAAAGATGATGAACACATGTTTTAAATCGTCCCATCACTCCTTTCTTCGTCCTGTATTCGACCTTATTTACTGTTATAAATCTCATCTCAAATCCTACCAAGATCACAAATCAACTGAAATCGAAAATCACAGTACCTTAAATGAGAGAAAAAACTTCCAAACCATTTATAGTATAGCTGCACAATTCTTGATCACGCCCCATTAAAAAAAGAAAAAAAAAGAGTGGAGTGTGATAATAAATAAATACTTAACAAACTCTCTCCATCTTAGACAAGAGTGTAGCTCGATACCGATACCACTGCTGGAGAAGCCGAATGAATATAAACAAACTCTATGCTTTTACAAGTAGCCAAAGAGATGATCCATGCAGGGAAGACGTAAGAATCACCCGACTTTGTAAGACCCCATAAAGGACCATAGAGCTTGGAAATGTAAATTTTCAAGTTCTTCAAATTCTTGGTAGAATTGTTGGTAACTATTGTCGAATATCTATAGTAAGTTTTGCCATTTTGAACCCAAGTAGATGTCACCTTAAATGTAACAACAACTTGTTTGGCATTTGAAGCTGAAAAATAGAGTTCTTGTGTTAAATACAATCCACGAAATACGAGAAAAAGAACCAAAGAAGAAGAATTGTACCCGGAGCTGGATTAACCACCGACTTTGTAGCTGGTTTTTTATTAGTAGCAATTGGTTTAAGTGAAGGTAGCTCAACTGAAATCAAGTATACAATGATATATCATTAAAACTTATGCTCAAAATTCGATGAAAATATGTAAGTAGTCTAGCCAATATGCCGAGAAGTGGAGCATTGATGTAAGTAGCGGGCTCAGTTTGCTCATAATTATCTCTTTGATCAGCAAAATTGTCATAGGCATCAGGGCCACCAACAATCGCACCAGTAAGGAGATTAGGGTCGCTCGTCTTTCTACTAAACCAAGTGGCATACCCTCCCCGACATCTAACAAATGTATGGTCTGCCTTATATGACACAATCGAAGAAGCCCTGTGGTGTACTTGTCGTGGAAAATTGTTGCCATAGCCCACCATGTAACTTGTTGCTCGTGGGTTGTCTCCAAGAATGTAGTTCACCTAATGATCAACGAAGAAATTAGTTCAACTTCTAGCAAATCCATCCAACATAAGATAGTCAAAAGTTGTCGACTTAAGTTAGTGTTTTACTTAGAGATTTGGCGAAGGAAAGAAGCTCAGCGGGTGACACGTTGGCCTTTGAGCACTGGAGGGATTTTCTGGCAGAGGTTAGATAATCTGAATAGACCGTCATAAGGAATGAAGCACTTGTAACAAACTGCATATTGTTCCATCTTTGTCTGAAAATGAGGCCTCCTGGAGTCTTTTGTGCATTGCGGTTGCCTTTGCCGAGGCATGAACACATGAAAAACTCGGCCTTTTCTTGGTACCTCCTAAATGTTGGTGCATGTTGACGACTTTTTCCTGCCATCAAGAACTACAAGAACATGAAATGCTCAATTAGTATCTTTAAATAAAATTCTTATTTCCCGATTCTTTGTTATAAGAAATATGAGTGGAACTGCTAAAACACCTTGTTGTCCGTAGTTAAAAAAGATTAAGAAAAGGCTCGTGTTATTTTGTTCTTAAAGTTACTCTGTAATCAAATAAAAAACATTTACACTCTTCCTGGATGTCGTATTGTGCAATCCTTACATAGGCAAATATTGTTCACAACCACAAGGTATATGACAAATCATACCCTTACAATTAAATAAACATTATATATCATGTCACTGTATACAATTGTCAATAACACCCTGTGTAGTCAATCAATTGACAGTATCCCCTATCCTAAAATAATTGGCAATATTCATAATCATCATAAGTTACACAAGCTAAATAGGCTGCTATATTTTTTATTTTTAAAAAATTGTACAAAATTAGTACTATGTCACAGTTTGGGGAAAATGTACTCTTTATTTTTGCAGGTAAATAGGGGAAAATGTACCTTTGCAACCAGGGTTTGAACACCTGCATATTTAACGTCCCAACCAAATTCAGTCATGGCCCAACCAGTTCCTCCTAGTGAATCGCCATTTTTCCCTAAGTAATTCAAGTAGTACTTGATCTTACGTGTTTTCGTTGGTTCGAGTAAGGCGATACACAATATATTATGAGCGTAAACAAATAGAAGAGAAAGATCAATAATATTGTATTCAATGTGATTGAGTACAAGTTACAATATTTAGGAGTCCTATTCGAGCATTATTGGATGCCGTACAAGCTAGAGGGCGAAATATATAAGAGCTAGCCTATACTAATATTCCCAAGTGAGTCCGAGCAGCTGTTCCGAAGTGAGAGCACCTGGGAAGTTGTGTCGTCGTCATAAATGCGTGGGGTATTTATAACAGAATTGATGGGCTTGGGCCCAGGCTAGGCCCAACAGTACATCTTGAGCTCGGGTTCTTTTCAAGGGATCGGCACACTTTAATCAGAACGCTGGGCCAGCTCTTGGTTCCTGGGGACATGATCTAGTGTTGTTCGATCTGCACCGAGCCTGCGGAGGTTGGGGATCCGAATTACCCCTCATCAATACTCCCCCACTTCTCGAGCGTGAAGTGGAGCTTGCGCTCGAAGAAGTACAAGTTATGTCACACGATGCTACGAGATGAGCCGCTCCTGATGTGTTTCCGATATGCCTCGTTAAAAACCTAACTCAGAAAAACCCTTTGGGATAAAAACCGAGCCAGGGAAAAAGAGTGCATATACAAGAAAACAGTTTTCCGGCGTGTCGTAAAGACAACCTCGTCATTAGTCCTTGAAAATAGTAATATTCTTTATTACTCCACGATGCTTGATTCAACTTCTTGGTGAGTACTTTCCAAATTTTCCGACCATAACAAGGAGGTTACTGGAATACCATGGGAATAATCTCTGGGGAGTTTACTCCATAACTTATAAGTAGAGGGCCGAAAATGCAATTCTTTGAAGGGTAAAATTAGATTTTACTCTAAGTAAGTTCAACCGTCACGGTTACTCGGGGACCTGTTTGCAATTTTACCTTTTTAATCCCGTAAATATATATATGTTAACCCGTTGAAAAATTACTTCCATATTGCATTTTCTCTTGAGCTCGGAGTGTCTGAATCGAAAAGGCACTTGCTTTAATACATTCATTTCCGAATCCATAATGTCAAGTTCTAGGAATTCAAAGAGCAAGAATAAGGTCGAAGAGAAACAAGAGTCCGATCCTTTATTAAGGCTTGTTGATGATTACGAAGATGGGGAATTTCGTCAAGAAGGCGAGGATGATGATCCGAGCGTGGATCTCGAAGAAGATGAGGTCGAGAAACGCAGCATCGGTGAGGGTGCCTTCGTTAGAATTTTCAAACCTACGCTTGCTTCCGAGGTCGTGGCCTCAAACAGGTCAGAACTTCCAGCTAGAGAAACTTCCTGTTGTTTTTCGAAGAAGGATCGCGTTTATCTCGAGACGGAGTTTGGGAAATTTCTTCCCAAAGGGTTTTCGATTGTCATTCCTTCTTATTCCGAACGTGCTACCGAGCCCCCGGCTGGCTGTCAATCCTTCTACGAGGGCCAATTTTCCTGTGGTTTGCGTATTCCATTCATTCCCCTTATCAGAAATGTCCTTACTTTCTTTTCGCTGTCCCCCGCTCAACTTCTCCCGCACTCTGTCGCATATATAGCAGCATTCAGTGCTCTTATGGAGGCAAAAGGGGAAGAGGCCTCATTTAGCAATTTTTGGCATATATTCCGAATGGATTTAGGCAAAGGTTCAAATGCGGGGTTCGTATCCATTCGCCAGAGGTCGAAACGACCTTTTCTTACCAAGATAACAACGGGAAAGAGTATAGGTTGGAAGAGGAGGTTCTTCTTCGTGAAAGGTCCTGATATTCCGACATCGGAAGGTAGCTCGAAAACAAGACCATATCGATGGGACGGTGCAAATTCTTGGTCATACGGTTCTCGTAGAATTAAGGAGAAGCTCAGTCAACGTCTTTCCGATGAATTTCTCGAGCAATTGCGGTTCAATCCTTACCACACCAAGTTCCTAGTTCAGGAAGGCATTTTGCGATTAGCTGGCTTGAGCCACTGTGACTATCCTGCCCCGGCGATTAAATATCCCAATCAATCTTCTGAAGGGTCCCTTCCGCAAACCAATGACCTGCCAACCTCTAGTGCTCCGCCCCTTGCGACTCTTTCTTTGGGTAAGCTTCTTATCTTCTGCCTACATTGAGGTCTGACCGAACAATTCTTCTTGTTTAAACCCGTGCCCGACTCGTATTGTCCCTGCAGGTCGAATCGTCGAGAAATTTCGAGTGTCCGCTGCCGGCTTGGTCGGAGATAAGCGATTTTATTTCGACCCGTTACCTTATGCTTCTGAAAAGAGAACGGAGACATGTACTTTAGGTGGGAATTCAGTCGTCATACCATCCATGATTCCCGATTTGAGAGGGCTAGGCACTATGAGTTCCCTGAACTCCGCTACTGCCGGACCTCTCCGAACCGTGTTTTCCCCGGATACTTCTGTTCTTTCGTCGGTCGGCTACAGTCAGCATTCCTGGAACCGGATTCAGGGTATCCAGGAATATGAGAAGCTCCTGAGTCGAAAGAGAAATGCTGGACATTCCGGACCCTCAAGGAGGGTAAAACCTTTTGGTGTGAATTCCGACTCTGTTCCGTGTCGAGAAGGTAGGTCGGAGCCTGACGTGGTGGACTTCATGGACGAGCACTTCCGCGGTAGCAGGGCTGCCGGATACCCTGAAGACGGTACCATCCTAACCGATCTGGATTCGGGTGGCGAGAACGAATTTGACAAAGCCGCTAGAATCTACATGGCTAGTCGGTTTAAACGGGATATCCTGCTTCAGTCCGTCAAAGGGGATTTTGAGGTTTTGAGTGATTTCTCCAGGATGTATCATGAGGTAAATACTCGTCTTTTGACTAACTGTTCTCTCTTTAGTGCCCTTAACATTTCTGTGCTATCTCAACTTACTTCATAGATCGGAGATTTGTTCGCCACCCAAACATATCGCTTAGCATTGCTGGAGCAAGAGTCGCAGGATGCTCATGATGCGTATGCGCAAATTTTCGCCGATAATCAAACTCTTCGATCTCAGTTAGCAAAAAGTCAACAAGAATTATCTCAAACAAAGAAGGAGCTCGAAAAAGCTACTAAGAAACGTTCTTCGTCCGTGGAAGAAGATTTGCTGGTATCTGTTAAAGAGAGGAGTGCCCTCGAGGAAGAACTGAAGAAGGTTAAGACCGAACTTGAGCTATCAAAACAAGATTCCGAGCGTGCCTATGCTCAAGGTCGGGATGAGGCTGTGATTCCAGCCATACGAGAATTCTTCGAATCCCCTGTCCTAGATCCCTTAGTTCAAAGGAGAATGGGAGGGATTCTCCAAGTGATCTTCTACAAAGGGGTTCACCAACTGGTTTCGGCTGAGATAATTCCAGATAATATGGACGAATATTATAAGCACATGAACCAATTTAAAAATGCCGAAGGGAAGGATTACAAGACTTCCTCTTTACCCAAGACGGATATAAAATGGCAGGATCATCGCTTTGCCCCCCTAGTAGAGGAGTATGGCATTCCAATGCCTAACCCCGACTTGCTCGAGCTCTCTAATGACGATTGCCCTTCTACTTCAGGGAAAAAGGAAGATGTTAACGTAGAGGATGGATCGAATAAGGAAAATGATCGACCCGTTGACCAGATTGATCCATTAGGCAGTGGCGGTGAAGGTGGGGTCGGTCCAAATGCCGAGTTCGAGCATGCCGGAGGGGGTGATCTCTAGCTTCGTAGTTAGGGGTTGAATGTATACATGTATGTAACCCACTTTTGTAATCGGAATCGTTTTCCTTTCGGTTTAATTCGTATAACTTGTATATTCCAATCTCGTCAATATTTAGGCATTATCCGCTTCTCGTAGTTCGATATTTTCTCGTGGTCTCTGCTCGATATCTATTTATTCCATATAGAATCTTTCTTGACAGTCGCGTCGATTCCACTATTAATAATTGTATGGTCTAGCGTCTATAAATATCAGGACCTCATCAAATTTTGTCAGAAAATATCTTTAGAGATCGGAGCTCTTCCTCTATATTTTGCATTCTTCTAATTTCTCAACTCTTTCCCTGTTCATCATGGAAAACGTATTAGGCAAAGCAATCAACCCCAAACAGCTGTTTGGTGGCTTGAAGAATAAGAATCCGAGCAAAGAGCAGAGAACTGTTAAGGAGGCCAAACCCTCCAAATCTTCTTCTAAAACTTCTGTGTCTTCCCCGAAAGCTCCTAAAGGGGGAGAAAATAAGAAAGAGAAAATCACTTCCTCCAAGCAAACCAAGGGTAGTTCCGGCAAGTCCATTCTGGATGAAGAGCTCGAGGCTACGCTCGGGGGTTCTTCCCCGAAAGTAGTCGATTCTCCGAGTGAAGATCCTGTCCGAGAAAAGACTCCTATTCCTTCTTCGAATAAGAGGCCTTATTCCGATGGGGTCACTCCCATTGAGGCTTTGTAAAATCTTGCTATTGGTAGCAAGTCATCTTCCGATGCTTCGACCGTTCCTCCCGCAGGGAATCTCAGCAAACAATCCAAGTTAGAGATTGGTAGAGGGGCCTCTGCTGAAGCTTTAGGAATTGATAATCCTCCCCAACCCCTTGTTGACTCCATTCCTCCAAAAGTTACTTCTTCCCTTCCCGAGGAGTTGAAAGATGGATCTCCTTCTAAGGCTGATCCCATGGGTAATTTGTTGCAAGTTAACTTTACTTCTTCGGAAACTAACATGCCCAAGGAGAGAAACATGTCCAAGGAGAGAAACATAGAAGAGTTGTTCGAGTCTGGGCAGCACTTCCTTTTTCAGGTGTACATATATTTATTCGCTGTCGATCCTTTTAACAGGCCGGACAAGATTTTATTGAGCTTAAAATATTTGCTGAGCGGGAAATAAATCAGCGTGCTGCTATTTCCCTCGAGCTGGAGGAGAAAAAGGTCGAATTTGATCGTGTCCTCGCGGAGAAGCTCGCTTTAGAGAGGGAGAAGACCGCTAAAGAGCATGGAGAAGAGATCCATAAGCAGCTGAATGATGAGCTCGAAAAACTGAAGAGTTTTCATGAGCAGGAAAAACAAGACTTCGCTCGTCGAGAAAAGGAGGCTTACGACCGTGGATATGAAGCGGGATGTGAGGCTCGTAATGCTGAGCTTTGAAAGATTTTCTCCGACAATAAGCTTCTCTAGATGTTGTCTTTTTATTTACCCGGGCTTGCACTATGGCTATATTGTTTTCACTCGTGTAATCATGAATAATTTCAGACATTTTTATCCCATATGGCTTGTAATAATTTACCTTCTTCTCGGATTGCATGTTCTTCTTATGTGTTTTAGTTTTGCTTTCTTGATCTTCGATCTTGATATATCAACTTTGCTTAATTTCCGAAGTTACATCACTTTCTCTTCCCGCTGAAATTCTCGGGAAGTGCAACACTCTTTTGATCTCGGTCGTTGCCTCTGCTTTCTGCTAACCGTTGGATTTTGAGAATTGTTCCTATAAATGGAGCTCTTCTTTTTGCATATTTATAAGATTTTTTGAAAACAGATTCCTTCGACCATGCTGACTAAAAGATTTAGTTGTATGACCGAATATTTCGAATTTCGAGTTAGGACTTATTTTACATATCATAATCAAATTTTTACTCCAGCCTCGACTAGTGTATCTGCAGGCGAACACTATTTCGACCCTGAAGGCCAATAAGCTTTATTGCTGACCATCCACGACCCAATTGGCTCCTATGGCCTTTTGTGGTTTAGGGAGGCTCTGGCGTCAAGTTTTTCGAGGGTATGACGCAATTTGTTAGATTCTTTCTTGAAAATGTTACGGGTAGTGCTTCGGAGATTGACGTCCTTAAGAAAATATTCACGTTTCTCCTAGGAAAGAGATGTATTACCCCTCTCCTTTTCGAAGAATTGCAACCACGGTCGAAAATTCGTTGGCTCGACAGGTGCCTCCTATTCGAGTAAGGACATTATCGTCCGCCGAAAATTTCATAGGATCGCCTAGCTATGAAGCTTCTCTCTCGTTCAGATATATAGATTTGTTCTTTGTCAATGTTCTCAGAACTGTAAAAAGTACTTAGTATCAAAAGATTGGCCTTATATGTAATAGGAGTTGATGTCTTTGTAACTTGTAATTGCTTGATATGTCAAGCTCGGAAAATAATAGTCTTTTTATTGATCTTTACGACTGCTTTACTTATCCTCGGGCTAATTATTGATAACGCTTTCTTTATAAGCTGTATTTTGAATTCTTCATGATTTTCCTTTGACGATTGAAACTGAGACTATAATGAATTCGGATAGGATGAACTCGAGCAGAATAATTTTGACATTTTCTTCACTTTTTCCGAAATAGTTTCTGTATTCTCGGGAACTGTAACGGTCGGCGCATTTACTGCTTATATCTCAGCCGTTAGTATTATCAAATCTGAGTCGTTTATTGCCTTTTCCTTCCACTATATATAGTTCCGTAGTTACCTTCAAATTTTACATTTCAGTAATTGTTCTGATCGGCTCTATGATTGAGATTTTACTTTCTCTGGCCATCATGTTTCGGTTGTTATCCCGGACCAAACGGTTCGAGGTTCGCCTTCGAACTATCTTCCATTATAATTTCCGCTGTTTCTTGATGGCAACTTATTTCGACTAGGGTATCGACAGGCGAAAATAATTGCGACTGGGGTACCGGCAGGCGACCAGCTCTCTTTGATTCCAAGTCTTTGAGGCGGGCTCGACCTCCTGTACTCTGTCCTCCATCCAGTCGGGATAGTGGGTCAACTGCTGGAGGAGTTTTCCTGCACTCGATCTCCACTTCTTCAAGATGTTTCTTGAAGAAGGTTGCCTTCGAGATTGCGTGGAGTAATTTTTCTAGGGGTTGCTTCCTTGTTTCTAGTTCTGGTCCGGTGAGGAGTAATTATTGAGGAAGTGATGGATGAAGGGTAGAAGTGTTGTCCTAGCCCCGCCTTCCTCCTTTGATTACGGAAATATTCTAGTGTAGGGTTAATTTGTAATAGGGACACATTAGATGTAAAAGTCTCGTCTTTGCTCAATTTTCCTTATTATTGTAATCACGAGTTCTCTTGTAACCATTTGGAAGATCCTGAATGAGACATTATTTCCTTTATCATCCTTACTTGTTAATTTGCAGAATTGCTTTCGTATACTGTCATCGAGCATCAATTTCTCTGCCTCAAAAATATGAACAAGTGCTATTCTTCATCAACTTTGATAAGTATTTAGATGATAGACGACAACCGACATTCCTCAATTTTGAATATAACCTGTAGAAGGCTTTTATTCCTTAATCAAACACATAATTATTAAGACATCGAATAGTAGAATTCAGACCGATCTTTGAGTAACAATTTCAATCTAAGGGGCCAAATCCCCCAGTCTGATAAATAATCGTGAAGAAATAATCGAAATAGGGTCTTGATCGATCTTGAATAATAATTTCGATCTAAGGGTCATAGCAACGGCTTTCACCCTTAGACGTATGAACAATCATGGAGAAATAATACAATAGAATGTTGGTTGATCTTGGATAATAATTTCGATCTAAGGGGCATAGCAACGGCTTTCACCCTTAGTCGTATCAGAGCAATTTTAGCCCGAGGGTCATAGCAGAGGCTTTCACCCATTTAATAATTTCGATCTAAGAGGCGTAGCAACGACTTTCACCCTTAGTCGTATCAGAGCAATTTTAGCTCGAGGGTCATAGCAGAGGCTTTCACCCATTTAATAATTTCGATCTAAGGGGCGTAGCAACGACTTTCACCCTTAGTCGTATCAGAGCAATTTTAGCTCGAGGGTCATAGCAGAAGCTTTCACCCATTTAATAATTTCGATCTAAGGGGCGCAGCAACGGCTTTCACCCTTAGTCGTATCAGAGCAATTTTAGCTCGAGGGTCATAGCAGAGGCTTTCACCCATTTAATAATTTCGATCTAAGGGGCGTAGCAACGGCTTTCACCCTTAGTCGTATCAGAGCAATTTTAGCTCGAGGGTCATAGCAGAGGCTTTCACCCATAGACGTATTAACAATCATGGAGAAATAATACAATAGAATGTTGGTTGATCTTGGATAATAATTTCGATCTAAGGGGCATAGCAACGGCTTTCACCCTTAGTCGTATCAGAGCAATTTTAGCCCGAGGGTCATAGCAGAGGCTTTCACCCATTTAATAATTTCGATCTAAGGGGCGTAGCAACGGCTTTCACCCTTAGTCGTATCAGAGCAATTTTAGCTCGAGGGTCATAGCAGAGGCTTTCACCCATTTAATAATTTCGATCTAAGGGGCGTAGCAACGGCTTTCACCCTTAGTCGTATCAGAGCAATTTTAGCTCGAGGGTCATAGCAGAGGCTTTCACCCATTTAATAATTTCGATCTAAGGGGCGTAGCAACGACTTTCACCCTTAGTCGTATCAGAGCAATTTTAGCTCGAGGGTCATAGCAGAGGCTTTCACCCATTTAATAATTTCGATCTAAGGGGCGTAGCAACGGCTTTCACCCTTAGTCGTATCAGAGCAATTTTAGCCCGAGGGTCGTAGTAGAGGCTTTCACCCATTTAATAATTTCGATCTAAGGGGCGTAGCAACGGCTTTCACCCTTAGTCGTATCAGAGCAATTTTAGCCCGAGGGTCGTCACCCATTTTTATTTTTCGATCCAAGGGGCGTAGCAACGGCTTTCACCCTTGGTCGATTTTCAAGGGTCATAGCAACAGCTTTCACCCTTCTTTTTTTTTTTTTTTTTTTTTTTTAATAGTAGATGGAGACAAGTATAGATAGAATAACAGAGATCGATAATATCAGAGAGAGATGAATGAATATGAATATTGACGAGATTAGTTTCCACTGAATATATAACTCTGATCGAAATAAATTTTGATGAGATAATAGTCTTCTGCAATCATGAGAAAAGATGAATCATAGAGAAAACAGCCAGTAGTGAATGTCCTTAGGACTTAATAAATAAACCTTATGCTTTGTTAAGAAAATTCTTTGTCTATAAGTCCCCAACTTTGTTATGTTTGATTCTTTCCAAACGGTTCCTCATTTGCTGAGAATTGCAAGGGTCGACAAATCTCATCCATTCATTTCGCGAATTATCTGTCGCCGAATTCTTTCATATTTTACTAGAAAAGGGGTGTCATGCTGTTGCGATTTCCTTATTCGTCGTATCGGCGTTTTATCTGTCCGATCATGCTAATCAAGATAGTTACTCCATCAACTCAACTATTTGAGCTCAGACTTCGAACAATTTTTAAGAGTGACAGTCATCTAACCCGAGCTCGCTTAGAATATCGTCAGACAAATATAATTTCCATCTTGAAGGCCAATATGCCAGATTCACGAAGTCCACATATTGTCGCGCAGGTCTTCGATTAGGGACCTGTTGCTACAATGCATTTAGGAAGACACAGCGAGGAGAGAACTATCCAGATTATAGTTACCCTATAAGCCATGTGTTCGACCTTTTGTCTTCGGAAGATCATAAATAAAGTTAAAAGGCTGCGGATCCAAAGGAGATTCCTCGCTCGGAGCTAGGTTACTTTGAGTAGACGATAGGAGAGGAAACCGAAAATTTCATAGGATTGTAGAAAGTAAAGGTGTTCTTATGTAACATATTAGCTTGTACTATGTTCGAAATGTATCTTCCTTATTTTCCTTCTGAACTTCTTGTATCTTTTTAATAGTAATTATGAATGGAATTTTCTCTTTTCCTTGTAGATAGAATAAATGATAACCAGATACTCTTATTTCCAATAACTTCGACCACAAATATCTAAGATTAACGATGAAATACCCGAACAGTGGTCTCTAAGAATATTAATGTCTTGCTAGATTTGAAGTTAACAAAGAACTTGTTGTGATCGATCCTTGCTATCGCCGAGTTTCAAAAGCTGTCGAATTTCTCAGTTCGTTAGTTCTGTTCGAGTGGATCAAACGTAGCTTTTCCGATTCGAACATCTCTGATCAGTTATACAAATATCGGTTTCATATCTAGAGTATCAAGTGCATGAGGGTTGATATTCTAGAAAAGTGTCCCCGATCTTTGCGCTATTTTTGGAGTAGGATAGTAAATGAAAACATCGTTCGAACGAATGTTTCGAATAAGCCCTTCTTTGTATCGTTGGGCCGTACGTTCTTCTAACCAAACAGGACCCTATTTCTCGGGAAACGTATCGGTCAGTCCATTTAAAATGGATATCCTAGCCATTCGCGATCTGTTATCTGTGCCGTTGATTCAAAACCTTTTACTACTATAAATAGGTCCATTTATGTATACGACACTCCTTACTTTCTCCTTTATGCTTCCTCCGATCACTATGGGTCGAGATTTAAATTTGATTCATGTTTTCTCCAAGATAAAGGAGTTTGAGATTAGACTCAGAACCCTGTTTTTCGATCTTAGCTCCTTAAGCATAAGTTTTATCGCTTAGAATATCGACAGGCAAAAGAAAATGCGCCTAGAATACCGGCAGGCAACCTGTTTTCCCAGACATATCTTGTCTGGTGCGGGTTAGAATTCTGGTTTTCTGGCGCTGTATCCGATCGGGCAGCTGGTTATTCTGATAGGAGTTCTTTAAATCTGAGGCACCAGCTTCCTCGAGGGCTTTCTTACAGAATAGTTCCTTCGAGTTCCCTTGGAGTGCCTCTGCTGAGATAACCCTTTGCTGCTCCGGTTCGGATTAATCTGTAAATAATGATTGAGTGTTTCAATCATTGTTAACAGATGAAGACCTAAGGTCGGTCTGAAGCCTTGGAGTGGAGCTGCGATCCGGCCTTTATCCCGTTCGAAGACGGCTGTGCGACAGGTGGCGAGTGATTGCCAATAAAATTCACTGCTGAGTTCTGCATCTGGAGCGATCTTAGGGAATGAAGACCGAGCATGAAACAGGATAGAATTATTCATAGATCTTGTAATAGGGTAGGAGTGATTGTATTGTACTTCTTGAGCTCGAATTATATTCGAGGCTTTACTTTGTAACTTGTTTGAAGAATATTAATGATAAAGCTTCGTTCTCTGATCGAATTTCATTATTTGAATTCCTTTATTGGTCGAAACGATTGCCAATATTCAACCATTACTTCGAGAATTTATATAATTAGCTGATGTTGTTCAAACATTCAACTTATCCCAACCGATTTGAGAAAAATACAAATGGCCAACAAATAATGTATACAGATTATGCAACTGATCTCTTAAATAACTGATTCGAAAAATTTGTCTTTAAAGTTAATAAATATAATGATCGGAAAAATAAATTCCGACCGTTAATAAGCTGCAACTCCATAGATTTTCCAAGCCTTTGACATTAACCGGCGATCGAGTGGGCGGAATTAATTCTACGTTAATCTGTTGTGGACGATATCTGTGGAACTTCTTATTCGCTTATGGAAATGGATCCTCCGTGGAAAATAAATCCATCGAAGAAATAAATGAGCTGTGCAATTATAGATTAAACCACCAATCTTAAGCTCGGAAATCCATCGTATAGGTCTTATTTTCGTCCTTGAAATGACGAACGCCCCAATGGTCGGAGGATCGCCTTGGATAGTGAATAACAGAGTTTCAGACCAGTAAGGCTTCCAGCTAACATACATATTTCTCCTCGTTGGTTCGAGTAAAGCGATACACAATATATTATGAGCGTAAACAAATAGAAGAGAAAGATCAATAATATTGTATTCAATGTGACTGAGTACAAGTTACAATATTTAGGAGTCCTATTCGAGCATTATTGGATGCCGTACAAGCTAGAGGGCAAAATATATAAGAGCTAGCCTATACTAATATTCCCAAGTGAGTCCGAGCAGCTGTTCCGAAGTGAGAGCACCTGGGAAGTTGTGTCGTCGTCATAAATGCGTGGGGTATTTATAACAGAATTGATGGGCTTGGGCCCAGGCTAGGCCCAACAGTACATCTTGAGCTCGGGTTCTTTTCAAGGGATCGGCACACTTTAATCAGAACGCTGGGCCAGCTCTTGGTTCCTGGGGACAGGATCTAGTGTTGTTCGATCTGCACCGAGCCTGCGGAGGCTGGGGATCCGAATTACCCCTCATCAGTACTGTTTGTTTGTTGCCTTGTACATCCATGCAGCTGCCCACATCAATTCATCCTGGTAAAATGACCAGATAATAAATTACAATTTGAAAAGATAAATAATTATTAATGTTCATTATTTATGTAATTTAGGGGTACAATCACATACTCCGTATCCACTAACAGAACGGTAGTACTTTTGTGCAACGGTGATGCTACTGTCATATTTGCCCCTGTACTTGTCCGCAAAATCAATCATCTCTCTATAGAGTCAAGCTAGTTGGTGAAATCGAGAATAGGTCATGAGGTCAAATATCTACTGGGGATAAGCATCTCCGACTGCAGCTTGAGAAAGGTGAGCGCCTCAATAAAAAGTTTTTAAAACTGAAAGAGGTTCTAAAGAAAATCATATATATGCATTTATCATTTGAAATGACTATAGTTGTTATATCTATGTTTATAATTGTCTGCAATGCTCGCAGTATGTACCGTATATTCATAATGGAACTGATAGCCCTATATCTGTCTGCGATGCTTGCAGCATGTACTACTTCTTCATAGTAGAACTGATAACTCTATACTTGTCTGCATTTCTCGCATTATATGATAATTGTTGAATAATGGGGTGTAGTTCTTTATCTCACCTCATATTGATGAATGGTACCAATGTGTAGTACTTTATCTCACCTAAGTACCAATTGCTTGTGCATGATTATTTGCGCGCTCATCTGCTCTCGCTTGATAGTATTTTCTGGATAATTCTGGGTAGTTGGGGGCTACAGGACTACCAAAGCTCTGCCATTGACCGGACTCACTAAACCAGGGATTAGAGCCCCTTGGGGAGTGACTCAAATCATTCGGTTAAGACATGTCTGCCAATTTTATAGAGAAAGGTAGCACCTTATCTCTTATCTAACCGGAGTACTAACTATTAATCCATTCCGTGATCGATCCGTATCCTTTTGAGGTGGAGTAGTTGTTTATCCCGTATTGACGGGTAATTGATTGTGATATCATCTGTGATATTAACGTATCTGCTATACTAGTTGAAATAACAATTGCTTTGTAAGTTAATAGGCATTACATGAATTTCTAAATCGTTTCATCATTCATGCATAAAACTCAACTGCACCCCTGCACTGGCCTCACTAAGTTGTTTTTACAACTTACGCTTTCAAATTATTACTCTTTCAGAATCTCACCAAAGGGCAGGATGTATCACATCAGACTAAGGGATTTTAGTTGGGCATCTACCATAGAGTTTCTAGAATTTGTCAGTTGAATGTTTGGTTTGTAATGAAAAGTTTTAAAGTAATAAGTTAGTTGGGAAAAATCAGTGTATTGTAATAGATAGTTAGAGCTCTGAACTGCAATTATGGAAAATTTATTAATGTTATCATATTAATTATTGGGAAAATTGCTTTTTTGGTACCATATGATAGGCTGACTTGCACTTTTGGTACCATTGGATATGAAAATGCAGATTTGGTACCATAGGATATGTTTTCATTGCAATTTTGGTACCAAACCAAATTTTTCTACAAAGTTAATGGCAATTTACCCCATATGAAATGCATAATGTTCAATTTATTCCTCTATAATTTGAAAAAAAATCAATTTACCCCCTGTAAAATTTTAATGAAGCAATTTACCCCCTTTAGCCGGAGATTATAACTCACTTTCCGAAATTGAGAGTATGCATACAAACTATTTTATTTAACATAGGGGGATAAATTGCCACATTTATCATAACACAATGGGTAAAAAATCACATTATCATAATAAAAGTGGATTAAGTGCCGTCTATAAAAATATCAGGGAGGCGATGTGAAATTTTTACAAAATTTCAAGGGGTAAAATGCTCTTTTTTAAACCACGAGGGGTTAAATTGAACATTATGCATAGTAGGGGGTAAATTGCCATTAACTTTGTAGAAAAATTGGGTTTGGTACCAAAATTGCAATGAAAACCTATCCTATGGTACCAAATTTGTATTTTCATATCCAATGGTACCAAAAGTGCAAGTCAGCCTATCCTATGGTACCAAAAAAGCAATTTTCCCATTAATTATTTATGTCGTAGCAGACAGGTGCCGAGATCGGGCTGTTACAATTGTTATTGGATCCGATTATTTATTTGAATTAAATTCGTCTCTTCTAATTGAATCCGAACTTTCAAAATCAAGGATTGGATGTTCTCTCTATAACAATATGCTCTGAGGATTTATCTCATGTTCCATTCTTTTCCTTCTTAACTCATGAAAATTACCTCGAGATTATTGATTTTTTATTATAGTGTTTTAAATTATGGACGAACTGTGACTTTAGATATTTCAATCAATTGTTAACTATCTAATTCCTAAAAAAATTTATTTGATTATGTAAGGTAAGTTGAATGATCATGTGTCATAACCCGTTTTCGTGACATGTTGCATGTATGTGAATGTGCATATATTCTATTGGGCATTGCATGCTTTGCATTTATTAATTGCTAGATAATATTATTTTATTTGGTTTATGACATAATTATGTGTTATATGACTTTATTTACATGTTCATGTGAGTTTTTAAACTCAAAGTGTTGATCTATAAATTTTCGGGGCTTTGTGAACCGAATTTGAAGCCCTAACTTCAGAAAATCATAATTAATTCATACGACCTCGGAATCAGGTGATTCAAAAGGCTAACTTGCCTAATTATTCATGATATAGCTAATGGAAGAGGTTTTGAGTGTTTTTGGTTCAGTAAAATATAACAAACGAGCCTTGGACAGAATTGAAAAGGCTAGGCAATCTAGAAGGGTCAAAATGGTCCTTTCTCATTTCCACTGACTTATCCTCTATAAGATTATCTTCAACCTTAGTTCCAAATTAGATAGAAACAGAGCAAAAACGTTCAGGTCTTCTTGGAGGGTTTCAAAGCATCAAAACAATTGTTAAGAAATCAAGAAAAATCGGTTACGGTGTCGGCTTTGACCAAAGTTGCTCCTTGTGTCTTCGTCTTCAATTTGCACCGATTATTTTCTCTTGTAAGTGATGTTGTTAACTTCTAAGATTCATCCATGTTTATGGATAATTAAGATTAATTCATGGGGTGGTTATATACTTGTTCTAAATTGTTCTAGCTTGGTACTTTCTAGAAGTTATGGCTAGAATTGTGAGTTTTCCCATAGATGTATTATAGGTATGGGCTGATTTTATAAGGACTTTATTGTTGTGTTTTAGGAATATTTAGTAGGATCTATTGTGACAAATGGAGCTTCCTTGACATATAAAACAATGGTGAAATTGTTGGACTAGTTTTAATTGACTAGTTTTATGAAATTGTGCACATATCATAGTTATATGTACATGGAACATTAACTAGTCATTTCTGGAAATTAGTGTTCAATTTCTTGATGTTCTTGGATGGCTTATTGCTATATAGAACAATAACTTGTACATATGAGATATTGTTATTTGGTGATGTATTGATTATTGATATCATTAGGCATATGGAATTCATCCATGTACTTTACCTTGGATGAATTTGGTTATATAGTTCATTGATACATCATATGGAAACCATGGTTTTATTTGTGCATACTCGAGGTGATGGTTTCTTTGTGGAGCCTAACTGACCCTTGATCGTTGGCCACGATTCAAGGCATACGGCATTGGAACCCTTGCTAGCAAAGGGAACCTTTGCGATCCATTTATGGATTACATGATATGTTGATACCGGTACATTCTTGGACTTCTTTGTGTGATCGTTTATTTCGACACCCGGCTATATATTCGACATGGATATGAGATGGATATGATTCAAGGCATCGAGTAAAGCTTCATCGATAACATATCCTAATTTCATGTTATATGCTTTCCAACGTGCCCATACATATATGGCTTGTTACATGACTTGTATATGACTTGATTTTTGATATATGGAGTTATAAATGTTATTTTGGATCAATTGTTATAATTGTATAACTCTCCCATATGCATGAATCACGACATCACTTACTAAGTCTTTCGACTTACCCCGTTTACTTTGTTTTCCTTAGATCACAGTACCACCGGCGGTAGGCATGAGTGAGGACCGGGGATCAACATCAAGTAGCCTGGGGTAGGTTGTTGTACATAGTTTTGTAAGGTAGTTGTTTATCGCGGTGAGGTATTTTTGTACATGTAAGGATCATTTAGATCCTTTGAGTGTCTTTTGTTGTATATTTTGTAGCTCATAGCCTCACTCTTGTATTTTGTACTTATGGCTATCTTTGTTGTAACACAGTATTAGCCACATAGTTTGTACCGTTTCAGTTGAGGAGATGACAATTATTTGCTACAGGGTTTATTTATATGGTTGCTACAATATTGTGGTTTATTTATATACTTGTGTTGGTGCCACAATTGGTAGTTTGATTAATTGTACAGGTTATGTAATTTTGTTACGCCATATTAAAGTAGTAAAATCGCCGATTACTTTGTATAGCTAATAGTTGGCGAAATTTTAATATCCGTCCCTTTATTACTTGCTATGTTATATATTTTACAAAGGAATTATATGTCACGAGATATGGTTTTGTTGATAAAATGACATGTACTTGATATGATATGCTTGACATGCACGTCACATTACCGTGCTCGGGATCGACCCGGGACGGGGGTGTGACATCATGTAATGTTATAAATTTATTGTAGAAAACACTGGATTCAAAAAGTATATAGAAAATTGAGGGGTTTTTGCACTTTGCACCCTCGAAATATGGGAAATAGACACTTTGCACCCTCAAAATATTTTCAAGCAAAAACTCAAGGGCAAAATAGGTAATTAAATTTTAAATCTTTCACATTTTGCCCCCCCTCCCCCCAAAAAAAATAAAATTAGCACTTAATACTCCCTAATTAAGAACAAATTAACAACTTGCACCCTCGAAACACAATAAATGGACACATTGCACCCCAAAATACAAAATTAACACTTAATACCCTCAAATTAAAAAAAAAAACCCTCAAACCCCTCATTTTTTAAGGCAAAGTTGACCATTAAGGTGAATTTTTTTAAGACAAAATAGGTAATTATTTATGGATCTTTGATATGTTGAAGTAGATAATGGATCTTCGAGAAGTTTACTTGTACTTTATTTAGTTTATGGGTATATTGTTGAATAGAAAAATGGAGAGAGAAATGAGTATTCGAGTATTTATAATTGTATTTTGCAAAATTTAAGTAAAAAATTGAATTGCCTATTTTGCTTAGATTTTTTCACTCTGATAGTCAACTTTGACAAAAAACAAACGAGGGGTTTGGGTTTTTTTAAATTTGAGGGTGTTAAGTGTTAATTTTGTATTTTGGGGCGCAAAGTGTCAATTTATTGTGTTTTGGGGGTGGAAGTTGTTGATTTGTTCTTAATCAAAGGGTGTTAAGTGCTAATGCTATTTTTGGGGGTACAAAGTGCAAAATTCTCAAGTTTTGAGGGTGCAAAGTGCCAATACTATTGAATTACATATTTTGCCCTTGAATTTTTGCTTGAAAATAAACGAGGGTGCAAAGTGCTGCATTTTTTATATTTCGAGGGTGCAAAGTGCTAAATCTAAGTTTTGAGGGTACAAAGTGCCTATTTCCCATGTTTCGAGGGTACAAAGTGCAAAAAACCCGAAAATTGATCAAATTCGAATAAAATTAGGTGAAGTTGAAAATTTGGGGTTGGCATACTGGATCCAGCCCAACTTACATGGAATCAGACGGAGTACATATAATTCGACCCGGATCCGACAGTTACCGCCCTAACTCGAGTCGGTTGCATACTCCTCGCCATATATAAGAGCAAATTAATCCTTTCCACTCCAATTTATTTTTATTTCAACACAAAACACTTTGGTAAAATACGTAGTCGATTGCGTACTTCTGAATCGCTCTTACAGGTGAGTTCCTTTCTCGTTTCATCATCTTCATTCAATCTGCAATACTTTTACTTGATTCTAAAATACATTATACTGTTATACTTTTGATTTTCTTAATCCTTCATTCACGTATCATTGAAGTTAGGGTTTTGAGAAACTTGGAGTAATTGTCTGTTTTGCTATAAATTTAGGGTTTCGTTTGAAGAAAATGGCACACCCTGGTGGTGGTGCTGAGGCACACGCCCGGTTCAAGCAGTACGAGTACCGGGCAAATTCGAGTCTTGTTCTCACCACTGACTCTCGCCCTCGCGACACCCATGAGCCTACTGGAGAGCCTGAATCTCTATGGGGAAGGATTGATCCAAGAACTTTCGGCGACCGAGCTAATACGGATAAACCTCAAGACTTGGAGGATAAAATTAACAAGTCTAAGAAGAAGAAGGAGCGGGACCCCGGTCTTGAGGCTGCTCCCCCTAAGAGTAAAAAGAGGCGTCTACAGGAGGAGAGTGTTCTCACTTCTTCTGATGAAGGAGTTTACCAGCCTAAGACTAAAGAGACAAGAGCTGCTTATGAAGCAATGCTCAGTGTTATTCAGCAACAGTTGGGTGGCCAGCCTCTTAATATTGTTAGTGGTGCTGCTGATGAGATTTTGGCTGTCCTGAAGAATGACAGTTTCAAGAATCCAGATAAGAAAAAGGAGATTGAGAAGTTATTGAATCCCATTTCTAGCCAAACTTTTGATCAGCTGGTGTCTATTGGGAGGCTCATCACGGATTTTCATGATGCTGGTGACGCTGGTGATGCTGGAGATAATGGACTCGACGATGATGTTGGGGTTGCGGTTGAGTTTGAGGAGAACGAAGAGGAAGAAGAAGAGAGTGATCTGGATATGGTACCTGAGGATGAAGAGGAGGAAGATGATATTACAGCTCATGGTTCCGGTGCTATGCAGATGGGCGGTGGGATTGATGATGACGAGGAGCAGGAAGCCAATGAGGGAATGACCTTGAATGTTCAGGATATTGATGCGTATTGGCTTCAGAGGAAGATTTCACAGGCTTATGATCAGCAGATTGATCCGCAGCAGAGCCAGAAGCTTGCTGAGGAAGTTCTTAAAATTCTGGCTGAAGGCGATGACCGTGAAGTTGAGACTAAGCTCCTGGTGCATCTGCAATTCGATAAATTTAGTCTCATCAAATATTTGTTGAGGAATAGGTTGAAAGTAGTTTGGTGTACACGTCTGGCAAGGGCTGAGGATCAAGACAAGAGAAAGGAGATTGAAGAGGAGATGATGGGATTGGGACAGGATCATCATGCGATCCTGGAGCAGTTGCATGCCACGCGAGCCACTGCAAAGGAAAGGCAAAAGATCGTGGAAAAAAACATTAGGGAGGAGGCTCGCAGGCTGAAGGATGGAACTATTGTAGATGGTGACCAGGATCGTCGGGAGAGAGTTGATAGAGATGCTGATGGTGGTTGGTTGAAGGGGCAGAGGCAATTGCTAGATCTTGACAGCCTTGCCTTTAACCAAGGTGGTTTATTGATGGCAAATAAGACATGTGTGCTTCCTGAGGGTTCTTTTAAAAATCAAAAGAAGGGCTACGAGGAAGTTCATGTGCCTGCTTTGAAGCCAAAGCCATTAGCTGCTGACGAACGATTTGTAAAGATCTCTGATATGCCGGATTGGGCACAGCCGGCCTTTGGAGGGATGAACCAGTTGAACAGAGTGCAAAGTAAAGTTTATGAGACCGCACTCTTCAGTGCTGAAAATCTCTTGTTGTGTGCTCCCACTGGGGCCGGGAAGACAAACGTTGCTATGCTCACCATACTTCAGCAGATAGCCCTGAATAGGAATGATGATGGATCAATTAATCATAACAATTACAAGATTGTTTATGTTGCGCCTATGAAAGCACTGGTCGCTGAGGTGGTGGGCAACCTTTCCCATCGTCTAGAGCATTATGGTGTTAAGGTTAAGGAGCTAAGTGGAGATCAATCATTGACTCGTCAGCAAATTGAAGAAACGCAGATTATAGTGACTACGCCAGAGAAGTGGGACATTATTACTAGAAAATCAGGTGATCGCACTTATACACAGCTTGTTAAGCTTCTAATTATTGATGAAATTCATCTTCTGCATGACAATAGAGGTCCAGTGCTTGAAAGTATTATAGCAAGAACTGTTCGGCAAATTGAAACTACAAAAGAGCATATTCGTCTGGTTGGATTGTCAGCTACACTTCCAAATTATGAAGATGTTGCATTATTTTTACGAGTTGATAGAAAAAAGGGGCTCTTCGAGTTTGATAATAGCTTCAGGCCTGTGCCTCTGGCTCAGCAGTACATTGGGATCACGGTAAAGAAACCACTGCAGAGGTTTCAGCTAATGAATGATGTGTGTTATGAGAAGGTAATAGTTAATGCAGGAAAACATCAAGTGCTCATATTTGTGCACTCAAGGAAGGAAACAAGCAAAACAGCTCGTGCCATTCGAGATAGTGCCATTGCCAATGACACTATTATTAAATTCTTGAAAGAAGATAGTGCAAGTCGTGAAATTCTTCAGTCTCACACAGAGCTGGTAAAGAGCAATGATCTCAAGGACCTGTTACCATATGGTTTTGCAATTCATCATGCAGGGATGGTTAGAGCTGATCGGCAAATTGTTGAGGAGCTTTTTTCGGATGGACATGTACAAGTATTGATATCTACTGCTACCCTGGCCTGGGGTGTCAACTTGCCTGCTCATACTGTGATTATTAAAGGTACCCAAATCTACAATCCTGAAAAAGGAGCATGGACTGAATTAAGTCCCCTAGATGTCATGCAGATGCTTGGTCGTGCGGGAAGGCCTCAGTATGACACAGAGGGTGAAGGAATTATTATAACCGGACGTAGTGAACTGCAATATTATCTTTCTTTAATGAATCAGCAGCTTCCTATTGAAAGCCAGTTTATTTCTAAATTGGCTGATCAGTTAAACGCAGAAATTGTCCTTGGAACTGTGCAAAATGCTAAAGAAGCATGTAAATGGCTTGTGTACACTTACCTTTTTGTTCGGATGGTAAGGAACCCTACCCTCTATGGTATGGCATTAGATGTTTTAGAACAAGATGAAAATTTGGAGGAAAGAAGAGCTGATCTGGTAAGCATCACACACTCTAATTTACTCATTATTTCAATATGACTTGTTCTGTGTCTGTGCGTATGTGGTTTTTTGTTTTCCAATGTCAGTAAGATCCCATAAATGCAGATAATTTTTTTCTTTCTATTTTTGATAGAAATGATGAGTGAATTTATCCTTGTATGCTCCTCACAAATATTGTTAACCATACTTTTCTGACTTGATCTTTTTGTGTGAATTCGTGAAATGAAATGCTTGTTTCTTGTTTGTCAAAAATTATGTTGTGCAACACTTGGAGCCTGTTAGTTATGAGATTACTGTATAGTAGCAGAATAGAAATAAGGAGGAACGATGAAAGGTGCCAATTAAGATGATAATCTGTTTTGGGTAATTGGAATTTCCTAGGTGTAGAGAGTTAATTCTTGGTTCTTTTTTCTTTTTGTTTTTCTTGTTTGTTTGCAGTTATGCCAATTTAGGCCAGTCATTTGTATTTTATATCATGAATGGTATTGTTAAAAGTAAATTTCTACATTGACCACCTGTTTCTTGGAGTATGCTTTGGTTGCGTCGGTATCCATGGGGCTTTTAAATTACTTGCTCCACCTAACAAGCCTATAGGTGATATCATGTGTTTTTTTTTAGTACGATGCGAAAGGCCATTTGTAAGTTCTGAACCTTCTTTGCTTTAGGCTTTTATTTTATGATCAATTGTAAATGAGGAGGGGTGATTAGGCTATACATGGACTTCAATTTTATTTTTTTTATTTTCGCTATCTTCAAAACCAAAATTGCATTTAGAGGATTGCATTATGAGAGATATGGTTTTGAGTGGTCACAAATTGTGTTTGTGTCACATTTCATTGCTAGAATCATCAAAAGTTCACCTTTAAACCACAGTTCTCCCTATATTCCCTAGTTAAACTTGAGGGCAGAAAATTAAGAAAAACTGTAAATATTAATGTCTCCTCATCATGGATGAAACATGATTTATCTTGATTTACTTGGAGATTTTGCAATATAATTAATATAGGGTTTCTTGATTTAAGTACTAACTGGCATCAAAATTCAGACTTTTAAATTTCGAGTAACTAATTTTGTATTGATGTTTCAGATTCATTCAGCTGCTACAGTACTGGACAAGAATAACCTTGTGAAGTATGATAGGAAAAGTGGATATTTCCAGGTCACTGACTTGGGTCGCATTGCTAGCTACTACTATATTACTCATGGGACTATCTCCACTTTCAATGAGCATTTGAGGCCAACTATGGGTGATATCGAGCTTTGTCGTCTATTCTCCCTCAGTGAAGAGTTTAAATATGTAACTGTGAGACAAGATGAGAAGATGGAACTAGCTAAGCTTTTAGACCGGGTCCCGATACCAATCAAGGAGAGTTTGGAGGAGCCTAGTGCCAAAATAAATGTTTTACTCCAAGCTTATATTTCGCAGTTGAAGCTCGAAGGACTTTCGTTGACATCTGACATGGTTTTTATTACTCAGGTAACATCTCTATCAGATTTGTTTAAATTTAAGCATATCTAAAGTCGCAATGGTTCTGATTTCATATTCTTGTTTCTTCTTTTACAGAGTGCTGGGCGTCTCATGCGAGCACTATTTGAGATAGTTCTGAAAAGGGGATGGGCCCAATTGGCGGAGAAGGCTTTGAAATTGTGCAAAATGATAGGCAAGAGAATTTGGAGCGTGCAGACACCACTTCGTCAATTCCATGGTATTCCAAATGAAATTCTGATGAAGTTGGAAAAGAAAGATTTGGCTTGGGAAAGGTACTATGATCTCTCTTCACAAGAGATCGGGGAACTCATTCGTTTCCCTAAGATGGGAAGAACTCTACATAAATTCATTCATCAGTTTCCAAAGCTTGTCCTCGATGCACAAGTTCAACCAATTACTCGCTCTATTTTGAAGGTTGAACTTACTATTACACCGGACTTCCAGTGGGACGATAAGGTCCACGGATATGTGGAGCCTTTCTGGGTCATTGTTGAGGATAACGACGGGGAATATATTCTCCATCATGAATATTTCATGTTGAAAAAACAATATATTGGTGAAGACCACGTTCTGAATTTCACTGTTCCGATATATGAACCATTGCCCCCTCAGTACTTCATTAATGTCATTTCAGATAGATGGCTAGGGGCACAGGCTGTTCATCCTGTTTCTTTCAGGCATCTTATTTTGCCTGAAAAATATCCTCCTCCTACGGAGTTGCTAGATCTGCAACCTCTTCCCGTGACAGCATTGAGAAACCCAGCGTATGAAGCCCTTTATCAACAATTCAAGCATTTCAATCCTGTCCAGACTCAGGTCTTCACGATCTTGTATAACTCAGATGACAATGTTTTGGTAGCTGCACCAACCGGCAGTGGGAAGACCATATGTGCCGAATTTGCCCTTTTAAGAAATCATCAAAAAGGACCTGATAGTTCTATGCGTGCTGTCTATATTGCTCCTATTGAAGCTCTTGCAAAGGAACGGTATCATGATTGGATGAAGAAATTTGGAGAGGGTCTTGGAATAAGAGTGGTTGAGTTAACTGGAGAGACAGCAACAGACTTGAAACTTCTTGAGAAAGGTCAAATAATTGTAAGCACTCCTGAGAAATGGGATGCTTTATCTCGCCGATGGAAACAGCGTAAGCATGTTCAGCAGGTTAGTCTCTTCATTATTGATGAGCTTCATTTGATTGGGGGCCAAGGTGGACCCATCTTGGAGATCATAGTCTCTAGGATGCGTTACATTTCTAGTCAGCTGGAAAACAAAATTCGTATAGTGGCCCTGTCAACTTCTCTTGCAAATGCCAAGGATTTGGGAGAATGGATTGGGGCTACATCGCATGGCCTTTTCAATTTTCCTCCTGGTGTAAGACCTGTGCCTCTGGAGATTCACATCCAGGGTATCGACATTGCTAATTTTGAAGCAAGGATGCAAGCCATGACAAAGCCTACATACACTGCAATTGTCCAGCATGCTAAGAATGGGAAACCTGCAATTATATTTGCTCCTACCAGGA
Organism: Penstemon barbatus; assembly: GCA_003313485.2. NCBI lineage: Eukaryota > Viridiplantae > Streptophyta > Magnoliopsida > Lamiales > Plantaginaceae > Penstemon > Penstemon barbatus. The sequence continues at coordinate 21,837,429 of CM064878.1, read as the reverse complement.
AGCATACTCGTCTCACTGCTGGAGATCTCATGACTTATTCAAGCTTGGACGGTGAAGAAAAACCAATGTTCTTACTGCAGTCTGTTGAAGAGCTGGAGCCTTTTGTTTCAAGGATCAAGGAACCTATGTTGAAGCAAACAATTCAATTTGGTGTTGGTTATTTGCATGAGGGGCTAAACAGCACAGACCAAGATATAGTGAAAACATTGTTTGAAACAGGATGGATTCAAGTTTGTGTAATGAGCAGTTCAATGTGTTGGGGAGTCCCACTGTCTGCACATCTGGTTGTGGTAATGGGAACGCAGTATTATGATGGCAGAGAAAATGCCCACACTGATTACCCAGTGACTGATTTATTGCAGATGATGGGTCATGCCAGTCGACCTCTTGTTGATACCTCAGGGAAATGTGTCATCCTTTGCCACGCACCACGAAAGGAATATTATAAGAAGTTCTTGTATGAAGCTTTTCCTGTGGAAAGCCACTTGCATCATTATCTGCATGATAATATTAATGCAGAGGTTGTTGTGGGAGTTATTCAAAACAAACAGGAGGCCGTGGACTACCTCACTTGGACATTTATGTACAGAAGACTCACTCAAAATCCGAACTACTATAATCTTCAGGGTGTTAGTCACCGGCATTTGTCAGATCATCTATCAGAGCTTGTGGAGACCACAATCAGTGGTCTAGAAGAAAGTAAATGTGTTGCCGTTGAGGATGATTATTTACTGTCGCCTTTGAACCTTGGCATGATTGCTTCTTACTATTACATCAGTTACACTACAATTGAGCGTTTTAGTTCTTCTCTTGCTTCTAAAACGAAGTTGAAGGGTCTTCTGGATATTCTGGCTTCAGCTTCAGAGTATGAACTGCTTCCAATAAGGCCTGGCGAAGAAGAGTTGATACGAAAGTTAATCATTCATCAGCGCTTCTCCTATGAAAACCCTAAGTTCACAGATCCACACTTGAAGGCAAATGCTCTACTGCAAGCTCATTTCTCCAGGCAAGTCATTGGCGGAAATCTGGCTTCTGATCAGCAAGAGGTGCTGATTAATGCGAGTAGGCTACTTCAGGCCATGGTTGATGTTATTTCTAGTAATGGATGGCTAAGCCTGGCTCTTCTTGCCATGGAAGTAAGTCAGATGGTGACACAGGGAATGTGGGAGCGTGATTCCGTGCTTCTCCAACTTCCACATTTCACAAAGGAACTGGCCAGAAGGTGCCAGGAAAATCCCGGGAACAGTATTGAAACAGTCTTTGACTTGGTAGAAATGGAGGATGATGATAGGCGGGAGCTTCTCCAAATGACAGACTCACAATTGATAGATATTGCTAGGTTTTGTAACCGTTTCCCAAACATTGATTTGAGCTATGATGTGTTGGATAGTGATAATGTGACAGCTGGAGATGACGTTAGTGTCCATGTAACTCTAAAACGGGATCTTGAAGGGAGGGCAGAAGTTGGACCTGTAGATGCCCCTAGATATCCTAAAACGAAAGAGGAAGGATGGTGGCTGGTGGTTGGTGATACTATAACTAATCAGTTGCTTGCTATCAAGAGGGTCACTCTTCAGAGGAACTCCAGGGTCAAACTTGATTTTACTGCCCCTGCAGAAGTTGGAAAGAAGACATATACTCTTTATTTTATGTGTGATTCTTATTTAGGCTGTGATCAGGAGTACACCTTTACAGTTGATGTGAAGGAGGCAGAATCTGCCGAAGATGGTAATTAGAGAGAGAGGTCACGGGTAAATTTTAATGTACGTTCCCTTCTCCATTTTCTACATTCTTATCATGGTATTTGTACTTGATCGTGAATATTTAGCAAAATTTGATTGTTAAGTTGTTCAAGCCTTTAGTCAATCAACTGATTGTCAAAAGGTTAGGGGAATTGATGGACAACTTGTCCAAGGTCATAGAAGTCTTGTGCAAGAACTTGATTAATTTTTTCTTTTTCTTTTTGTGTTTGTTGTGCGCAAAGAATTAGTAGCATATACTTAATATTATTTTCCTCAGCCAAGCATCATCCCTGTCTTAATGTGCTTCCCTTGCATTTGGCATTAATACACCTAAGTCCTAACAACATCGATGAATATAAATATTTCTTTTTTGAAGAATGTCGTATTATGTGGCTCAAAGACGATATCTGTTAAGGAATTATCTGATCTACCTGCTGTTTTGATGACATTTTCAACTTGTGATGTTTTGAATTCTCCTGAGATTAATCTTAAATGATATATCAACACTAGGAACTCCGGACTTATCATATTTATCATTAAAAATAATCCTAATTTACTAATTTCTTGATGTGTTTGCAGATTGCTTGCTCAAGTGGAGGGGGCAGTGGGAGCCACTAAATAGTTGTTTGTGTTGCCTGTTGTTCTCAATTCCCAGTTGGCGTTTACCTGCTCTGCTTCTAAGCTTTTGAATTGACGTCTCTGTATCATTTGATCCCATCTAATTTTGTAACGACTCTTAAACATCTTTCCTTCTTTCATAGTTTTGACTTTTGAGTCCAGAACACGTTAAATTTAATATTTTGTTTCTGTTAATGATCTTACCTGTTGGCGTGGTTGGAGTATTTCTGCCCGCAAATGTTACTGGTAGGTAGCCATATGTTACACTTTTGAAGATTTGTTGTTGAATTAAGGACCCGTTTTAGGTACTTGGTATCTATAATGATGATATATGTTTGCAGATGTTCTTGTTCAGTTATGAACCTTTGTTTTAGCTTGGTTTGTTCAGCAAATCCAATCAAGTTTGTTTGAACATTATTTCTCGTATTGTCGTTCCATTATAATGCTTTTAATCCAGCTTGATGTGAAATATGATGAAGCTCGATATATTTCGAGTTAAAATTCATTTGAGTTTATTCATATCAAATTAATACCAAAATTTTATTAGAAAATTGGATTACAAGTGAAGAGTTACATTCTAAGACTTGACTTTAACTCTTAAATCTGGGTTGTGATTATCGATTTATATGCGATGTTTACGACAACAGTAGCAGTTATCATACAATGGCAGTAGATGCAATAAAGCATAATTAATTGACTATGAAAGTTCTATCAATCCTCGTAAATGTGACACTCATCGGTTTCTGGATTGTCCTGGCAAAAGGATTCAAGAGGGTCCTGGTGCAACTGATGAAGCTTGAGACGAAGATCGGCTTTAGCTTGGCTGACCTCTTCAACCTCGTCCCACGCTACCTTGCATTCATCCGAGATCTCATCTTCTCCGCACACTTGTTCTGCTTCCGACACCTTCTGCTCGATCATCTCCGTTAGCTGCTGCTCCCTCATGTGTGTCCCTTTGTAGATCTTCTTTTTCTCCGCTCTCACTACAAAAATCACCCTTTTTCTACTGGACAACGAAAACGACGACGGAAATTTGATTGTCTTCTTCACTGTTGTTTTATTGAATAAAGATGGGTATGAATTCAAATTCAGAATTGTCGATGATGATGCCATGGGCATGGACATGGAGCAAGTGAGTTTGGTTTCTTAAGGGACTGATACAATACAAATACAATTACAATTAATTGGATACTTTTAAATGAATAAATTCTATTTTTTTTTTCCTCGTTGGCATCAATGAAGCCTTTTGTTTTTTGAACACCGTTTAAGATTTAACAATATTATCTATTGGAACATAATTACAACAGACAAAATAGCTGTTGATGATTTCAAGACATAAATGTTTGTTGGTTTTTTCTTTTCAAGTCTTTGGTGTTAAAAGATGACGGAAGATAACTTGGATGTTGCAGGGTTAGTTAGGGTTCAGTAGATAAAGTTGGCGAGTTTTTTTTTTTTTTTTCTTTCCAGGGTTTAATCATTTATTTTCAAGGCGAGTCGCATAATATATATTAAGTGAACATGAGTTTGTTACTTTGTAGTGATTAGTCTATTCCTCTAAATCACTTTGCGAGAATTATTTATTAGATCTAATTATTTTTCATATGTTTGACAATATTATTCATTTTTAAACGGAAAAAGACGATGCAATAAATTAGCAAACTAGTACAAAAGCTTAAGGAGCCTAAATATTGGAGCATTTAATTTTTTTAGTTGCCCCAAAATTATCATCATCCATAGTTGGGTTTTTTGCACTTTGAACCCCTAAAATATGGAAAATAGGCACTTTGCATCCCCGAAACTTAAATTTAGCACTTTGCACTCTCGAAATATGAAAAATACAGCACTTTGCACCCTCTTTATTTTCAAGCAAAAATTCAAGGGCAAAATAGGTAATTCTATTGTAAATTTTTGGCACTTTGCCCCCCCCACAAAATAAAATTAGCACTTAACACTCCCTAATTAAGAATAAATTAACAATTTGCACCCCCAAAACACAATAAATGGACACTTTGCACCCCAAAATACACAATTAACACTTAACACCCTCAAATTAAAAAAAAAAACCTCAAACCCCTCGTTTTCCGGCAAAGTTGACCATTAAGGTGAATTTTTTTTAAGGCAAAATAGGTAATTATTTATGGGTCTTTGATATGTTGAAGTAGACAATGGATCTTCGAGAAGTTTACTTGTACTTTATTTAGTTATTTATGGTTATATTGTTGAAAAGAAAGATGGAGAGAGAAATGAATATTCGAGTATTTATAATTTTATTTTGCAAAATTTAAGTAAAAAAATGAATTACCTATTTTGCCTTGGATTTTTTTCACTCCGATAGTCAATTTTAACAAAAAAAAAACGAGGCGTTTGGATTTTTTAATTTAAGGGTATTAAGTGTTAATTTTGTGTTTTGGGGTGCAAAGTGCCCATTTATTGTGTTTCGGGGGTGGAAGTTGCTGATTTGTTCTTAATTAGAGGGTGTTAAGTGCTAATTTTATTTTGGGGGTACAAAGTGCAAAATTCTCAAGTTTTGAGGGTGGAAAGTGTCAATACTATTTCATTACCTATTTTGCCCTTGAGTTTTTGCTTGAAAATAAAAAAGGGTGCAAAGTGCTGCATTTTTCATACTTTGAGGGTGTAAAGTGCTAAATCTATATTTCGGGAGTGCAAAGTGCCTATTTCCCATGTTTTGGGAGTGCAAAGTGCAAAAAACCCTCCATAATTTTTTCAATCGAAAGTTACGTATATAAGTTAACCATATATGATTCACTTCTAAAAAAAAGTTAACCATATATGATAGTTATGATGTGCATTAAAAATTAGATAAATAATAGTATATGAAATATTAGTCCAAACCTTCTTAAAAAGATACAATATTATTGCTGATACGTATAGAAGTAATATATTATGAATATATAAATAAAAAAATCATCAGATTTAAATTATTAAATGATCAAACCATGAATTTCAATTTACATAGGTTTTTAAATTAGTGATATTCATTGAATGTTTAGTGAGATAAAAGTTAGGAGTATAATAAATCCGGATTCAAAATTCGGATTATAATCGGGCTCTTGTGATTTAATTATGACCCTAAAAATAAAATGGCCTTTTAAACTAAAAAAAGCCCATTGTGGTGGGCCCAATCAATTGTTTTATTTTCCTTAAGGCTCCAACGGCTCCAAAAGTTTGACGCTCCATTCAAATTTCAAAACACCACAAACTCTCCTGAAGAAGAAGAAGAAAAAAGAGTTGCAGAAATGGCGACCGCAAAGTTGGATGATGGAAGACAAACCGTAATTCTAGATCCGGAGACGGAGTTTTTAGCGTCGAAAGAAGAGACCGGTAACGAGTGGGAACTCTTTAAAGAGAACGTCCGCCCTCTCAAGCGCGGCCGCAACGTCGGTCTCCTCAATCACGCCCTCAAATCTCAAACTGATTCACAACTCAAGAAATCTCTTCTCCTAAATCGAGCGTACGTATGCCTATTAATTCAAAATTGAACAAATTTAGGCGGTTTTAATTTTTTTTTTTAATTATTGGAACTGATTGTTTAAAATAGGAGGTTGATTCAGGCGATTGACGAGTATAAAGGCGAAGATCCTCTCCAACCTTGGCTCGAGTTAGTACTGAATAATACTTTTTGTCTTGTGCTGTAGTTAATTCCTTAATTTGTAATTTTTGTGATACTTGATTGGGGGTTCTGTATAGACAATTAGGTTTTTATACTCTATTAATAAATAATTATGCATTCAGCTCAGCTGAATTGACTGAATCTGGTTTATTTTCGTTTAAAATCAATAGGTGCATCAAATGGGTTCAGGAATCTTTCCCCCCAGGTGGTGACTGCTCGGGGCTAGTAGTGATTTATGAACAATGTGTCCGAACTTTTTGGCATGACAACCGTTACAAGGATGATCTTCGGTACCTCAAAGTTTGGTTGGAATATGTAAAGTTTCTATATTTTTCTTACCTTTTCGATTTGTACTTAATGTTGGATGCTTATGATGACTAATTTCTTATTTGGAACCGGAACAGGCTGAAAATTGTTCTGATGCTGAAGTTGTATATAGCTTTTTGGAATCGAATAAAATTGGACTTACACATGCGTCATTCTACATCTCATATGCATTGCACATGGAAGGCAAGCATAAAGTTAAAACTGCAAATGAAATCTTCAATCGTGGCCTATCTATGTAAGTATTATTATTTCTGTTCTTTTTGTGAAGCTAGACATTATGTAAAAAATATTTTAACTGTTCATATAGAAGAAGAGTTTTTTGGTGTTCTCAAACTCCAAATTTTTTTAATGTGCATATAACCTTTAGAAGATGTTTCACACTTTCACTTGGTTTTTGGTGTTAAGGTCCACTTATGAAAGAAAGGAGAATGTAATAATATCCCATTTATTTCATTTAGATATCTTGCATTAAGACTCCCTGGTTAAGCAATATTTTATATATTTATTATAAGTTAATACCTTTTTATATGATTCATCACTTGGTTTCTGGAGTATTGGTTGTTTCAATATCTTTTTGATGTGTGCTTCCCAATAATTTAATACCCATTATGCACACTTATATGAATTAAAAAAACTGTAGTCTATGATCTTTTCAAATAATAGAGCTTGTTAGCTCTTGACTTACTGGTATGTATCTGGCTTCTTGTGAAGATAGTGATAGTTTAAAACATATCTTGTAAATAACTGTAAGATTTGTTTGCCGTGACTTCTAATTTCATGCCTTTATAGTGAAAGCAAGTATTCTGTATACTGGGGTTCTAATCCAAATATCTAAAATTAGTGAGGATTCAACTTTAATCTTTTTGTCCCTTGACATATATGCTTAGATAATTAGGAAGAATTTGGGTAACTTATCGATTAGGTTCATATATTATCTTCATTGCAAGTAGCTTAAGTTTTGTCTTTCACTGTATTAGTGTCACGAAAGAAGAAGACTACTTTTGTTTTTGCTTTGTCCTTTTATCATCATGGATCTCTTAACGTAATGGATAAACTGATTGTGCCAACAGGAATGCTCAGCCAACCGAAAAACTGAAGGCCGCCTACAAGAAATTTCTTACTCGTTCAATGAGACAAGTAAACGCTACAAATGTATGTTTATTTATTTATTTATATTTTTTGCCTTTTGGTTCTTTTTCTTTACTTCCCATCTAAATTTTTTGTTGCTTGATTGGGTGCATTTGCTGACACTAACTGTTAACTAATTAACAGGAGGATAACACGGAGAATCAGTTTCCAGCTCGAAACTTTGGAACTGTGTTGACTAAAGAAACAAGTAATTTACACCTTTACCTTTCTAACTTGTGAAAATATCATAAGCAATTTACATCTTTGTTGGCTAATTTTATTTATACTGTTATTATTATTGCAGGAAACCAGACTTCAGAGAGTTCTGATATTTTTAGGAAAAAATTGAAGCCTGCCAGGTTATTACGGATTTCTATTCCCATGGTTCTTGAACCAATCTTCATTGTATTAAAATTCCGACTGTGAGATTGCAACTTTGGTAGCGCAGTGCTTATATTTAAGCTTGGTGTTTTGAAAGCTCCCTTTTACTAACTCTCAAACAGTTGCTCTTAGTTTTAATTGGAAAAGTTGTGAATAACAATGCCAAAAAGAAATTCCTGAACCATCTTTTCCTCAACAAACTGCAATTTTGATTAATATACTTTCTGTAAGGAATCCATGAAATGAAGTTCCTTTTTGTTTAAGCCCCTGGTAACATATCATGAGGAAGAGCTTTTAGACTTCAACATCTGGAAGAATTGGATCTGTGTTCTGACAAGACTAAATTGATGTTAATGTGATCTTTTAATGATCAAATTTTTTTTATTACAGAAGAGTGATAGGATTGCAGTTCTCTGTAACATTGTATTTTTATGTACCAACAGAATTTTGAATATTTTACGTCTGCAGCTTATTGTTTCAGCTTTTCTCTTTATAGGACTCATGGATCTACTTTGTCCATTTTCAAAGACACCAGCAGCGGAGGCCATCATACGGAAATGCCTAAGGTAGATGTAAAACCATGGCACTCACTTGGTGCTCGAGCAGAAAGAAATAAAGAGAATAATATTATTCCTTCCAAGTGGACATCAAATAAGGTAACCATTGTCCTCTAATCTACTACAGATGTGCATCCTCTTGACATAGAACACATGCATCTAAATGACTTGTTACAGATTCCCCAAAGACCTGGCCCAAGAATTGTCAGACCACCCCCAGGTCCACGGATCGAAATCTTTGTGGATGAGGAATGCTCTGAGTAAGTACAAAAATACCAAATCCTCCTTCATCAACCTGTTTGATTTTTGGTTCATTTCCTGACGGGATCATTGCTCTTTGTTTGAAAACCTATCTTTACAGACAAAATAAGGCAGAAAATGATGTGGACAAAACTTCAGCTCTACAGCTCAGACGTGGGGATGGCAGAGATATTAAAAAGTAAGCAGAAACACTATTGCTCGGAATATGTTCTTCTCGCTAGATCTTTGTTGTTACATTATTACTTAACGACTTCTTGTTCGTCATTTTAGGGAAACGGAGCTATTGAGGGAAAATCCATTGCGTAATTTTCCTACAAGTTCTCTGCCAAGATAACTAAAAATATTATTTTCTATGCATACATTGTATGTCAAATATATCAGCTTTCATCTCCAAAGCTTGATCTTTTATGTTACTGATGTTTGTAAGTGAGAAAAGTACTTTTTCCCCCCAGTTTCATGTTTGTGTTGTATTTCAATTTTTAAGAGAACTCTTGTACGAGGTTTATTTTTTTAAAATGAAATTATATTTAACGTATTCTCCTATCTCTTCATTAATTCTCATTTACTATGATCAAATACATAACATCTTTATCCTGCACTTTGATAAAGAAAGGGGAAAAATATTGAGTGAAGCTCTAGATTTTTTTTTTTTTTTTAAATGTTGGATAATGGATAAGTGGGTACTGGGTAACCCATTTAGTCGATTGCCCAAATCAAAGAGAAAAAAAATAATATTTGGATGCAATTTTTAACAACTATAGGGGTAACTGCAAGATACTTTCATGTGTTATGCTAAACTTGCAAAAAACTACTCTGTGAAATTTTTATTGCGCCAAACTTCCTCGTGTTTTCAAAAATCCTGCAAAAAACACCTAATTTGTAAAAAATATGTCGTTTTGGATAGACATTTTTCACGAAATCATTTTAAAAATATATTAGGTGAAGTTATAGGGACCATCTGAAGTGTTTTAAAAACTATTTCTTGAAATATGTCGATCCAAAACGATCTATTTTTTACAAATTGGGTGTTTTTTGCAGGTTTTTTTAAAACACAAGGAAGTTTTGGGTAATAAAAATTTCACAGGGTAGTTTCTTGCAGGTTTAGCATAACATAGGGGAGTATTTTGTATTTTTCCCACCACTATAATTGCTACCCGACCCATATCCTTTAGGTGAGCAAAAATTTAACTGCTGCAAGTTTTATAAGATTTAAAACCGTTGAGCTCGGTTCGGGTCGAGCAGATCGGTCGGATTCGGCGGGTTAATAATACTCCTAGCAAATTGTCTACTCTCATTTTTTGAATGTTTCATATTTTAACAAACCACATATCAATATTATGGTAAATTATTAATTTTGAAATATTTAATTTTAAATTTTTTTAATGATATCTTTTTTTTTTTTTTTAGTTTTTCAATGATTTAATCATTTTTGAGATATCTCTTTCAAGATCAATTATGACTTAAGTTCGTATTTTTAGGGGATTAATGACTTTTTAATGAGCCTAATTCGCATAACATGACCGACTAAATAGCCCAATCATTTACTCAAAAAAAAAGAAAAGAAAAAGGCCCAAACATTTTCAGGATATCTAATTATTATTATTTTTATATCCAAAAAAGAAAGAGTGAGATCTAGAAGACAACAAATAAATAAGGCCACTTCCGTCGATAATAACATCTCTTTTCCATTTCCCCACATTTCAAATTTCTGCAAAAAAATTAGGGTTTTCTCAATTTTATCTCCATCTCAAACCCTAAACAAACAAATCCAGTTCTCTCTTTCTAATTCTTCCGATTGAATCAAATTTCAAATGGCGGAGCACTTAGCTTCGATCTTCGGAACGGAGAAAGACCGCGTGAACTGCCCGTTCTACTTCAAAATCGGCGCGTGCCGTCACGGAGACCGTTGCTCCCGTCTTCACAACCGTCCGACTATATCGCCGACTCTCGTCCTCTCCAACATGTACCTCCGCCCTGACATGATAACCCCCGGCGTCGACGCGCAGGGTCAACCTATGGACCCGAGCAAGATCCAGGAGCATTTCGAGGATTTCTACGAGGATATCTTTGAGGAGCTCAGCAAATTCGGCGAAATCGAAACTCTCAACGTCTGTGATAACCTCGCAGACCACATGATCGGCAATGTCTATGTCCTGTTCAAGGAGGAAGATCAGGCCGCTGCCGCTCTGAACGCTTTGCAGGGTAGATTTTACTCCGGCCGCCCGATTATTGCCGATTTCTCGCCTGTTACGGATTTCCGTGAGGCCACGTGTAGACAGTATGAAGAGAATAGCTGTAATCGAGGTGGTTATTGTAATTTTATGCATGTTAAGATGATTGGAAGAGAGTTGAGGAAGAAGCTGTTTGGGAGGAGCAACCGGAGGTTTCGGGGGAGGAGTCGCAGCAGGAGTCCCCCACCGCAGCATTACCACAGCCATAGGCGAGAGAGGGACAGGGACAGGGATAGGGATTATGATAGGCGCGATAGTCGAGGCAGTGGTGGGAGGAGGGGTAGACATGGGGGAAGCCCGAGGAGGAGCAGGAGTCCGGTGAGGGAAGGGAGCGAGGAGCGGAGAGCTAGGATTGAGCAGTGGAATCGGGAGAGGGAAGAGAAGGGCAATTGATGCTTTTGTCGCGGATGCGTTACTTAGTTGCCCAAATGGTATGCTTGTTAGAAAATCCCTATGCTTCTAAAATTTAATGGGATCATGGTTGAGGATTTAGCTAATATAATCATTTATATTGCTAGTTTGGTGTTTGTAGTTGGTTTATTAAGGTCTTAACTTGTGTCCATCTATCTTTGTGATGCGTCCATATGAACCATCTGTCATTGTTTTCATTGCTGGCCTTTTATTTATTTTGGTTATTTGTTGGTTAGATCCCTTTATGCATGTAAGAATGTAAGATTTTGAAATGATTAGAATGTCAATTTGATTGGTGAATTTCTGCCTGTGTGAACTGGAATATGTATTTAAAGCTTTTACGTGAATCTTAGGGGTGATGAATTTGATGGATGGTTTTGTATGCACGAGCTAAAGTTATGGAGCATATGTTGCATAATTGTATGTTATCGAAAGAGAATGACCAACTTTTTTTTTGAGTAAGTGAACTAGAAGTCACCTTTCATGTGGATCAATCTTTCTTTTAACCGAGTGGCTGTAGATTCAAGTCTTTCACATCTATTTGTATTCGCCAAAAAGGGATAAAAATGCAAAGATATTGGAAATTTGATCATTTCTGTAGTTATTGGTAGAACACTTTTTAAACTTTCTTTCATCCTTTGTTATAAACTACTGTATGATTCATCATTCTCAAAGATGAGACGGTTAAGGGTAGGAATAAATATGAACCTGATGTATTACTGGCGAAATTTCTTTGCCGGATAATGCATCAAGGGAAAATTCCTAGACTTTGTGGCCTATAATGCATTGCATCATCCGGTGTGGTTAGGTCTACGGAAAATTTCTAATAGCTTCCTTTCCTATGTCTGTGGCTCCACTTTTCAAATTCTAAAATGTGAGATTCAGTTCCTCTGAAAAATGGTTTCAAATAGTAATAAAATTAGCAAATGTCTTAGGAAATATAATCGGGTTAATTTTTTATTTATTTTTGAGTAGAAACGGCTGAATTAATGAACTGAGAATAATATCTTGAATGAGTTTTCTTTTAGTATAAGTACTAGTGTTTGATAATTGATTTTCTATGTAACTTTATTGTACATATAGTTTTCTTGATTCAATGATAATTGATGTAATAATATAGTTTTCTTGATTCATTGATAATGATGTAATAATGTAATTATCGTTTCATAAAAAAAGGGTGGGAATGAAAATGATAGGACTTAAGATTTCATTGATTTCTTCCTTTCTTTTATCTTCAAGTTTGATCAAACATATCTTGGACTTGAATTCATCATTTTGGATTGGGCCTTTCATTATACAAATACAAAGCTTAAAAATACTAGGGGATAAAGGCAATGTTTTCAAAATCGGACCGGACAGTGAACCGGTGAGCCAACTGGTTAGTGGTTTCACTGGTCGAACCGGTCGGACCACTGGTCGAACCGGATGACGTAATAATAATGTAATAAATATATTTAATTTTAAAGTATATGTAATATGCATAAAATTTAAACATTATCATACAATTGACTAAAAATATAAAAAAAATTATAATATGATAAAATTAAAGCATATCATATTTATCTAACTTATATCATAACGGTAATATTGTACTAATTTGTATGCTCATATAAATATAATATGATTATATTTCTTTTTAAAAATTTAAAAGTGTAAGTTAAAAATACAATAAACTAAGATATTCATAAATTTTTAAATATGGTTATGTATAAAGTCTAATATTCAAAGTCAAACTTGCATATTATATCGATTTGACTCTTTATCCTAAAAATAATATTGAAAAGAATATTTTATAGAATAAATTTTAATAAAAAACTATTATTTGAGTATTAATTTTCATTCATAATGTGTGAAATATTTATTTAAGTTAATTATCTAATTTATAAATAAATTTGGCTACAAGTTTCTATAATTTATAAATTTTAATTTGTACTAGAATTTCAAAAAAAATGGTGTAGCTCAAATGGTAAGGAAGTCATGTTTCATCCTAGAGGTTAGGTGTTCAAATCCCACCTTGTACAAGAATTTTTAATTTATTTTTAATATTAAAAAAATCAAAAAAAAAAAAAAAAAGAAAAGAAAAATCAGAACCGGGTTGAACCGGTCCATACCGGTTCATCGGTTCACCGGTTTTGGACCGGTTCACCAGTTTTGGACCGGTTCAACCTGGTCCAAACTGGTTTTTGGAGATACTGGTTTTAATGGGTAAACCGGACCGGACCGACCTCCGGTTCGCGGTCGAACCGGTCGGACCGGCCGGTCCGGTCCGGTTTTAATAACATTGGATAAAGGTAAAACTAGTACCATAATTTATGATTGATGGTTTTATTTCATGAGTCACTAAATTAAAGTAAATTTGAAACTTTTTTAATCCAATCGGGAGAGTGAGCTGCATTTGTGGGTTGATGACTTTTTGTTTTAACTTTTAAGTGAAGAATTTTGACCAAAAGACAAACAAATATTTTATTACTAACTTTTATCAAGTACAAATTTGTTCTTCCAGATTTGAATCAATTAAATATACATGTATACATAGTGCTATCAATCTCTAGAGTAACCAATAAACAAAAAATTGGGCCTCCAGGGTATATCTTCAACTGGCTGACCAACAATTCATAAGGCTTGCTTCAGCGGCAAGGGTGGGGGTTCGAATCCCATTTGGAACTTGGATGGAAGCATTTCTATGGATCTATCTAAGGGTCATTTGTGGTGAAGATCTCTTTGTGCGCAGAGTGTACAGCAGTATGGTGGGATCCCGAGGCTTGGTGGAGGCATATTCTGCAATTTACATCCTTTAGGGTTCTAGGACAAGGGTTCTGAGGATCCAAAATTAGTCTAGTGTGAGCTTGTACACCTGGGTTATCAAAAAAAAAAAAAAAAACAAAAAATTGTACAATCTGTACATCTCTTGTCAAGATTCCCATTCTTCAACCTAACTTCTTTTATTTCCAAATCTTGTCCTTTGTCTCCCCTAATACCATTTTCTTGTTCCAAAAGGTGAAATCGCTCACCCCGGGCGCCCCTCACCCCCTGTCCGACGGGATTGTGAGAGGAGGTAAATCATGGTGACTCAACCGGCAACAGAGGCTGGGACCAGTACTCACTGCGCACAAGGAGCCCCCCTCATTTTTTGAGAGGTTGCTCCCACACTGCCGCTGGTGAGGTTCGATCCTTGGTCACTTGTTCCAACTTCCCCCTCTGAGACCAGTTGAACTGTCCATGCGGACCCCTAATACCATTTTCTTCAAGTTACATTATATGTTTTCTTTAAGAATATTTATTTCTTCGCTTTTTCGTCCAAATCATCCTTCATTTTCCTTCCTCAACTGCTCTCTCATAATCAAATATTTGTAACATGCTTTTTCCAAGGAAGAAATATATTTGCTTGTGTGTGCCAAATTTGTGCTGGTGTGTCTCGATATGAAACCCCTTTCAATTTTACAAGAAAGAAAAAAACATCAAGAATAGATTGAAAATTTGAAAAGGGTAAAGAAAGTGACCTTTTCCTATCATATATCTGCTACAATTTTCAGGAAGCAAAAATTTTGTTTTCACCCCTATCACAAGCTTCATTGGCAAGATTTTTTTTTTTCACCCCTATATATATGTGAGAATTCAAGTTTCATTTTCCCGATTAGAGTCCCTAATCTTGTTCAACATTTTATTATATTTAAAACTTCTAATTTCTTCTTTAGAAATCATGTTTATTGTAAATCTTATTTTGACCATGATCTAGAGGAAAAAGGAAAAAGAAAATGTGGGTCATAATTTTATTTTGAATTTTAGGAGGGTTCCTTATCGCTATTTTGGGACAAAAATAATTTATGGTGTTTCTAATCGCAATTTTGGAACAAATTATCTTTTCCTACTTGTTTCTTATTTTTTGTCGGGAAATCGTGATTAGAAGCCCTAATCATAAAATTCAAAATCAGATTCCGAATGAGTCATGTGTTTCTTTCTTTCCATTTTTCTTTAATCATGGTCAAAATTCTTTAGCCTGCAAGGGAAGTTCAATCTTCAAATTGGGCTGAATTTTTTTCCAAATTTGCTTTAACAATCTAAATATTTATGGGAGAAAGTAGCTATTATCGACAATTAATCCGTATGAAAATTGTTGGACAAAAGGATGTAATTGAAAATTGAGGAAAAAGTTACTTTTCCCAAAAATTTGGAAGCAATAATACTGAATTTAGCTAAGTTTGATTGCTTCTAGTTCTAGCTTATCTTTTTTCTTTTTTTAACTAAATCACAAATTCTAAATATTCTACATATTGTTAATTATGTCGTATTATCTGAAGTATGTGATTAAAATAGTTTTATTTCTACTTAGCAAATAAAATAAAGGGAAGTCTTCGAGGTTTAATTTCACTAGTGTGAATTTACTTCTAATGTTTTATAACATTGCTGTTAGTTATTCGTATTTTCATATACTTTAATTGTTGATGATGTATTATTTAATAAACTCTGATTTAATAATGATATATCTAAACAAAAGCTAAAAATTAATAACTTTTAATAATCGTGGTGCAGTGTAACACGCTGAATCGCGGGACCAAAAAACTTACACAATATAAAGAAGGCAAAATTGCAAAAATCGTCCCAAACTAATCACTGATTTTGGATTTTCGTCTCAAATTATTTTTTGATTTGACAAATTTAGTCCCGTAATCTAATATTTTTTTGGTATATCGTCCCGCCATAATTATAAGACGGAATTGCGCATTTGCCGATGAATTATCACATGGCTGCTTAAGTGTCATGACATGGTAAATATAATATTGCAGAGTTCGTCCCAAATTAATTACGATATTGAACGTCATTTTCATTAAATTAAAAATTTAATATTGGGACTAAATTCATACAAAATAATAAATTATGGGACGAAATTTATTGAGTTGATATAATTTGGGACGAAAAATCAAAATTAGTAATTAATTTGGGACGATTTTCCAAAATAATATTTAAATTACGGGATGAAATTCGCTAAGTTGAATAGTTCGGGATAAAAATCTAAAATCAGTAATTAGTTTGGGATGTTTTACTTATAAAGAATCGTATTTTTGAAATCTCGAATTCTGATTGGCCCGGTGACGCTGTTATTTGAAAAAACTACAATGTCATATCATGCAACTGATCTGACACGTGTACGGCCGAGGATATCCTTGAATGATTAATTAATCATCTACTTAACCGCTAAGCTAATGGTAAAATTACCTAGAAGCTGCCTCATAGTCATGAGCCATGGCCCTTTCCCCAATTCACAATTATTAAACCCTAATTTCTCATTCGCAATTTAGACAATTTTTGTATATTCACCTCTTGATTCCTGCTTTTTGTTTTCACTTTTCTTAATATTTATAAAATATAAAACTAATTAAGCTCGTGTTCGTCTTCAATTGAGCGGTTATGTCCGATAATGGAGTTCCCGAAGATGAACAAACCATCGACTGGGATAATCTGTTAAACAACCTACCCGATGATTTAAACTTCGATTTCTTGAGTGATCCGTCCAACGATGCCGCCGCCGCCGCCGCCGCCGCCAATGGATTTTCAACTTCGCCGGATTCTGGTATTTCGTTGTCGATTGACGACATAGAGCAGTACCTTTTGAACGAGGAGGACTCCAATCATCAGCAAATTTCGGTGGATGAGTTTTTTGCTGACGTGCTTCTAGATTCTCCTCACGCTTCCGAGTCGGAACGGGCAAAGGATTCTTCCTCAAGCCCCGAGACGGTCGAGGAAAGTGAGAAAGATGAGGACAAGCCTGAGGAGAATGGTGCTGTAATGCAGACAAATGAGAATGGCGATGTAGTTGTTGATGTCGGAGATGACGACAACGATGATGATCCGGCTGCCAAAAAACGCAAAAGGTAATGCCATGTACTAGAACTGAATCCTACTTTAATTACTTCTGAATGAGGACCATGTGATTTGACCTTTTTGTTTATATATGATTACTACATGCAGAAATGTTTGATTTTGGAATTTTGCTAGGAAACTCTCCCTTTTAAAAATAGTTTGAGGTAGTGAGCAAATATGACTTCTTTATCAGTAAAGGAATGAGTCATGTAGGGTGTATTAATATAATGAGAATCACCCAACTTGTGATTTGAGTACTTCATAGGGTTTTTAACATATATCGATCGTTATTCTATATATGAATTTGAGTACTTCATGGAAATATTTGTCCTTGTTGACCTTGTATATGAACCTTTGTGGCTTCAGGTAACTTTACTGTTAAATGTTTTGGCGAACTATGCATGTAAGCAAGATTCTATAGTTTATGATCTTCATAATCTACAAATAACATAGATGTAATCCTGTTTCTTAAAGGAAATGATTGATTCCTATGTTGTCACTGATTTATAGCATTAAGTGATTTTGTAACATGAGCCTCTTCTTGGACGGAAAGATTCCTTAGGCAGTATTTTTTTTAAATGATATTGATTTGCATAATTACGTTTATACGATCTTCTAGGAAAATGAGGAACAGGGATGCAGCGGTGAGATCAAGGGAAAGGAAGAAATCTTATGTGAAGGATCTTGAGATAAAGAGTAGGTATTTTGAAGCAGAATGCAAGAGGCTTGGAATAGTACTCCAGTGCTGTCTTGCTGAAAATCAAGCATTACGGCTTTCCTTGCACAATAGTAAGGCATATGATGCTTCCATGACCAAGCAGGAGTCTGCTGTGCTCTTGTTGGGTAAGGACTTTGATCTTCTCTGTGTGTGTGTGTTTGCTTTTTCCAACATTCATTGTCTTTTTATACTGTAGTTCTAATTGAAATTACATTCTTGTTTATTTTCCATCTCTTATTGTGTATTTGGTAGTGTCTAAGAATACCTTTTGTGTGCTTCCATTATATGGTTTGATTTTCTCCACAAAGTAAATCCTTCAGTGGATCTGTTTCTAATTGATCTTTATGTAAAATGTTGCACAAATTACTAGATGGTTTCAGAAAAGTTGCTCTTAAAAAAAATTACGAGTTGAAATTCAGATAAGCTTTTATTACTTAGCTTCTTTTTTTTGTTTGAAATAATGATTACAAGTTGCTACATTCGTGGACTGCATCTTTCTGTACTTGGTGATTGTAGACTTTTCACCACTACACTAGTTGTGGTTAATTTGAGTGCTTAATTGTGCAGAATCCCTGCTGTTGGGTTCCCTGCTTTGGTTTCTGGGCATCATGTGCCTGCTAATCCTGCCAAACCCGCTCCTGTCAACTCTGGAAAACGTGGACAGAGAAGAGTGGGAAAGAGTGGCTCAAAGAAAGACAGGAAATGACGTGTTTCGAGTTTCAGTACTTGGGTCATCTTTGATGGGCAAAAGGTGCAAGGCTTCAAGATCCAGGATGAAACCAAGTTTGTTGTTGGACATGCTGGGAAGCGTCACTTTGTCTATGAGTTCTCACTAGTTTTTTCGTTCCCTGAACCCCCCCTCCCCCCCCCCCTCCCCCCGAGGATTTCAACGAATAATTACATATGTAAAGTGAAGGAGTTGGAAACTGGGTTTTTGATGACATGTTCTTTTGATCTTTTATCATAGTATTTGGTGATGAAGCTAATATCTGTTTGTTTTTATTATTTGAAGCTAGCTTTCTATTTGTTCTTCGATTCTATTACAAAGTAGACGTGTTTCTACGGAAGCTAGTCTTCCAATTTTACTTAAATTAATAACAGTTCTACTAGACGAGTCTTAGAGCCTCTTATGTTTATTTGTGATTTCATTGCAACCAATTTTGAGAGTTAGTATCCTATTTCTTTTTCATATATCAGTAAATGGATATCCTATTTCTTTTTTATATAAGTAAATGGATAAAATTAACTTGAATCAAGTCAATTATGTAACCACTGGGTTCATTATGAACCCGCCCTGTAAGTTTACGTGTGTTAACACTAATCTTAGAACACTCGTCAATAAATTTATACAAATTTATACGTGACACAAGATGGGAATTAATGCTCTCCCCCCGGGGTCGAAGGGAGCGATACACAAAGATTGAATTCTCGACACAAATAATTGAGATTCAGCAGAAGTGGGAGTTATAGTTGAGACTTATTGGAAATAAACTGCCAAAATTAGCCATTAGAAATTTTAATTATTTTACAGATAAAGAGGACAATAAACTAGAGTTATTTTGCCTTGTGCCGGCCTTGTCTGTATGTGTTGCTGTCTTATGAAATGGTTAAATAAAAGTCTTCTTTTTTGTTCTATGTTTATGTTTCCATTATAGTGGAAATATGTTTTGTCATTTCCACAGATGAAACCAATGAACAAACAGTCACAGTTTAGTATCTGAGCTTTGAAAACACCATTTCTCCTACATTTTAAGTAATCTAAAGTGTCTTTCTTTGGGCCTCATTAACTATCTTGGTTCTATGTACTGTGGAGATGGACAAGCCAGAAGAGTACAAAGCTCATATGGTGGTGCTAGCTTATCATGGACAAGGCCATATAAATCCCATGGTTCAGTTCTCAAAACGACTAGCGGCAAAAGGAATCAAAGTCACGGTAAGCACCACGTTCTCTAACACGAAGATTATGAGATCTTCATTCAGTTCCATCACCTTCAAATCAATATACGATGATTGCACTGAAGGAGGGGTATCCGGTCCCGGTGGATTTAAAGGTTTTCTCGAAAGATTTGAAGCCAGTGGCTCAAGAAACTTGATACAACTCATCAGAAAATATCAAGATTCTGAATCATGCCCTCCTGTGAAATGCTTGGTTTACGATGCAAATATACTGTGGGCCTCAAATGTGGCGGATGAGTTGGGCATTAAAAGGGCTGCCTTCTTTACGCAATCTTGTGCTTTTGTTACTAGTTTTTATCCCAAGTACTGTGACTTATCAGGTTTGGTTCCATCAGTTCCTTTTCTGTCAATGCCTGGATTGCCGGAGGTTAGGCTTCCGAAGGTGCCTTCGTTGGGTCCTGAAATGGGACGTTATCCTCCTATCATTCGATATATTTTGAGCCAGTTCAACAACAGTGAGAAAGCCGATTGGATTCTTTTCAACTCTTTCGACAAGCTGGAAAATGAGGTAATCAGTTACAGAGATTATCTAGCTCTTTATCAGCATCCATTTTTTTTTTAGCTATGCGAAAAAGACCCCTGTGCTTTGTCTAATTTTAAAACAAAAACCTTTGTTATTTTAATTAACAAAAATTCCCTTGTGTTCTTTTTTTATTAGCAAAAAAACCCATCTGAAATTCCATCGTAAATCATAGAGAGGATAATGTCAATTTTCTAAGTGAACATGGAGGTTATTGCAAATTTTCTAAGTGAACATGGGACTTATTACCAATTTCTTAGGTGAATAGGGGTGTTTTTTCATTCTTTGGTGGGGGTATAATTGTCATTTTATCTCGAGAATATTTATTAATAAAAAATTAACACTTTTGGTAATAAAATAACACAGGGAGTTTTGATAATTAGACAAATTAAAGTATAAGGGGGTATTTTTGCATTTTACTCATTTATTGCTTGCTCAATGTATATATATAGGTGGTGAATTGGATGTTAAAACTATGGCCTGTGAGGACCATTGGACCAACTTTACCTTCCGTTTATCTAGACAACCGCGTAGAAAACGACAACGATTATGTTTTCAACATTTACAAGCCAAACACGGAAACATACCTTAAATGGCTCGACTCCAAGGAGCCAAGATCAGTCATTTACGTCTCATTTGGAAGTGCCGCGAGTCTAAATGCAGAACAAACCACAGAGCTAGCCAAAGCCCTTCAACTAAGTGACAAGAGCTTTTTGTGGGTAGTGAAGCCATCGGAAGAAAGTAAGCTTCCGATAAATTTCACACATGAAACTTCGGAAAAAGGATTGATAGTGAATTGGTGTTCCCAATTAGCCGTTTTGTCACATGACTCTGTTGGATGTTTCATATCGCATTGTGGTTGGAACTCGACTATAGAAGCTATAAGCCTCGGGATTCCTATTGTGGCGATGCCGCAGTTTCTTGATCAGATGACTAATGCACATTTTGTGGAGGATGTTTGGGAGGTTGGGATCAAACCTAAGGAAGATGAAAAGGGGTTTATTTCATTTGATGAGATAAATAAATGCATTAAAGAAATTATGGAAAGGGAAAGAGGAGAAGTGATTAAGAGAAATGTTACTAATTGGAGGGAATTGTCAAAGGAGGCAATAGATGGAGGAGGAAGTTCAGATAAGAACATTGATGAAATTATTGCTGAGTTGTTGGCAGTAGAACAATAGTTTTGACAATGTATGTTTGAAATATGATTTGGAGTATGTATGTTTGAAATATGAATTATGATTTGGTTATTATTTATGAAATTTGATTATTATTTTTGTTAAAAGGTGTATATGTTAGGTAAACGGATTTTTAAAGAATGAAAATTATTATGATTAGGGGACCGAAAAAATGAAAAAAATAAATAAAGTGGTATTCATTTCATCGTTACATTGTTTTGAATTAGGTCTGTTAATGGGTTGAATTCGCGTCAGTAGAATTATGTTTCATTTATATTAGATCAAGTTAGGTCAGGTCAGATTCTCGTTGAATTCTGGAAACCCTTAATATACCAAACTTAATGCATGTTGTAAATATTGCATATAAACGAGATTGAGGTACTATATCATCTTTATAAGATATATAACTCTTATTTTTTAAACTAATTAACTAGCAGTCGCCGCACTGATGCAGTTTAGATCACAATCAATTATAATAAACACACTATTAACTTCCACGTAAATGAATCAACAAGCAATCCAAACAATATTAATATGATCAGAGGTGATCAGTAACAATCCAATAAACTCCGCAAGATTAACAACTATCAAATCCACAATCAATCCCAAAATTACAATAATCCAACCAAAACTGAATACAATCAATTTAAACAGTGGGTTCAACTGCACAGGAGCTCCAATTGAACTCGGATGCAATTATACTAAGCTGAGATCCTCATATTTACCTGAAATGGGGATGGGCAGCTCAGTTAATGGATTGAAATCAATGGAACAGAGATTTGAGGAAGAAGAATGGTACTTACGGCATCAATTTTCATGCTCTTTCCATTTGCAGTTGTGTGCTATTTATGTGGGTACAAAAGTGATGTGTCAACCCTTTTCCAGCTCAGCTTAGTGACTCCAGTTCCATCCAATTATCCGTTCCCGTGTGTATGCTGATGTGTAAAGTCCAGACTTACAAAAACGTGTTTGCTTATTTATAAAATTGTTGTTTAACTCTGCTCCAGCAAAAATACAATTTCCCCCCTTGTTTAAAATAGAATTGCACTCCTTATTTCCAGTAGCTAAGAAGAGGGATTATTTACTAAGGTTATATGCATATTTGCATGTAACATTACCCTCCCCTTTTAAATATTCCTTGACCTCAAGGAATAAAGGTAGGGAACCTTTGACGTAGTTGTTGGAAATCCTCCCAAGAATTGTCCTCATCAGGTGTATTCAACCACTTCACCAACACTTGAGTTCCAGCCTGACCATTCTTTTTATATAGTCTTCTAGCAATGATTTTTTCAGGTTCCAACAAAACATAGCCATGTTCAGAAGGGTAGCTAGGGAGTATAGGAGAGACCACCTGATCGCCCACCTTCTTTTTCAATTGAGAGATATGAAATACATTGTGGATCTTGGCACTGTCAGGGAGAGCCAATTTATAAGCAACAGCACCTACTCTCTGAATAACTTGGAAGGGACCAAAAAACTTTGGACTGAGCTTGTTGTAAGGAGAAGTACGGAGTGTAGCTTGTCTATAAGGTTGGAGCTTAACGAACACCCAATCTCCCTCCTTGAACACCTTATCCGCCCTCTTTTTATCAGCCATTGATTTCATTCTGTTTTGAGCTCTTGTGAGATGATTCTTTAAGAGCCTTATAGTAGCCTCTCTAGCTGCTAGACTTCTGTCCACACTATCAACATGAGAAGTGAGGGGTTGATACAGTAAGTGTGTGGGTGGAGGCTGACCATACACAACTTCAAAGGGGGTATGTTTAGTTGAAGAATGATGATTGGTGTTGTACCACCATTCTGCAAGTGATAAGAAAGATAACCAAGACTTGGGCCTATCCCCAGTCATGCATCTAAGATAAGTTTCAAGGCATCTATTGACAACTTCTGTTTGTCCATCCGTTTGAGGGTGATAAGCTGAAGAATGCAGCAATTCAGTACCTTGTAATTTAAAAAATTCCTTCCAGAAAGCACTCATGAATATGACATCTCTGTCACTGATAATGGACTTAGGCATCCCATGGAGTTTAAATACATTGTCAACAAAAGCTTGAGCAACTATAGGTGCTGTATATGGGTGAGATAGTGGAATAAAGTGTGCATATTTACTTAATCTATCAACCACAACAAAGATCACTTCTTTACCATTAATCTTTGGTAATCCTTCTATAAAGTCCATGGAGATATCCTGCCAAATTTGATCAGGTATGGGTAATGGTTGCAGTAGGCCATAAGGTAATGTATTTAGAGGCTTACACTGTTGACAAACAACACATTCTTGTACATATTTGAAGATAAAATCTTTCATTTTCTTCCAATAAAAGTGCCTTTCAATCCTGTGTAAGGTTTTTGCCATACCTGAATGACCCCCTTCAGAGCCATCATGATATAATCTCACAATCTCCTTCTTAAGATCTTCATCATCTCCAATTATGACCTTCCCTTTCCTTCTAAGCATTCCATTAACCCAAGTGAAATCAGGGTGAGCAGAAGGGTGTTTTTGCACTTTCTCTAGTAACTCTTGAATTTTGTTGTCAGTATTCCAGCTTTGTTTGATCCTTTCAATCAATGGGGAAGTGATAGTTGACATAGCAAACAGCTGAGGTTGTTCAGCACAAGCTTGTCTACTCAATGCATCAGCCACTTTGTTTTCCACTCCCTTCTTATAAATGATGCTGTAATCATAACCCATAAGTTTGATTAACCATTTCTGTTGAGCAGGTGTTGCAATCTTTTGCTCCAATAAATATTTTAAACTTTGGTGATCTGTATGAATCACAAAGTGCTTGCCAATTAAGTAAGGTCTCCACCTTTCAATAGCAGTCACCAAAGCAAGTAGCTCTCTTTCATACACTGGTAGAGCTGTGTGTCTATCACATAGGGCCTTGCTAAAATATGCTATGGGCTTCTTGTTTTGCATAAGAACTGCACCCAAACCCTTTCCAGAAGCATCAACTTCCACTACAAATTCACTTGCAAGATCAGGCAATGCCAGTACAGGTGTTGTAGTCATGGCTATTTGAAGCTCTTTAAAGGCCTCATTAGCCTCATCAGTCCAACAGAATTTGTCCTTCTTTAATAGTTGAGTTAAAAGTCTAGCTATTGATCCATAGCCCTTTACAAACCGCCTATAATAACCTGTAAGGCCCAAAAATCCTCTCAAATCTTTCACATTCTTTGGAATAGGCCATTCAAGCATAGCTTTGACCTTCTGACTATCAGCAGAAACCCCCTTGTCAGAGATTATAAAACCCAAATATTCAACCTGTTTTTGTGCAAAACTACATTTGCTCTTCTTGACATATAACTTATGTACTCTCAGAATATCAAAAACCATACTCAAATGCATTAAGTGATCATTCCAAGTAGTGCTGTAAACAAGGATATCATCAAAAAAAACAAGGACAAATCTTCTTAGGTGTTGCTGGAATACCTTGTTCATAAGACTCTGAAAGGTTGAAGGTGCATTTGTTAAGCCAAAGGGCATCACCAGGAACTCATAGTGTCCATGGTGTGTCCTAAAGGCAGTCTTCTCAATGTCCTGCTCCCTCATCCTTATTTGGTGGTAGCCTGATCTAAGATCCAACTTAGTGAATAACTTGGATCCATATAACTCATCCAACAGCTCTTCTATAACTGGAATTGGAAATTTGTCCTTAACAGTGGCTTTGTTAAGCTCTCTGTAATCCACACAGAGTCTCCATGACCCCTCCTTCTTTTTGACAAGCACCACAGGTGAAGAGTATGGACTGTTGCTAGGTTGTGCTACCCCAGAATCTAACAACTCAGCCACAATCTTTTCAATCTCATTCTTTTGAAAGGCAGGGTATCTGTAGGGTCTTACGTTGATAGGAGCAGTCCCTTCTTTCAAAATAATAGCATGATCATGTTCCCTTTTTGGTGGTAGTTCAATAGGTATCTGGAATATGTCTTCATATTGATCCAGTAAGTGTTGTAGTTCTGGGTGATTACTTTCATTCATTGTAACCTCCATATTCATCAACTGGCTTTCAGTCTCATCATGATTAAGCCAAGTGAGGCTCATCATAGATAACTCAGCAGGTTTGGCAAGTATTTTATCCATGGTGCTCCCCTTGACAAATTTGATAGATGGTTTATTGCCTCTCAAAGAGACCTTCTGCCCATTAAGCTCAAATTCCATAAACAATTTGCTGAAATTCCACCTTATATCTCCTAGTGTGACAAGCCACTGTACCCCTAGGACTAGGTCACATCCCCCTACTGGCATGATCAGTACATCAGAGAAGAAAGGACTTCCATGCATAGTCCATGAGAATTTTTTACACATAAAGCTGCTATGAACCTTATCTCCATTTGCTACTCCTACTGAAAAAGGTGCAGTTTGAAGCATGTTGCACCCCAACTTCTTAGCTACCTCAAGATCCAAGAAGTTGTGTGTACTTCCAGAATCTATGAGGATATGTATAGTTTTACTGTTGTGTGAGCCAGAAATCCTCATAGTATGGAAGTCATGTGCTCCTGTCATGGCATGCAATGAAATGATAGGTATTTGATCCAGTTCATTGTTATTCAACTCTTCTTCTGAAGTGATTTCATTTCCCATGCTTTCTTCATAGTCTGGATTTTCCTCTAAGTCCATAATATATAACTGCTTTCTCTTAGGACACTGGTGACCTATAGTGAACTTCTCATCACACCAGAAACAAAGATCCTTGGCCCTTTTCTCATTCATTTCAGCTGTTGAAATAGCTCTGGACTGTCTTGCTGGGGTAGGATAAACTTTATTGTAAGAATTTTGTACTGGTCTAGTAGGTGGAGCAGGTAAGAGAGGTGGATGTTTGGTTGCCATGATAGGAACAGATTTCCTGTGAGTCTCCATGTTGGTTCTCTCCTGCATCCTAGCTAAACCATATGCCTTTTGGAGAGTTCTTGGTGAGAACATCCTCACAGGATACTCTATCTCTTTCTTGAGGCCAGTTAAGAAGATACTTACAGCATAGGTTTCTGAGATATCCACTTTATTATAGAGCTCATCAAAGTTATCAAGGTAATGTTGAACCGTTCCAGTTTGCTTGAGTTCTTTCAATTCACTCATTGGGTCATCAAATAAAGTTGTTGCAAACCTATTCTGTAAGGCTCCTACATATTCCTCCCAGTACACCACATCTCTCTTCAACTTCATGAATGATTGGTGCCATACCAAGGCTCTTCCTTCCAAATGAACTGCTGCCACTTTCACCTTTCTAATATCAGGAGTCTCTTCCAACTCAAAATACAATTCAGCCTTGTATACCCAGTTCCTAAGATCCTCTCCTTCAAATCTTGGGAACTCCATTCTGGAATTATGCCTTTGGGGACCCCTATAGAAATTTTGTCCAGAAGAGTAAGAGTGAGTTTCTCTTTGCTCTTCATCACCCCTAACTTCAGAACCCCTACCCTTTGAGGTTTGAGTGGTTAATTCAGCCAAAACAGCAATAGATTTCCTTAACTCTAACATATGTTCATCCATTTTCTTCTCTAGAGCATCATGTTTCATTGTTTGTTCCTCAGTGCTCATTCTTAACCTTTCCAATTCATTTTGCAGTTCATGAGCCCGTGTATTAGCCATCGTGCAGGAACCTATGGCTCTGATACCACTGATGCAGTTTAGATCACAATCAATTATAATAAACACACTATTAACTTCCACGTAAATGAATCAACAAGCAATCCAAACAATATTAATATGATCGGAGGTGATCAGTAACAATCCAATAAACTCCGCAAGATTAACAACTATCAAATCCACAATCAATCCCAAAATTACAATAATCCAACCAAAACTGAATACAATCAATTTAAACAGTGGGTTCAACTGCACAGGAGCTCCAATTGAACTCGGATGCAATTATACTAAGCTGAGATCCTCATATTTACCTGAAATGGGGATGGGCAGCTCAGTTAATGGATTGAAATCAATGGAACAGAGATTTGAGGAAGAAGAATGGTACTTACGGCATCAATTTTCATGCTCTTTCCATTTGCAGTTGTGTGCTATTTATGTGGGTACAAAAGTGATGTGTCAACCCTTTTCCAGCTCAGCTTAGTGACTCCAGTTCCATCCAATTATCCGTTCCCGTGTGTATGCTGATGTGTAAAGTCCAGACTTACAAAAACGTGTTTGCTTATTTATAAAATTGTTGTTTAACTCTGCTCCAGCAAAAATACAATTTCCCCCCTTGTTTAAAATAGAATTGCACTCCTTATTTCCAGTAGCTAAGAAGAGGGATTATTTACTAAGGTTATATGCATATTTGCATGTAACACGCACGCAGTACTCAAGCGCATTAATATTTTACTTGTAGAAAAAAAACATAAAAATGGATAATTTTTTTTAATTTAATTATTGAATCGGAATTTTAATGGATTGGAACAATATAAATCTACATTTGCTTTGCATATTTCGAATTAAATTTTAACAAATCCCCAAATCTGGATATTACAACACTACTCCCAATACCAAACACGGCACATTTCCACCAAGTGGGTCTGGGGGCAAATTAGGAAGTTCATTTAGGAGAGCGCTAACCTTTTTCAGTATATCATTTGAAATTCAAAAATATTGCCGTTACCAAACGGGTATTAATAAAACAAACTTGGATCCGCCCCCTTCATCAAAATCACAAACCCTCATTTCATAAATCATCGTTCGAGAGAAAGAATTAGGAACAGAAATTGATAATTAAATCAAAGAAAATGGCAGATGAGAAAGTA
This sequence comes from Penstemon barbatus, assembly GCA_003313485.2. Classification (NCBI taxonomy): domain Eukaryota; kingdom Viridiplantae; phylum Streptophyta; class Magnoliopsida; order Lamiales; family Plantaginaceae; genus Penstemon; species Penstemon barbatus. Next base: position 21,809,176 of record CM064878.1, on the reverse strand, counting down.
AAATCTGCAATGGAGGCATTCGAGAAGTTGGAGAAAGTCGGGGAAGGCACGTACGGTAAAGTGTACAGAGCAAGGGAGAAAGCCACCGGAAAAATTGTGGCTTTGAAAAAAACTCGTCTTCACGAGGACGAAGAAGGAGTTCCTCCAACAACTCTTCGCGAAATTTCAATTCTCCGAATGCTCTCCAGAGATCCCCATGTCGTCAGGTTTCGTACTTTTTCTCTTTTGAATTTAAATTTCGAATCTCGATTTCTTTTAGTCTTTATTTCTAGGTTTTGCGGTGTATGTAATTATATTCATTTCTCGGTAATTATTGGTTGTTTTCTTTAATGCCCTAATTTTGTTGTTTAACTAGTTTTAGGATCTCATAAAAATCGAGAATAGACTCTAATAGGGCTATTTGGAATTAATTACAGCATGAATTTGTTATTGATATGCGGTGTATTTACCTACTCTTGAGATTTGTTTTTTTTTTTTTTTTCTGATTTTGAAATTTATAATTCCAACTACGATTATGCAGATTGATTGATGTGAAACAAGGAAAGAATAAGGAAGGCAAGACTGTTCTTTACTTGGTTTTTGAGTACATGGACACTGACCTCAAAAAGTACATCCGCAGCTTCCGCCAAACCGGTGAAATGATCCCAACTCAAAATGTTAAGGTAAGAGATAAATTTGCTTCTTGCTATTTTTGCCTTTACTGTATTTTCATTTCAATTTTTCTTCACATATTCATAAATTGCACTCTTAAATCTTTTGGTTTTCGCAATCGCAGAGTCTGATGTACCAGCTTTGCAAAGGGGTTGCCTTTTGCCATAGTCATGGTGTTTTACACAGGTAATCCATTGCTTTTCACTTTTCTTCCTTTCAAAATATTCCCCTTTTTTTATATGCCTAATGTCAATTGTTAACTATTTATTAGGGATCTTAAGCCTCACAATCTTTTGATGGATCGTAAGACGATGATGCTTAAAATAGCTGATCTTGGTTTAGCAAGAGCTTATACACTGCCCATCAAAAAGTATACTCATGAGGTACTTTTCTTGAATAGCAGTCTCCATACTTAAGAAACTTTTTAATAATTTTCTCAAGAGTTTCATAATGAATTGAGTTATTTGCAGATATTGACTCTTTGGTATAGAGCTCCTGAGGTTCTTTTAGGGTCTACACATTACTCACCTGCTGTTGACATGTGGTCTGTTGCCTGTATATTTGGTATATTTCTAGCCATTAATATGTTTTAACTAATGAAAATTTGTGTAAATGTTGAAACAATTTTCTGTATATCTGGGGTTTGAATTTCAGCTGAATTAGTGAACAAAGAAGCTCTCTTTCCTGGAGACTCTGAGCTGCAGCAGCTTCTGCACATTTTCAGGTTTAGTGAACATATATATAGTGTGCTCTAAATTATAGCTATTCAATTTGGTAAATTTATTCTTAATTTTTATATGTTACTGGAATCAGATTGTTGGGGACTCCAAATGAAGAAGTTTGGCCTGGAGTAGGCAAGTTAGTGAATTGGCATGAATACCCTCAATGGAGCCCTAAGCCGTTGTCCTCGGCTGTCCGCAATCTCGATGAGAATGGCCTAAACCTTCTTTCTGTAAGTTACAATCACTCACCTATTTTAAAACATTTTTTTTTCTTTTTCTGATTTTTCGGAATTATTTGATTTTCAGGAGATGCTTCACTATGAACCATCAAGGAGGATTTCGGCAAAGAAAGCTATGGAGCATCCTTATTTCGATGATCTTGACAAGTCCCGCATTTGAATGGAGCTCTAAATTAGAAGCCAAATCGCTTGATTTGGGATTGCATATTACTACTTGATGTACTGATTATTGTTGCTTCCCTCAAGCATATTTCTTAGTTATGTTCACTGACAATTGCTTGTTTTGCCAAGTTTATGGCCTAGTTTCACTAGCTAATATGAATGTTGTTGAACGATTTTTTAGCTTAATTTTTTAGCATAATTTTGTGATGGTTTCTGGTAGTTTTTACATTTTTATGAAGTATTTTTCATTGGAGCTTGGGAATTCAAGAAATATTTTTGCATGATAAATTGTTAGATTTTTCCCAAAGAGATGTGTTCATTTGAAGCAAATAGTTAAAACATGTTGAAAATAGGGTCTGTTTGTTTGGTGTTTCCCAAAAAAATTTCGTGTTTGGGAAATGCCCAAACAAACATGTTTTCTAATTTCTGAAATAAATTTTTCATCTCTTAATTTTCTCAAACTATTTTTTCAAAATTCAAACAACAATTTTTTTATCTCTAAACAAAATCTAATCTGATTTGACATAAAGTACAAAGTAACCTATCTCTTACAAAATTTATATCACAACCACTATCTCAAAACTCAAATAAACAACATTTCGCAAATCGAGATTATTTCACAAACCTCCACTACTCTCCCAAAATACTTTTCGAAACACCAAACAAATAGGCCCTATATGTTTTTTGAGTTGAACGAGTATGTAACGTTAAGCATTGCTATTTCTAAAAGAAATTTTTTGAAAGTGTGGAATCTATTTAAAGAAGATTCCACAATATAAAATTTACAGACTGTAAAGATTCAAATCGGACTCAAATTCGGTCAAATTTAAATAATTTTGATTTGGACTATCTTAATTGTATGGGTTGTGGTTTCGATTTCCGGGCTGTAGCTGTTTCAAGTTTGGGCTTAGGGGAATAATACCAAATACCCGAAACACTTGCAGCCCATTGGGCTAGGAGCCTAAGAAAATCATCAAAGATATGTAGTAAATCATTTTTGCCAGCAAAAATATCAATTAATAATATAGAATTGAAATTATATCACTTACCAAATATTAGAGGGCGGCTACGGGAAATAAATTTAATTGCACTTTTAGTTTCTATAACTTATTAATAATAATAATAATAATAATAAAAATACCCTAGTTGACTATAAAACCCTAAAACACAAAATACCTTCAAGAAAATGAAATTTTTCTTTAGATGACTATAATAACCATTCATAAATAAAACCAAATAACAAATATCCAACACAAATTTCTTACTTTCCAATTTTCACAATCAATTTCGAGCAATCTACTTTTTGATAATGTTAATTCTTCGCTAGATAGACAAAATTACATAAGATTAGTATATAATAACTTTGTAGACCCAATAATTAATTTATATAAGATGTTATTGTTTCTAAGATTGAAGAAGATTATTTCATGATTTAATTTCCATAATATTTCTTTCGTCCCATTCATCTTTGCTCCGGTCAGGTAAGAGTAACAAAATGATTAAATTTAATAAATTTGCATATGTATTCAAATTGAGAATTAATGTGGTTTGTGTTTCAAAATTGCCACTTTTGTGATACTCCGATAATATAAGTTATTTATCTATGTAACTGTCATCAATTTTAGTTCCTATCGGAAAATTCTAATTATCGCCGGGAATCATAAATTATTGACCTAAAAATTAATTTTTTTGCCGAAAACCATTAACTTATGTCCTATCTGATCGGAAAATTTAATTTTCGCCAAAAAATGGAGATTTCATATTCCGACTCCAAAATTTGCAAGTTCAAGTTACGAGACGGGTCTATAATTTCAGTTTAATGAAAAACGATTAAAGTTCCCCAGGATATCAAAAATCCCTATTTTTATTTACAGAACAAATAAATAGGTCAAATTCACATTCACATTTGCCTCACATTTTTTCTGTACGTTAAATATCATCCTCTTCTACGAAATATATAATACTACACGGTCAATTCAAATTCCACCATGTAGGTATATTCAGTTTTTTGGGCACTTTAACCATTTATCATCAAAAAATAAAGTTATAAACCCATCACGTGACTTTGACGAAACTAAATTTTTCGATCAGATAGGACATAAACGATAAATCGATGATTTTCGGCAAAAATATAAATTTTCCTGTCAGTTAAGACATATACTGATTTTTTTTGCGATAATTAAAATTTTTCGACAGCGAGGACTAAAATTGATGACGGCGACACAATAAATGACTTATATTGTCGATATAACACAATAAATGACATATTTTAAAGCGCAACCACTTTTACATGACAAAAATGAAATTTTACCGAAGTAATGGTGTCAAACCAATAATTTACGAAAAAAATAAAATAATTGCTTTACGTGAGTGAGTGTATGCAATAAATATTTTCTATTTTCAGAAATTAAGTACTACTCCTTATTTAAGAATATTCCAAAAGATTACAAAATTCGAATTCAGATTTACGTAATAATAATTATATACAGATGATGCACTAAATAATTTGAGGGGCAATATTGTCATTAAAGAAAGGCGAGTATATATCCAGGTGTAGTTACATCCTCGAGCCAAGCTCTGTTTTGAAGAAACAGAAGAGCTTTTCTTTGCCCTCTCTCTCTCCCCCTCTCCGCCGGCGTAAACAGTTTCTCTCTCTTCTTCTTCCCCTCAGCGTTCGGCGAATAGCAGTGAAACACATGTAACTTGATAATAAATTACATTTGCTCATTTTTCAGGACTTCCCCTTATTTTTACCCCTACCAAAATTTTGAAGAAGTAATTTACAATTAAACAATCTCACATTTTGCCTCCTAATTTTGCTCCAACTGAGAAATTAAAAAAAAAAAAAAAAAAATCAAACCCTAGATTTGATTGCACCACCATTGAATACCTCGCCGAGCTTTGTTTTAGGTAAGTGAACGTATCACTTTGCATCTTTTGAAATTGAAAATAGTATTTCAGTTTAGGCAGTGTCATGTTTTATTTATTTACTTTCCCCGCCCTTAATTTGCTATGTTTTTATACTGATTTGGTTCATGCACGAATAATCAAGTTTTATTTCCTTTGTTTTACGGAGGAAGGGTTTCGAAAAGTTAGTGATTGGGTGTGAAGGATAAAGTTTGGAAATTTGTGTTTTTTTTTTCCATGCGTGTTTTTTTTTTTTTTTTTTTCCCCGTGATGGGGAAATGTTTTAAAATAGGTAAAATGTTTGATGGGCGATTTTTTATTTTTCAGTAGATATCGAAATGGGTAAAAGTGATGTAGAGATGGAAGATGCTGAAAAGCTCCCTCATGATTCTGGGGATAGAGTACTCGGTGTTGGGGTTGAAAGGGGTGGAAAAATTTCCTCTGATTCTGCTGTTGCAGTGGATGCAAGTAAAGGTGAAAATGGGGGTGAAGAATTAAATGAACTTAGAAATGAAGCAAAAGACGAGACTGCTGTAGAAAGTGAACTGGAATTTGAACCGATGAATGATGCGGGTTCAGTTGGGGAACAAATCAATGCTAATAATGAGAATGAAGACCAGATCACCACCAAAATTGAGGTGGAAAAGCAAGCTGGTGCTAAAACTGCCGAAACTAATGCAAAAACTGAACTAGTTGAACGGAATGCTACGAGGAATGTTGTGGAGGGTGCAGCTCGTGTTATAACTGTGAAGGAGGAAAAACCCAGTGAAGATCTTGCAGAGAAAATGCCCAATGATTTTGGCAGGGAGGATGGAGATTGTGCTGAACATGTTGCTGGGGAAGAAAACGTGGAAAATGCTGTCGCTGGGAATGTCCCTTGGGAAAATGTGCAAGTTCCAGATGATAAAGTTCCTCAAAGTCAGAATGCTGGGTTAGACGAGGTTCTGCTGGGTGAGAATGAAAAGGTGGAAAATGCAACAATCATTAATGACAATAAAGCATTTAAAGATGAGCTGAAAGAACAGGTTAAGGAAATAGTCCTTGCTAGCCCTTTAACTAATGGGAATCACAACACTGTTGAAGCTGCATCCAGACATCAAGGTGACAATTCTTCACTTCTAGACAGGGTGGAACCAGCTACACCCAACTCCCTCATCAGATATGCACCTTCCAGAGCTGGAGACCTAAGTGGGCAAACGGTCAAGACTTTTTACACTCAAGCTACATCGCCTTTGGTAATAAAAGTAATAATTAATAAATAACAGGAGTGAAATTGTTATATTGAATGCTCAGTATGAAGTGACTAACATACTAATCTATTATTTTATTGATTGATTTGTTAGACGGGAGAAAGCGATGATGGAACAACAGAGGAACAGGAAGCATTCATGAAAGAACTTGAAAATTTTCACCGGGATAAGGCTTTGGACTTCAAACCACCTAAATTTTATGGGCAGCCACTAAATTGCCTGAAGTAAGCATGGATGTGTATTTAATTTTGCGATCACTCTTTTCGGGAAAAGATTAAATTATATGCTTTGTTTGCTGCTAGGTTATGGACAGCCGTGATTAGATTGGGAGGCTATGACAAGGTAAGCATGTCTAATTGCTCTTCTACTTTTGCGTACTTTATACTCCCTTTAATATTTCTTAAAATTAAATACTACAATACAATTTGTTATCCATTCAGTTAATTGTTTGATACAATACAAATATGTACATATAAATTGCGAGAATCTGATCTTTTCCTGCATTGTTCATACTATATCCATCCGACATATTGATGGCATTAAATTGAATCTCTCTCTAGGAAAAATTCTACTTTATTCTGTTGCCTGATTTCTCCTACAATTAATATCATTCACTTTTCAACATTATTGCATCTGAACTATGATTTGCATTAACTTCTGCAAACTTGATTTAGAGCATGACAGGTTGTAGAATATGATGGGGCATATTTTAAAGACAACCTGAACCACACCCTAATTTTTTATTAGCCCATCTTTCACCTTGTCATCATTTCTTCCTGTCAATTTAAGAATATTAATTGTGAAGTATCCTTGGTGATACAATGATAATTAGACAAACAGATTTTGATACCCGCAGTACTTCCCTTTGAAAATTCCAGAAGTAAGTAATTTCTATGCAGTTGTGGAATCCTCTAGCTTAAGATTAGGGTTGGTGCAACTCCACTGCATGTAGTAATCGGTGTTAATAGTTCTGTAGATTAGAGAAGAAAAAAGAATAGGGAACAGAACTTCTTTAAAAAGAAGGAAAAAAGCTGGAGTCATTATGGGCTTCACACCCAAGGCTTTGTATTTAATTTAGTAATGTACTCTGTTTTTTTTTATTTGTCGTGTTGGTGGATTGCACACAGATTAAGAAATGTAATAAATAGCCACTTTTGTGAAGCAAAAACCCCAAAACACCCTTTTAGCTAAATAATCACAGCATTAATTACAAGCATTAACAAGAACGGTAAAATTGGTAGCAAATAATTAATTTTACATTAAACTCCCAAAACAATAAATAAAAGTAAACAAATTTTTTTGCCAAAACGACAAATTAAAAAAACTGGAGGGAGTAAACTATAAGAAAACTGCACATATCAACAACACGTCAAAGAACCATATATATGAAATTTGCATGTATGAATATCCCTTTGAAATTTCAGAAATTAAGTAATTTCTATGGACGTTGGATTTCCTCTAGCTCAGGGTTAGTTCAACTCTAATGCAAATAGTACTTTCTCGTATTTTAGAGATAGAAAACTCTGGTAACAGAAGATAAGAATAAAGAAATAGTGAACAGAACTTAAGAAAGAAAATGGCTTCAATCTAGGGCTTCATGCCAAATTTTCTTTGCAGGAAGAAGAATCAGAGTTCCAAATTCTGACATTCATTCAAAAACTTGATTGTTTTGCCTTATGGCACTTACAAGCATACCAGCTAGTAGTTGTATTCACATTGACATACTAGAGTTTAACGCAATAGCTTAGATGATAATGTACTGTGGTGCAGTTTGAATATTTATGTATTTGGGGATCTTATAGGTAACTGGAACCAAGATGTGGCGGCAGGTGGGAGAGTCATTTCATCCACCAAAGTAAGGCTCTTTCTTGAAACTTTTGATCATTCTTGTTCTTTGGTTGTTAGTATGCACAAGTTCCCTTCCCTCTCTAAAATATTGCTCCTTTGAACTTCTTTTGATTTTTAAACAGCAGGTAATTCTCATCAAATGTTTATCCTGTTGGATTAGCTTTAACAATGGAAGAATAGTTGACATATATATTGAAGAAATTCACGTACAACCTTTTGAAGTTTTTAAAATTTGTAGATCTAGTTTTTACTTGGGTTGTGATTAAGATTTCGTATTCCACTTTTCTGTTGCTTCCGTTGGTATACTATACAGCCTGTGACCGATTGCAAATTGTATTGAAAAACTAATATGGGAGGACATCTGAGAGTTGATTTAATGGTCGATCTTTGACTTGGCAGGACTTGTACAACAGTTTCTTGGACATTCCGCATTTTCTATGAGAAGGTGACAATCTGGTTCGACTTCCCTTTTTTTTGTTATTCAAACAGTTATTTAGATGTACGAGATTTTTTAATATTGAGTTGCAAGTAAAACAATGAAATGAACATCGAGTATAATTCAATTATGTTTTGCACTTTCTTATGTGTATTCAAAATGTCCTATTCATTCCTTGACAGTTGTGAAAGGGATGACATTAGAACAGGAAGATATTGCCTTCTTAAATTGATTGCTATTTTAATTATGTTATTTTTTTGGTTCATTTCATCAATTACAATTAGTCCTTTGCTTTATATTTCACAATTGTTTCCATCTATATGCATTAGGCCCTTCTGGAATATGAAAGGCACAAGACACAAAGCGGCGAGCTTCAACTCCCAGTAGCAAGTCTTTCCGAAGCTTCTAGTGTTGACCATGAGGTGAGTTTGCATTTAGTATTTGTAATTACACATTTTGCTAAGTTAATAATATTTAGAACAACTTTTTGTTTTTTAATGATGACTATTTTGTATGAGTTATATGTGCTGGGTTTTACATGGCACAGATTTCCTCTGCTGTATAACTATTTGAAAAGAATGAGATTGTAATTTAATGAATTCTTCTGGTTATTGAGAGAGTCCAACTCTCGAATTTTGGTACACTAGAGAACAGAGAATCCAAATGTTACTTTAGCTTTGAAACCTCCCAGTTTTGCTTCACGCTACTAGAGGTGACGTAGCATGAGATATGTGTCCAACTATCGAAGAGAGGGCATTGGATTGCATTTAATTAGGTTTATGTAAGAAATTGGGTACCTTATTGCTCTGTCCCCCTCCTATTTTCCCTCTCCTCTTCACCTCTTTTTATCCTTCTTCGTACGTACATTCTTACAGTCATAAATTGTGTGTGGTTGTACTTGCTTAGATTCTTAGGTACATGTGTGTGTGAGAGAGTTGGGGGGGGGGGGGGGGGGGGTTATATATTTATGGAGAATTACAGTATTCTTGAAGGATTATTCAGAATATATGAAAACAATGCTTTATGATCATCTTAAATATGACACAGGGAAACGGCTATCAAGGATCAGGAGCAGGACGAGCTAGAAGAGATGCTGCTTCTCGTGCTATGCAAGGTTGGCATGGCCAACGACTTTTTGGTTATGGTGAGGTCACTGAGCCAGTTACAAAGGTTTGTGGAGACTAACATCTTTTAGCTTCATTTCAGATGACATTAGTCAAAATACGATACTTGTTTACATTATTTTTTCATTGTTATGTGTTGATTCCCTTTTTTGCAACTGCAATTTGATAGGAAAAGAATCTTAACAATATGCCAAAGCGCGAGAAAAATCTCAAAAGCATCAGTAAGCTAGTTATTCTTAGAACTTTTAGTGCAAATCCTCTTTAGATCAACATATGTGACACTTTAGAAGTGTAGAACTCAGTTTCATTTTGATCTGTTAGTATAGTGTTGTTTTATGTTAATGGTTTATTCTGAATTGTGTGTGTATTTAGGTTCACTCAAACAGAAGAGACCAAATGAGGCAGAGAATTCGAACAAAGCTGCTCGAACTGAAACATCGAAGCAGTAAGGCTTGTTGAGTTATTGTCATTCTTTTCTTATTGTCTTTAGGATTAGGTCAGTTTTTTTGGTTTGGATTTTTCCTTCATTTTTCTTTGGAGTGAAGGATTTTTCCTTCAAGAGCAAGATCAAAAAATGGATTTGGTTGAGCCACCAATTCCATTTACTTCTCCTAATGCTTAAAATAGTAACTTCAAGTTTAATTACCAAGGTGTGGCAGCCCTTGAGGTTGGGCCTTAGTCTTTTTTCAGTTTCCCAGATCATTAGTCATTTATGGTTTTTGTGAGTTATTGTGAATTTAGATGTGCCTCTGCAAAATGATTAGTAGTGTACAACCTTAAGATAGTGTGATCCAATTCTCTGTTTTTGTATCTTCCTGGAATTGAAACCTGAAGCTGTGTTTGCTTGCTCCGACTTTTTGTTGCGTTCTGATGCTATTGTCATAATTACAATTTGGTTGTAGACTGGTGACAACAGTTGTTGATGTTGGGCCGCCAGCTGATTGGGTGAAGATCAACGTACGCCAAACTGTAAGTTTGCATTAAATGTTACTAGTCTCTCTTCATGCTGCACATGTTCAAATATATTCATAAAATAACTGACTGGTTGGTTTTGTGTGCAGCGAGAGGGTTTTGAGGTTTTTGCTCTAGTCCCAGGGCTTTTACGTGAAGAGGTATGCCTTATATTTGGCTCTTTGTTTCAGTGTTCTTTGTCTTCCAAGACTGTTTACTCATCCACATACACACTCACTCCCCCCTCCCAAAACAGGACCAATTATCACTTTTTTCATGTTCTTACTGGCTTCTGATTTAATCTAGGTCATTGGGCACCTATGCTTTTCTCTATTTTTCCTATTTTGAGGATTGCTTGTTAAATAAAAATATAGAAAAAAGAAAAATAAATATATTACAGAAATTGGTGGATTATGGCATGATTAGTTGCCAAAACAAAAACAAAAATTATTAAGTTGTTTATTCATAGTTGGTTATCTTTTACCGGTGAGGGTTTGTTTGATCTTAATATGGTATATGAATCAAAATTATAATATATGTTCTTTCGTAAATCACTGATCTACAAATCTAATTACGAAGTTGAAAAGGATTCCTGGATAACCCTGTCCAATAGAATGATTTCTTGAAACTTTTCACTTTTGCTGTGCCTGCGTTGATATCACATCATTGTTTGCAGATGCACATCGTGTGTGTTTTGAAGTATACTTCACAACTATTTTGTTAGGAAATTTATCCTTCTTCTGTATATTAAAATTATATTGGTGTTTATATGGTCTGGACACATTTTTCTGATTTACACGCATTTGAAGTCTGAAATACCAATAGGAAATTGACTTGTGGTGCGATTCATATACTATGTCAAGAGCTTTAATATATAATATATTAATAAATTTTCTGAAAGGGAGATTGTAAATCTAGATTGGATATTATAGTCATGCTCTTACTGGTGGTTCAGGTGCGAGTTCAATCAGATCCAGCTGGGCGTTTAGTCATAACAGGTCAGCCTGAGCAAGTCGATAATCCTTGGGGCATTACACCATTCAAAAAGGTATTATCCTCCTCGTCACTTTCTTTAAATAAATTCGTGAATATAAATGCCTTAATTGTTTATCATTCTGTTAAATTCACATTGTTTTCATGTAGTAAATTATAACCATTTTATTTTGTTGTTGTCTCTCACCTATCCAAATGAAATGCAGTAGAAAAAGGAAAAACTTATTCATGGTGCCTCATTTTTTAGCCTAGACAAGTCAATTTGGATAATTTTGCGTGGCATCCCATTTAATAACTCTTGTCCGATTTCCTTAAATATCATTTATTAGATTGCCTCCCTCTACATTGTTTTCTCTTGGCGCTATTCCTGCTGTTTTGCTCAGTTCAGAAATAACATATTACATGGTGGTTTTTCAGATTGTGAGCTTACCTGAAAGAATTGATCCACTTCAGACTTCTGCAGTTGTCAGCCTGCACGGACGTCTCTTTGTTCGTGTTCCTTTTGAGCGATCAAATGTCTAAGACACGAGTTTCAACCATTTGCAAAGAAGTGTTCTTCAAACAACCAATTCCTGCAGAAATTTTCCGACTTTTGTGAATGTTTAGGTTTTCGACCGGTACATTACATGTGTATGATTGATTGCATTTGCAGATTAGGTTTAAGAGGTTTTCCGGAGTTTAGATCATTGAAGCTATTAGTGAGAACACCTTGGAGGCTTTCTCGGCTAGGGCCGCCCCTTTTAGTTTAGCTTAGCTTTAGCTCCTGTCTATGTAAGATGAAATAATGGATTGCTTATTTGTTTTGATTAACTTGACGCTTTCTTTTGACTCAATTCATTTCATTTATTTAGATGAGATTGCAATACTATTTAGTGATGCCAATCTCATTCTCTTTATTTGTCTCAACTTTTGCATTGTACTGTACATAGGATATAACCTCGTCTGATTGCTGATTTTGAACTTCATTCCAAGCTTTATAACCTTGTCGAATTTTGTTCCGTGAGTTTGGCCTAGTGATTCGAAAATCAATTATAGGAAAATTAATTTTATTGAAACTGATTATGGTAATAATTGATTATGTTGAAAATTAATTATAAAATAATTGCTTCTGTATAATAGTTTTTGTAAAAGTAACACTTTAGTTGCTTATAAAATAAGTTGATTTTTTGCTTCTCGAGATCCCAAAAATGATTATGATTTTGGGGTCAAACACCATGAAAATCACGATTGAACATAAGTAATTTTTATAATTAGTGCCAAACATTTCAAAAATCGCAATAGATATATAAAAGTGATTTTAAGAACTCCAATTGGTAGGCCAGACTCACCCTTAATATTGTGCCGGAATTATGTTTCCACGTCTATGTTTTGATGAGAATTACTGGTAATTGCCATATTGGTGATGGGCAAATCGGTAAAATTTTAGAATTTGACCTAAATTAATTGCTAATTTGGTTTTCATATCTCAAATTAATTTGTCTATTTTGGTTGTTACAAGCTAAATCACCTTGTTCTTTCGTCCAGTAATTTAAAATTTGTATGATTCTCATCATGCAATCCCAAGTTATGGAAGGAGGAATGGGATAAATTGCAAAAAGAAAAAGAAAAAGCTAAAAATACTTTGGATGAAAATTGTGTTTTAAGGAAGTACATTTAAAGTCATGTTTTAAGGAAGCTTAGGTAAAAAATGAGACATGCGATCCTGTTTGGATATAGTTTGGTGCATGTCTTTCCGTTTTTGGATTAGTAGAAACGAAAATAAAATGTACGTCTGAAATTCTATATTTGCCTTGAAATATTCTCTTTTTTTAATTTAGTAATTTTTATTCTACGTTTCTCTAGTATTTTTGAAATATTTCCCAAAACTTCTTGAAAATGTTCCAATATTCAGCTAATTGAAATATAGATCGAAAATGAAATTTTGATCAACGGTGTTTCGTATCTAAAGCTAATGTTTGATTTTTGCTAAAATCACCTTACTATGTAAAGTACATAGCGGTGGAAAAGTGTTTAGGTGCATTAATATTAATTTATTATGGTTTGGTTCTTCTCTCTTTTTCTATGCAAAAGTTGGTAATAAATTAGTCTACACAATTAAATTTTCGTGGGGGTGCATTTGGTTCGACTCCTCTGATGCCCAAGTGAACAACTAGTCTATTAGAGCATCTCCAACAACAGGCATTAAAGCCATTTTTGATGTCCCAACTCACAAAATAAAGAAAAAATTTGCTCCAGCAAAGGCATTATCCCAACACCTGTTTTTAAGTCCACCCAATTTTGGTATCAAAAGTAGAGCCTTTGCAAAGACATTACTTTTTGCTGAAAAGTTGCCAACGACTATATTTTGAAATCTTGCAACGGTTAAAAAAAAACCACTATAAAATTAGCCACAAAGTTTCAATTAATTCACACTTCTAGAATCTAAAACAAAATTAAAAATCAAGGAGAGGTAATTTTGTTCATATATGGATATAGAATCTTATCCTCATCTAATATCTCAATATCGAATCACAAATTGACACATGGATATAGAATCTTATCGATAAAAATTCTTATAAGATCTCTCAATGTCGAATCACAAACTGACACGTGGACATCAAATCTTATCGGTAATAGTTCTCATCAAATATCTCAATGTTGAATTACATACTGACACGTGAATATAAAATCTCATCGGTAAAAATCCTTAACATTTTTTAACTTAATTATTTTTAATTTAATTTTCTTTACTTTTAACTTAATTTGAAGTTAACTTAATGTTTCCGAAATATTTCCTGAAAAAGTTATAAAAAAGTTCACGGCAAACAAATAGTTTGCCATGAAAAAGTTTCCGAAATATTTCATGAAAAAGTTTGCCATCAAATTTTAATTTCGAGATTTTTTCAGAAATGTTTCAGAAATATTTCCTGAAAAAGTTATTAAATTAAGAAAAGTTATAACAAAGTTCATGGCAAACAAATAGTTTCAAAATTACACCTAGTTTTCATTTCGATTAATTTAAAAACAAAAACTTTTCAATATTTTCAAAAAAAAAAAAAAATTAGAAATTTTGACCATGCTCATAATCGGACCATAGCGTATACATTTTGACTTTTTTTTAAGAACAAGAACATGTAATTTGAAGATTATTAGACAGCTGTTGTTGACTTCTTTTTAGATACATAAATGCATTTGATCAGCTAGCCAAAGTTGAAGGGCTGACTTGTCTTTTCTGTGTTAGATGATATTTACTATTGTAATTCTTTGTCCTCCGGGTAAAATGTCACGAACAACGAATTTAATTGTACCAATTGGGGGATTGACTGAAGCTGTTTTTACTTTTTACCATTACAATTTCCCCCCCTCTATTAATCATCTTGTTCAACATATATACATTAATATTCACACTACACTCACTTTAACCTTACGTTACAATTTCTATAGTGTAATTAAGTTAGAGAAATATCATATATGATTGTATCATAATTACATAATTACATAAATTAGGTTAAGTTCATTTAAATCATTTAGTCTTGATTATTTTTGTAATCCATGGGAAATTAATACTCATGTAGATCATTCAATTTATGTACGTAATTAGTAGATGATTAGACACATGAATTTCAATCAATGATAATATATGGTCGTCACCATCAACAAATTAAAGTCGAGTTAGTGGCGATTCGGTACATGAGTTGAGTTCATTATATTCCCTCTATTTCTAAATACATTTCTAAATACATGTCATTTAAGGTTGTTGCACTATGATTGAATAAACTATTAATTAATTAAAGATAAAATTGCAGAAAACGTCACAAACTAATTAGTGATTTTGAATTTTCGTCCCAAACTATATTACATCACCGAATTTCATCCCGCAATTTAATATTTGTTTGAAATATCGTCCCATTAACTAATTGCTAATTTTGATTTTTTGTCCCAAACTATATCAACTCGCTGAATTTCGTCTCATAATTTACCATTTTGTATGAATTTAGTCCAAAATTAAATTTCTAATTTAATGGAAATGACAGTTCAATCTTATAACTAGTTTCGGACAAACTCTGCAATATTATATAATTATTCATGTTAAAATTTACAACGTCATGACACGTAAGCAACCATGTGATAATTTAACAGCAAATGCGCAGTTTCCGTCTTATAATTAACGGTGTGACGATATTCCAAAAAAAAAAATATTAAACTACGGGACGAAAATCCAAAATCAATAATTAGTTTAGGACGATTTTTACAATTTTGCCTTACTTCAATTATAGGAGAATAAAAGTCTAATGATACAAAACTATCCTCGAAAAGAAATAAAAATTCTTCAACTTCCCATATTATCATTAATGAGAAATGATAAAATTATCACGAGATAATTTAAAACGATATATATTTAAGAATCTAGAGATATATACAAATAATGGAAGAGATTATATATAGGTGGACCCACTTAAATATATATAATGATTAATGCTTAATTGGCATATTGTTTGTCACCATTAATTTCAGGCCTAGGGACCCTTTAATTCCTAATTTGTGAGTTGGACTTAATTGGTACCTTGAACCTTCCCATTTATGACATGATTTGGCCCCATCTCCCCTCTTTTCATGTTTCCTCATTTAAATGTGCACTAACAACCTCCCCCCCCCCCCCCCCCCCCCCCCCCCCCCCCCCCCCAAATTCTATCCGACCCTTTTTTCTTTGGAAAAACATAGACATTCATAAATACACCTAGGGTAGGTTGAAATGTTGAATTGGTAGTAATTGAGACGTTGACTTATGAAATTGAATTATGTTTGAATCTTGCTATGAAAAGTCCCTCTTATTAATTAGTGATGATATATATAAGAAGAAATTTAATAAAAGAGGCACACATATATATATATACGTATGATGACAACATTTTCTTGTGGGTAAGTACAAGATAGCTCAACATCAATTGATAATGCATATAATAATGTCCTTCCCGGACCAAAAAAACTCGAGTACCACGAGGCAAAGTGTCCACCCCCAACTCAATTGTAAGGGAAGTTTAAAATGATTTAATATATTTACATTGGTTGTGAAATTTATTGGTTGTGAAATTTAGGGTTTGATCACTCGTAATATTAACATATACTAATATTTAATGACATGATAAATTTTCATAATGTGGCAAACTTATCTTCAAGTCCCTTTTTAGAAATAGATTTCTAAATTAATACATATCTGATGGGTTCATGACAATTTACCCCTTATGATATTCATAAAAGTTTTATATGCTCACTATTTTACCCCATGTGTTATGATAAATATTGTAATTTACCCAGATTACTTTCAATTTTAACAAGTGAGTTGATTACACTATATAGCTGAAAGGGAGAAATTGGTTCTTTAATTTTTTGTACATGGAATAAATTGTTCGTTTTTGAATTGTAAGGAATAAATTGTCATTACCATGCTATAAAAATGAGCAAGGTTTGATTTAGATATATGTTTGGTGGAAGAAATTAAATAAAATAAAGAAAATATCTGAAATCAAGGTTTGGTTTGGTGGTGTGGACACGTGAGGATCTAGAAATTAGTGGCTAGAAATTTATAGTGGGGGGATGTGAAATAAATATGTGGGTAGGGACTATTTGGGGACAAGTTGTGGGGTATTTGTGCAATGTGTTTCCAGATTCACACAAGAAGACACATCTTTTTGCCCTAAAGTGGGCGGAATTTCGGGCCCCCGTTCCCGTCTGGCCCGGCCAACTCTCATCCCTATTAAGTAGTCTTTTGTAAAGTTTGACGGCTCAAATTGATTCCAACGGGCATCCGATGTACACACACAAAAAAAAATTTCATCATTAAATTACATGTCAAAAGGTAATAATTTCAGTAATCATGTTAAATTAAAATAGGGATCTTATTGGAGTTTTTGACAACTTGAACAATTTAACTTCATGTGATATGAAAATACACAATTTATCTTTGTGTAATATGAAATGATGATCAATTTAATTCATTCACGCTCTATAATGTATAATTTATTTTATGTGAAAAATGATCAATTTAACCATATATTGACACCAACAGGTGATTGGTCTAGTGAAAGGGACTAGACATTACAAAGTGGCGGATTCAGATTCGAATCCTTGTTGAGAAAGATGCCCACTTAATGTGTCCGGCCCGCCTCGTAAGGGATTAAATCATTGGGAAATTAAAAAAAAAAAAAAAAACCTATATTGACAATATATTCACTTCACTTTACCTCCATGTGATATGAGTCCTTATGATATGTATAAATGAGCACTTTACCTATATGTGCTTCTTTTAAAAAAACACAATGAGTTATTTTGTCCTTCTATTTATCACATAGAGATACATTGCCTATTTAAAATAACACGGAGCACTCGATTTATTGAGATGGAATGAGTTAATGTCAATATGAAAAAATAGTGATTTGATGTAAGAAGATTTTAGTTAGGAATCGGATTTCTATCTCCAACTTCGAATGTAAATATATATCTCTCCAAAAAAAGAAACAAAAGTTCTGACACTAATTAAATCGAACAAAATAATGATTATTCTGCAAGCGGATTTTGATTGATAAATGATAATCTATAAATTTGGAATGCAAGAAACAAAATGCAAAATGGATCAAACCCTAGAAAGATAAAATTCTTCTATTTTTTAACACAAAATAACTTTAAAATTACGAAAATATTTTACTAGATCTCTCCTCAATATTTTGTCCAAAATGCTCCTGCATCAATTTTGGATTCGAGTTGAACAAATTTCATAGTTTTTCATAGTTTTTTCCACATTGTATGATAAGATATTTCACTATAATTCTATGATATATCCGCTTTCTGGTTCTAAAGAAAAATAAAGATACCTATTTCTGCAATCAAGACACTAGGTCAAATGAATTAAAAAAACAGATTTTAAAAACTGACAATAGTGGACATGTTTTTTAATTAATATAAATATAATATATAAAAGTTGAGTAATAGGCATGTTTATGTTTTCATATTAAAAAATTACCCGAAACATGAAAGGCATGTTCCGAAATACTCTTTTTTAAACCGGTTGTTAAAATATGTTTTACAAAAATTAGTTTTAAAAAAAATACTAATAGATAATTATTATTTTACTCGTTAGGACGTGGGGGTTCTTTAATATAGTGAAAAAGTAAATTATTAAGATTTTTCTTCTTGTAATGAAGTCTTGAAAGACCGTTGGTGGAGGCATAAATAAATACAAATAAGATAAGGTGTAATTGTTGATCAAGTTCCGATGTCCCGACACACTCCACGTGGGCACCATGACATGCTACCACTTTGACCTTTGACCACCATGTCACATTTTAAATTAAATGAACACTTTTCTTTTTTTTTTTTTTTAAATTCATAAATGAACACTTCTAAAGGTTAGGGGTTGAACTATTTAATGAGAAGCTTAAATTATTCGCTTTGAAACTGTATGGAAGCATTTTCTAATCTCACGTTGGAATAGTTACTAATAATGTTCACATTTATGAATATGCATTGTAGAGTTAGCTTAATATGAACTATTCTTTTTATACCTACTTCTAGCCGGGGTTCAAAGAAATCGTTAAAACGTTCCAATCGATTGATTCAATTCGAATCGTTCGCTGTTCACCGGTTGAAGGTTTAAGACGTAAGTTGAAATTGAGTTGGATTTTCTATTTTAAAAAATCGAATAAATTGCACCTAACTGTAATATATTGTAAGATTATATTCGTTGTAAAATTTCTTATCTATTATAAGTTTACTTACATATATACTTTAGTTTATTTCTCAGTTTCAGTTCTGAAAGTCAATATATCCTTTAAAAATCTCATTCCCCTACAATTTATTATCACTTGAAGTGTCAGTAGGTCAAAATATAAGAAAAAAATTGAAAACTATATGAAAAAAAATAATACAATAAAATAAAAACATTTAATTTCTTTGTTGATATTTTAGTTATCTTCATTATATATTTATTAAGTTTATTCATAGATTATCTTCATTATATTTTTGTTTGTTGATATGTGATATCTTCAATATAGTTTTTATATTGATTCAAGAAAAAAAAGGTATCGTTTATATAAATTTATGAAACATATTCATATATGAAGTTATAACAATGAAATACAAGGTGATTAATATTAATGTGTCAATATAATT
The DNA here is from genome assembly GCA_003313485.2 of Penstemon barbatus. Lineage (NCBI taxonomy): Eukaryota > Viridiplantae > Streptophyta > Magnoliopsida > Lamiales > Plantaginaceae > Penstemon > Penstemon barbatus. Next base: position 21,789,748 of record CM064878.1, on the reverse strand, counting down.
TCTCAAATAACAAAATACATTAAAGTTTGAAAAGCTAAGACCGCAAAATTAACCCAAACCCGAATGGACCGCAAGTGCAATTTCAAGACTTATTGAATTGAATTTGTTCTAGAGTATTAAAAAGCCACAAATATTAAGTTAAATTTAAATTAATGTTAAACCATACTAGACCACGTCACGAACACCGTGTTACATATTTTATGACAAAAGTAAAATAAAGTTAGTTAAAAAATAATGTACTTCTATCTAACCATGCTTATACAAAGATTATTCCTTTGAACACAATTCGATGAACAATATGCTCATTCTCATATTGTTCCTATTCTTCTGACAACGTAATAATAAATTTAGATGAAAAAATTATTAATGTATGGTATTTTTGGCTAGTTTTGTTTCGATATTTTAGTAATGTGGATTTGATAGTACTATTATTTTGTACAGCGTTTATAAGTGGCAAACATATCTCGCGCTAATTGAGTTCCAATAAATTTATAATAAATTTCCTACTTGCATTAATTGTGGATGTTTGCTCTTCCGGGTTATGTTTCACTAACAAACAAGAAAGGGTCTCATAGCTCTCATTATCATTTATCACTAGTTTTTAATTTTTTACTTATTAAGTGAAAATAATTCATATATTATTAGAATTTACCACATGGATTGGGTTAATCCCACTTATTTGGTTTGGGTCTAACTCAACCTCAAAAGCTAGCTTGTTAGGTGAGGATTGTCCAAGGCTTTATAAGTGAGAGATTATTTAGTACAACCACTGAACCACGTCATCAAGTACACGTGGTGCATCCCACCAATACACTTGGGACATGTGGATTGATAATCCATATCACCCCATATTCTAGCCATGTTTCAAAAAAATAGGGATTCAAAAAATTATGTTCACATTGCCAGAACATGGGTGATGTGGATTATTAATCCACATGTCCCAAGTGTATTGGTGGGCTGCACCACGTGTACTTGATGACGTGGTGCCGCGGTTGTATTAAATAATTTCTCCTTAAAAGGTGGACTTAACTATTGTTTTCAACCAATATGTGACATCTAGTCTAAAAAAATATTGCATTGTAATGATCTTCATAATTTAACTAGTCTCAATAATTATAATTGAGTTAATAATTTCTTCTATGAATGTTGTTATTATGAACATTTAATAATATATAAAGCAAAAAAAAAAAAAAAAAAAGATAGTCAATATATAAGATTATGTCATGTGGTGGAAGTCCTACTATTTTTGTTTCTCTTTGTAGATAGACTGGTAGAGGTTAGTAAAATACATCTATCAAGTATCAACCATGTTTAAGATTAAATTAAAAAATTCAAACTTAGTTTGAATTTTGTCATTAACCAGACAATGAATATTGTGGACTCTAGTATTTTGATAAATGACAGTTTACTTATCTCAAAAGAAAAAATATTAAAAAGATTCTCATAGCTTTCATTTTCAACTTATTCAAATAGCGGTTGAGAAAGTAGTTTAGTTGTTTTTAAATTTTTTATGTAAAAGAAGGTAGAATTTGTGTAGGGCTTTTTTAAAGATAAGATTTTTTTTGTTTGTTTGACTTTTGATAAAATAGTATATGTGAAAATTGAGATATGATAAATTTATTCTGGAAAGTAGAAATGATGTTTGTTTCACTTTGTCCAAAGGCAAATTTTTTTTGGGAGATGCCCAACAAACATGCCACATGTTTCTCTTTTGTTGTATTGTATTGCACAATTTTTTATGGAATTTTGCTTTGACAAAAAAATATAAACTAATCCAAAGAATATACAGTATGTGCACTTAAAAATATCGAGTTAACATGACTTATCATTCCAAAATACGTAGTTAACAGTCACATGCCTCGCGCGTAAGTAATTATATCCAAGTAATTAGTAGTTGTATGAAATGTAAAATCAAATCATATAACCGTGTGTTAAATTATGATATGAAATGTTCAATTCCACAGTAGCATTATTTCAAACCACTACTAAGAATATGGTTGAAGTTCTATTCAATATTCGACTGGAACTCGTTCAATGAAACATCGTTTGAGCTGAGTTCGTCACACTAATCAAACAAACTTGAATATTTTTTTTCGTTCGATAACTTTTGAAGTCCGAATCGAGCTCCACTCGATAAGCTAAAACTTGATAATATACATGCAAAATATCAAGCAATTCGATACTCGAGCTCGTTCGATAAAATCTCGTTTGACATCGGCTCATTTAACAATCAAACCAAACTCAAACTCAAAATTTCAAGCTTTATAAAATTCAAAACAAACTTGAACATTGTGTAATTCGACTATACTCATCTCGATTACACCCAAACTAAGAAGGAACAAGTTTAGAGTGTCTATTAACTATCGTGTTTTAAAAAAAATAAAAGAAGTACTAAGTATTGACTAAAAAAACAAAACTCTCCGGCTAACCATAATATAAAAATCTCTATTTAATAGTGTGATCATTTTCTATCACATTCACTCTCTTTTTCCTTTGTTCATTCATTTCAATAGTCTAGGCGCTGCTGCCTGGTTTCTCTCCTTTCCTTCATTCCATATTAAAAAAAATAGTACCAACAAAAAGTGAAAAAGAAAAGCAGCTAGCTTCATCATCTTCTGAATCTGATTTTGACATTATTATGTTCCATCACTTCCAAGCTTAATTTCTGTAAGTTCATCATCAGTTCTTTTCACTGAAAGATTACCGCTCTTTCCTGGAAAGAAATCAAAGATAGATTTTTCCTTCTAGCTATCAAATCCTTTGAATCTTTAATTTATTAGGTTGTCATGCAATGCAAGTTGGGTGGGTGAAATTGCAAATTGGATGAATGAAATGATGACTTGTGAAAACAGAGCATGAGTAGAATAAGTAAATTTTGGCTTTTGCAATTCTTGGATTCTAGTCAAAATACTAGTACTACTGTTTGTAGATTTCAAATTCTATTTTCTCCTCTTAAATTTAAATTACTTGATTCAATCAATCCCATTCTTGTCAGATAACAGTACAAAAACCTCCCCTGTACACCTATACTCTGTTCTGCTCTGTTTCTGAAAGAACAGGAATCAAGAATCAATTTTTATCTTTATTTTTATATGCTGCTAGTAGTAATTAGAGAGAGAAATTGAAATTATAGATGTGGAAATGGCGGGTTACGATCAACATCAGCAACAACAACCACCCTCTGGTTCTTCTTCACGATACGTTCATCAGCTTCTCATAACACCTACTGCTGCACAAGATCTCCAGCTACAACAGCAAAACCCTGTTGAACGTTCCCCTGATTCTAAGAACGATTCACCTCCCGACACGATAAGTTCCGGCGGCACCCCCGGCAACAACCGCCGTCCTCGCGGCCGTCCTCCTGGATCTAAAAACAAAGCCAAGCCGCCCATAATAGTTACGCGTGACAGTCCGAACGCGCTCCGTTCACATGTTCTTGAAATCTCTACAGGGAACGATATTGTGGAGAGCGTGTCTGTGTACGCGCGGCGGAGGGGGAGAGGGGTTTGTGTGCTTAATGGAAGTGGGACGGTGGCGAATGTTACTATTCGACAGCCGGCGGCGCCGGCTGGAAGTGTGGTGACGTTGCACGGGAGATTTGAGATTTTGTCTTTGTCAGGGACTGTTCTTCCGCCTCCGGCGCCGCCGGGGGCTGGTGGGTTATCGATATTTTTGTCAGGTGGGCAGGGGCAGGTGGTTGGGGGGAGTGTAGTTGGGCCGTTGATGGCTTCGGGTCCGGTGGTTTTAATGGCGGCTTCGTTTGCGAATGCGGTGTTCGAACGGTTGCCTCTGGAGGAGGAAGAGGGAACTAGTACTCCGGCTGCGGCGGCGCCGCCGGTGTCTCAGCCGGCGGCGTCTCAGTCTTCGAGTGTCACTGCTGGGGGTGGCGTCGGTGCTAACAACGGTGGTGGTGACCCGGCTTCGTTGACGGCGCCGGGGAATTATCCATTTTCAGCTGATTTGTTTGGGTGGGGACCCGGAAGTTCTGCCAGGCCACCGTTTTGATATTTGTTGGATTTTTGTTTTTTTTTTTAATTTTAATGGAGTTAGGTTTATTTTATTTTATTTTATTTTATGTGAAAATTGGGTAATTTGGGATGATGGAAATTAAGAGAATTGAAGCAATGATTTTCAAAGGTCAGTAGTTTCATCTTAGTTCATGTTTAGAATGTTAATTAATTAAGTACTGTTTGGACAACTTTAAATTGCTTGCTTAATTACATGATTTCTTTCCGGTTTTGTCTAATTTGTAGTTTGCTTAATTACATGATTTTCAATGGATGTACATTTTTGGTTGGATTCAAATTTTCCTTTCCATAATCTATTTAATTTGTCCAAAATTCCACCTTCCTTTTATTATTATTTCTCCCATTTTGATTGAGTTTTTATAAGCACATAATAATATCTTGACTGAATCTGCAAAATCTATTGAATTTTAAGTTGAATCTGCAAAATCTATTGAATTTTAAGTTGATGCATGAAATTTTTTATTTTTATGATATGCTAAATTTCGTTTAATACTTACAATTTTTCGATCATGTTATTATTAGTTAGTTGATATATAAATTGGGCTGCTCAAGCTAGGTTGGAAAACATTTATTTTTTGGAGCTATTTAGAAACTTTTTTTGGGTTTGTTAATTCATTAACTTAGATTAGGAGCTTAAGCATAATTTCAAGTTTTGCTTATAATTGCTTTGTCTTATGCATGGATCAAAATTCCCATCTTTTCCGTCGAAAGCATCGAAAAATTTCTGTTTTTGAATCAATCGAAACGAAAATAAGATGTATTTTTGAAATTCTATATTTGTATTGAGATTTTCTTTTTTCCTTAATTTAGTAACTTATTTCATATAATCTTTGAGTTTTTCCAAAATGTTTCCGGAAATTTTTCGAAAAGTTTCTTATATTCAGCTGACAGAAACATATATCGAAAACGAAATTTTGATCCATGGTCACAAATTCTTTCTTTCTGAAATATATTGGACATTAAATGAATGTTTCGTCAATTTGTAGACTTATTCGTTCTATGTAAATCTGATTTGCATTTACACCCCTGAGGTATAATGTAAATATAGAAAAGTTCTTGTATTTTCAAAAATGATAAAATCACCCCTTACATTATATTCTTTGTAAATATTTATAGTATTTCGAGTACAAATTTGATAAGACCAAAAGGTCTAGTCCGGTTCACGAGCGAGTTCTTCCTTACTAGGAAAAAGAGAGAAGCCCAATTTCCTATAGCAAGAAATAAGAAAAGAGGAAAAATGCTGGAAATTAACTTTGAATCTTTGAAACTTGAAAAAGGAAATATATTTTATTAATTTTATACTACTTGCTTCTTGGAACTTGGTCTTCTTCCTTCCCAATTAAGTTTCAACCAACACAATTTATTTGAATCTTTATGGAATATATCCATCTCTATTTTAAATTTTATTTAATCTTTAGACAAACTTAACTTGAACGTACGGGAAAGACAAGTCCAATTCAATTAGTAACTTGCTATAATTTTTTTGTTTCTTTAACTTAGAGTAATGCTCCCTCCGTTTTTTATTGGGGAAATTATTTTTTTGGTACCATAGGATAGAAATACTTACAATTTCAGTATCATTAGATATGAAAATGTAAATTTGGTACCATATGATAGTGTTTCATTGCAACTATAGGATCAAACTCAATTTTTTCTCAAAGTTAATGATAATTTAATCCCTATAAAATGCATAATGTTCAATTTACACCCTCATGGTTTGAAAAAGAGCATTTTATCCCCTGAAATTTTGTAAAAGTTTCACATCGCCTTCCTAATATTTTTATAGGTGATACTTTATCCATTTTTATTATGATAATGCGACATTTTATACCTTGTGTTATGATGTGGCAATTTATCCCCCTATGTTATAAAATAATTTGCATGCCTACTCTCAGTTTCAGCAAGCGAATTACAATCTCCAATTGAATTGGATAAATTTCTTCATTAAAATTTTTACAGGGGTAAATTGATTTTTTTTCAAATTATAGAGGGGTAAATTGAACATTATGCATTTCGTAGGGGGTAAATACCATTAGTTTTGTAGAAAAATTGGATTTGGTACCAAAATTGCAATGAAAACCAATCATATGGTACCAAAATTGCAAGTTAACCTATCTTATGGTACAAAAAAAACAATTTTCCCGTTTTTATTTGTCCCTTTGATAAATTTTTTTTATTTACTTTTATTTATCGATTTAGGATTTCAATGTAAAATTAATGTTCTTTTATTAATTTACCCTTCTTACTAATACTTATCTTCAACGTTAATTATTGGTAAGATTATTTAATTAAAAAGTATTTTCAAACTTTTGCTTTGAAAAAATAGCTATTTATGATATTTTTTTAATTCGTGTACAATCTATCAAAACAAAAAATAAAAAAATATATGACTTTTGATCTATTGTCTCTTTCTGTAATTTACATGAATGACATGCCAGTAGGTGGGGGACTAAACCAAGATAGAATGTATGGCTTGACCCATTTGTGCCACTTGTTTGAAAAATCATTTTTCTTTTTAAGAGGAAAAACTGGATAAATGTTGGCACCCATTTCAATGTATAATATTATGTTGCTGGGCTTAAATGCTGCTGGGTGCAGAGCATCATTCACATAAGTTGTGGTCCTCTTTTATTATTATCCACAAATCAAACAAGAGTATACTTATGTTACGTCCTCATCTCTACAGTATCTGAATCCATTTTTTTTTTTTTGTAATAAGGTCTCATGTCAATTATAATCTATTTGGTCATGGAAAAATTACAATTAGACGATCTAGGTAATCGTAGATTGATGTGTTGAGTAGAAAAAAAATGTTATTTTTTCAACTTAAATTTTTAATGAAGAATGGCAATATTGTCCTGGGTCGACTCCAGGTTTTTCGGGTTCAAGATAAAATATAAAATCGAGGTCCTATATTTTAATTATTTTTGGACTTGTTTTAGTGCACGCAAAAGTTTCGATTAAATCTTTATATAATGACATAAAGAAAATAATCGAAACACCAAAATGGATTAGAAACAAAATTGAGTTTTCTATCACTTGTTGTTTGTTGGTGTCCCCAAAAAGCAAAATTTATATATTTTTCTTCATAAATTAGGACAAAGTCAATTTTAAAATTCAATAAATAAGACAAAATTAAAAGTTCAAATCTTAAACAAGGACAAATTTTATTTTACAGAGAAATAGAGTAATATCAAAAATAGAATTTGAATTTGGTTTGAACACTTGATGGAGGAGGAGGACCATGAAAAAAAATAACTTGAGGTTTTGAAGTCTCTATGAATTTTCTGATGGATTTCCTGAAAAAGAAACCCCATATTTCATATTTGGTGAAATGAAATTTCCTTGTTTCCGATGTTTGTGCTTCGTGTATATCTATATATAAAATATTATTATTATTATTATAATTATTATAAAAGTGTCAATAATTTAAGATTTTTTTTGGTGAGGATTCTTCAATTTAAATAATAAAGTAATTTTAATTCAAAGACGAATTTATAAAAATAATTGAACAAGTATAAGTTATAACTAAATATGAAGTTTTATAACATTCATCTCCTATATTAATTCTTACTCAATTAAACTCAAACTCAAGAGACATAAAATTGGATAATTTAATTCAACTCAATTTTTTTTGGTTCGAGAGAGAATATTACCTTTAGGTATGATCTACATATATGAAAAGATGAGACCAATAAATATATAAATAGAAATAATAGAATTATGTCGTATGGTTTGCTAACCTCATTAATGCATAAAATAGTCTTTATATTCATCAACTAGAAAAAGATTAACCTAAAAAAAAAAACTAAAATATAATAGTAGAACAAGCTAGGATTCCCAAAACACAATTAATAGAACTGTAATAAAGTACAATTTGTAATCGTTATATACTTCTAAATTATAAACCAACTTTTTTTGATTTTAATTTTATATTCCACACAGGGAGTAGTTTGGGAGAATAGTGAATGTTTGTGAAATAATCTTGATTTGCGTAATGTTATTTGTTTGAGTTTTGAGAGAGTGGTTTGAGAAATAAAGTTTTATATTTATTTGAAAGAATTAAGTTGTAAGTGTAAGATGTGTAAAATTTTATGTCAAATTTTGTTTGTTATGTGTGATAAGGTGGACATTAATACATCGTCGTTGCCCCATTCTTTCTCTTCAGCTACGATTTCAATGGATGAAAGTTTGAAAGAAAATACTCGAATTATGTTAAAACTCCAATCCTACCAACAAAAACCAAAAGCCCACTACATGGTGGTATTTATGTGAGACATGCATGAGGATATCATAACAACTCATAATTCATGAAATAAAAACGAAAATAAGGTGTATTTTTTAAATTCTATATTTGTCTTAAAGCATTATCTTTTTCGTAATTTAGTCAAATTTTTTTCTAAAATTGTTTCGAATTTTTTTCAATATTCAATTGATCAAAACATGCATAAAATTCAATATTCAATTGATCAAAACATGCATAAAAAAACTCTGATCCATGTATATATGATGACAATTGGCACAAGTATAATTTAGTATGAAATTTTAGGTTTTCCAACAACAATATTTTCACATTGACCACCTCTAACTTTGTCATTGTTAAGTATCGTCAAATTACTTTCTAAAACATACATGAATACCAATTTATAAAAATGCAATGTGCAGGTTCTATATTTATTTAGATAATACACTATGCAGTGTGCAAGTTCTATATTTATTTAGATAATATACATGTTTGGTCCCATGAGTTATTTCTGATAGGAGACATTGGTTAATCTGGCCCAATACATGATTTGGTAGAAATAATTTATTCCGGGTTTGGCTAATTGGCCATGATACTTAAGCTGAATCAGTATTAGACCTCAATTACAATTTGCCTCATAAGCAAATTCATTAATTAAGAGAATGAGTCTACTAATCTCACTCCACATATAATAATTACATTGGTAGCCTGCAGTATCACATGTACTTGATGACGTGGTGAAACGGTTATACTCCCCCATTCCTTTTTAATTATCAGTTTTGGCTTTTGCACATGTATTAAAACAACTAATAATTAGTATAAATTTTAAGAAAAAAGCAAAAAATATACCTAAAATACCATTCTCTCTCTAGGTTCTTATTCTCTTTCCTTCAATTAATGCTTTCTTATTCTCTCTCATTCAATTGGTTAGTAATGATAAAAACGGCTTTTTCGTTAGGGGATTCTAACTTGGTAAGTGTTGGAAGAGTGTTCACCGCAAAGAATTGCCCATTTGAGGAAATTATCATCTTACCCAATTAATTCGGCACGAACTCGATATTTTTATCAACCAGGCACGCCATAAATCTTCTTACATATATGTCTGGAAGCGTTAATTGGAGGGATGATCGCAGACGTGCTCCTCGTAGATTATCTTTTCTTGTTGTGGTGTTGTAACTTCTATGAAAATAAGAGCCAACTATGATATTGTTCTATCTATTTGGCACGCACCTGAATCTGAACACGGATTTTGGTGACTTTAGTTTTCCGGCCTTCAAAAGGAAAAAAACAAAACATTTTTTCAAAGAAAAAAAATCCGTGATCTAGCTCCAACCTTGTTTTAATTCTAAACCAATTTTTATTTTACAAAAGTAAAAAAAAATGTTTAAGCTTTATAGTTTCGATTCCAAATTGTTGAGTTAACTAACTATTGAATGTTCTATATTTCTTTGTACTTTACTAATAGTTTATTTACTTGTTTTGGTATTTAGGACTTATTTTTGAGTTAATGATTTAAGATGTCTCGGTTTTATAGTTTTTATACATCTTAGTTGAAATTTATTATTATTATTCCAAAAAATATATAATTGTTTTTCATTTTGAAAAACCCCGATCTATGGCGCTCCGCTATGCGCTGTAGCCTCATAAGCATTTTTCGCATCGCTGCACTGTAAGCCTCTGACTACTATGTTGTGTGCACTAATACTTTAAGATTTTGGGATTACCAGATGTGAAGAGAATAAACGAATAAATTACTTACATAACAATTAATTCATGGTTGTGCATAACAATTAATTCATGGTTGTGCATCAAATATAAAGAAATCTCAAAGAGGAAATGAAGATAAGTAAAGGGATTCCATGTAGGGATACAACCATTAAGTAGGATAACCATCATCATAATGAAGTAACTCAATTGATTTTGACTCTAGGTTGTAAATAAATATTCTTTCCTCCTCCCTGATAACAACAACAATGGTACTGCATGCACATGGAATCAATCCCTCAAGACAAAACGAATATAAATCATGTCCATCATTGTTTTCTAGCATTAGTGGTATGCCAAGTTCTTTGAGCAGGAAAGCAGCCGCGATCGTGTGCATCAATCTCCATTCATCGGCATGTATAGTGGTTGAGCGCATGTAGCTTCCATCTTTATTTTTGGGAAGCATCCAAATTTGCATCCCATGATCAAATTCTGTGATGACAAACCATAAAACATCGACATATTATGACCTGCTGAAACTGGAGTCAATATATTTTCCATAGCCTTGTATTGGAAACTTAATCAATTGTAGATGATTTCCCCCTTAATTTAAGTCGTAAAGGGCGATCGAATTACATACCATCAAAGGCATGATACCATTACACACTAGAGGTGGAGGATGCTCCACGGGTAGATAGAAAAACCCAATGCTAAACAATGTCGACTTAGCCGACATGCCAGTCCTTGAAGAATAAGTTTCTATATCCATAGTAGTAACCCTCGGTCCACCATATATCGGTTGTTGACCACCCCGTAAAACTGTGTGATTTGGTACAAGTTCATTTGTATTCTCCTCGCACATGAATCCAATGAATGTTCCTTCGTAGATACGTTCAATAGTAATCTCAGGTGGTGGCAAAGGAAACGACTTTTTCGTTAGGGGATTCCAAACATGGTAAGTGTTGGAAGAGTGTTCACTGCAAAGAATGGGACCGATTGAGGAAATTATGAATTTGCCCAATTTACTCGGCATCGATATTTTTATCAACCGGGAACGCCATAAATCTTCTTATATATATATCTGGTAGCGTTAATTGGATGGATGCTAGCAGACGTGCTCCTCGTAGATGATCTTTTCTTGTTCTGGTGCTGTAAATTCTAAGAAGATAAGAGCCAACTATGATATTCTTCCATCTATTTGACACGCATATGAATCTGAACACGGATTTTTGGTTGCAATCTGAACACGGACTACGAATTGCACCCACATTGAATTGGGTAATTTGTTTAGCAATTAAGATGGGAATATACTTAATTGCCTTAGGTAGTCACAAGTAGGGCTTGTCCTAGGTTCAATTTGGCCTAACTTCATTGGCATATGAATATAGCTCTTTGATTAGGTTATATTAGTTTTTCAATATTCTGGAAAGAATTTGTAGAAACTTAAGTACCCTAGACTAGCAATGAACCTTTATTGAAATAGATTTGTTGGGAAAATAAAAGCAATTAGTTTGACATTGAAGGAAGTTGTAATCCTAGGCTTTAATCATCATAGTTAATCTTGTCAATTTAGAATTTAGTTTTACTTCCACTGTCGCTTAGTTATAATTAAAAATCAAAGACTCGTTTAATTTGGATAATAACAAGAGTGATCCTTTAGTAATTAGTTATTTTAGCTCGTTAATTCTCTGTGGAGACGATACTCTACTTATCATTATATTACTTGTTGCGATTGCGGATACTTGCGTTTATAAATCAAGCATCAATATTTCCCATCACCTTGTATTGAAACTTAATCAATTGTAAATGATTTCCACCTTCATTTAAGTGGTAAAGGGCGATCGATTTACTTACCATCAAATGCATGACACCATTACAAACTAAATGTGGCGGCTGCTCCACGGGTAGCTAGAAAAACCCAGTGTTGAACAATGTCGACTTAGCCCACATGCTAGTCTTTGAAGAATAAGTTTCTATATCCATAGTAGTATCCCTCGGTCCACCACATATCGGTTGTTGACCACCCCGTAAAACTGTGTAATTTGGTACAAGTTCATTTGAATTCTCCTCGCAGACGAATCCAATGAATGTTCCTTCGTAGGTACGTTCAAGAGTAATCTCAGGTGGTGGCAAAGAAAACGACTTTTTCGTTAGGGGATTCCAAACATGTAAGTGTTGGAAGAATGTTCACCGCAAAGAATGAGACCGTTTGAGGAAATTATTAACTTGCCCAATTTACTCTGCACAAACTCGATATTTTTATCAATCAGAAACGCCATAAAACTGCAAACATAAATGTCTGGTAGCGTTAGTTTGAGGAATGCTAGTAGACGCGCTCCTTGTAAATGTTCTTTTCTTGTTGTGGTGCTGTAACTTCTAGGAAAATAAGAGCCAACTATGATATTGTCCCATCTATTTGGCACGCACGAACACGGATTTTGGTGACTTTAGTTATCCGGCCTTCAAAAGGCAAAAAAAAAATGTATTTTGAAAGAAAAAAAAAACTGTGATCTAGCTCCAACCATGTTTTAACTCTAAACCAAATTCTTTTTTACAAAAGTAAAAAAAAATATAAAAATTGTGCCCCCTCCCTTGCGCATCTCACATCGCCTCCACTTTCGGCGATTGCTGTAAATTTAAACTCTTTAGTTTTAGTGAAAAATCTAAAAATGGAGATTCCAGTGACAATAAGATTGATGATTAATGTTTAAGCTTTATAGTTTCGATTCCAAATAGTTAAGTTAACTAACTATTGAATGTTCTATATTTCTTGTACTTAACTATTAGTTTATTTACTTGTTTTTTGGTATTTAGGACTTATTTTTGAGTTAATGAATTACGATGTCTCGGTTTTATAGTTTTTATACATCTTGGTTGAAATTTATTATTATTATTCCAAAAAATATATAATAGTTTTTCATTTTACAAACCCCCGATCTATGGCGCTCCGCTATGCGTTGTAGCCTCATAAGCCTTTTTCACGTCGCTGCACTATACGCCTCTGACTACTATGATGTGTGCACTTATACTTAAGATTTTGGGATTACCAAATGTGAAGAGAGTAAACGAATAAATTACTTGCATAACAATTAATTCATAGTTGTACATCAAATATGACGAAATCTCAAAGTGCATATGAAGATAAGTAATGGGATTCCATGTAAGGATACAACCATTTAGTAGGATCGCCTTAATCATAATGAAGTAACTCAATCGATTTTGCCTCTATGTTGTAAAGAAATATTCTTTCCCCCGCCCTGATAACAACACCAATTGTAATGCATGCACAAGAAATCAATCCCTCAAGCCAAATTGAATATAAATCATATTCGTAATTGTTTTCTAGCATTAGTGGTATGCCAAGTTCTTTGAGCAGGGAATCATCCATGATCGTGTGCATCAATCTCCACTAGTCGGCATGTATAGTGGTCGAGCGCATGTAGCTTCCACCTTTATTCTTGGGAAGCATCCAAATATGCATCCCATGATCAAAGTCTGTGACGACAAACCATAAGACATCGTCACATTTTGACCTGGTGAAACTTGAGTCAATATATTTTCTATCGCCTTGTACTGGAAACTTAATCAACTGTAGATGATTTCCACCTTCATTTAAGTCGTAAAGGGCGATCGATTTACATAACATCAAATGCATGACACCATTACACACTAAAGGTGGCGGCTGCTCCATGGGTATATAGAAAAGCCCAGTGCTGAACAATGTCGACTTAGCCCACATGCCCGTGCTTGAAGAATAAATTTCTATATCCATAGTAGTATCCCTGGGTCCACCACATATCGGTTGTTGACCACCCCGTAAAACTGTGTAATTCGGGACAAGTTCATTTGTATTTTCCTCGCATACGAATCCAGTGAATGTTCCTTCGTAGGTACTTTCAATAGTAATCTCAGGTTGTGGCAAAGAAAATTATTTTTTCGTTAGGGGATTCCAAACATGGTAAGTGTTGGAAGAGTGTTTACCACAAAGAATGAGCCCGTTTGAGGAAATTTTGAACTTGACCAATTTACTCGGCACCAACTCGATATTTTTATCAACCAGACACGCCATAAATCTTCTTACGTATATGTCTGGTAGCATTTTTTGGAGGAATGCTAGTAGGCGTGCTCCTCGTAGATGATATTTTCTTGTTCTAGTGCCGTAACTTCTAAAAAAATAAGAGCCAACTATGATACTGTTCCATCTATTTGACACGCACCTGAATCTGAACACGGATTTTGGTGGCAATCGAACTAGTATTGACATTAATATGTTGTCATTGCACTCTACTTTCTCTGCAGCTACTGATTCCATGGTTGAAAGCTTGAAAGAAAACACCGGAATTATGTTGTGTACCTGATCCATTATGTTAAAACTCCAATCCTTACCAACAAGAACCAAAAGCCGACTACATTGTTGGATATATGTGAGAACTATGCACGTAGATATCATAATAACTCATAATCCATGAAAGGAATTGGTATATATGCATGGATCATACTTTTTATCTTCTCCATAGAAAACATTAAAAAGTTTCTATTTTTCAAACTCTATAATTGTCTTGGAACTTTCTCATTTTCTTAATATAGTAATATTTTTCCGAGAACGTTTCGAAATTGTTCAACATTCAACTGACTGAAACATACAAAAAAATAAAACTTTGATCCATGTATATATTTGATGACAATTAAAACTTTCAGGTTTTTCAATAACATTATGTTCACATTGACCACCTCTAACTTTGTTGTGTCATGTATCATCAAATTACTTTTTAAAACATAAACGAGTACCATTTTATATTTATTAAGAACAAAAAAATTGCGATAGATGATTCTATATTTATTTAGATAATACACGCCGTTGGTACCATGTTATTCCGAACTAATTATTCCAGGTTGGGCAAAGATATTTAAGCCGAACCGGAATTAGACCTTAATTACAATTTACCTCATCTTAATTAGATTCACTAATTTAGAGAATGAGTCTACTAATCTCACTCCACATAGTAATTACATTGGTAGGTTGCAGTATCACATGTACATATGCACTTGATGACGTGGTGCATCGGTTATAATACATTAATTTTTCCGAACGAAGACACCAAATAAAGTTATCAATAGCCATAACCATATTTTATTGTGCTACGACACGTCTGCTTAGGCTCTGTTCGGTTTCTCTGATTAATATTTGGTCCAATTGTCAATTTGGGTCAATGTAAGAATCAGTCCCAACATAATAATTGGGAGTTGGACTTTAATTGTGGGCTGAACCCAATTTTTTAATATCTGGTTCGGTATACCCGATTAGATCCGATTAAGTGAAATGACATTTATGCCCTTAGTAGCATAAAATCCAGCCGTTGATATCTGGGAGTGAACTCAAACTGTCCGATTGAGAGATAAACCAAATCTGTGATAATATCTCCATTCTATTGCTCAAATCGGCTAGGTTATTTTCTCTCTCTACTCCCCCGTTCACTCTCAATTCTTGCTCTCTCTCAATTCAAAAGCCTGAAATTGGATCATAAGGAGCTTATATGCTGGACAGCTTATTCATGTGGAGGAGAAAAAGAATACCTTGGATCTTTCAGCCATTAAGCTTCATAGATATCAAAACGCCCAGGAATTAAGTCAAGAAATATGAACCTCTCCATTTATAAAACTTTTGTAAGTACTTACGGTCTTTCCTATAAGGCTAGAAAATTATTAAAAAAAGTTGGAAGATGGTAGCTTAAGTTTTCACTAAAATTGGAAGAAAAAAAAAATTGACCAAAATTTACTTACTGGGTCGCGTGGGAGAGAAAAATGAAGAAGAAGAAGTGAGATCTCTCAATAATTTGATGGCAAATCCCGTAATTACCATGTAAGTACAAGGTGAGGTTGAAATGTTTTATTCTAATTGGGGCCAGATTATTCAATTTCTGGGTCAGGGCTGGAATTACAATCGGGTAGATTGAGTGGGCTGGCCCACATTTTCCGCGATTGGGACGGGCTGCCCGGGATTTAATCATTTAAACCGAACACTAAATTGGCCCAATCTTGAGAGGCCCGATTAACACAATTGAGGCCTAATCAGGCCTAATCAGATTAACCGAACAAAGCCTTAAGGTATTAATCAATCATAAAAGATATACAAATACAATTAGTTTGTATTAATTAGATAATTGGATTAGTAATTTTCTTTTGTTTATTATACTAACAATTAATAGTAAAATATTTTCTTCTGTTATTTATTATTCTATCCATTATTTTTGGTAAGTGATTTTCCTATGCTTTTATATTAATCTTGAAATTGAAAATGCTAATGAAAAATATATTAGAAGAAAATGATACCTTGTTGTGCTGTGCTGTAGTCTAAGAGCAAAATATGACTAACTGTAATTCCAGCAAATTAAAGATGATGCTCCCAACTCATCTTCTATTTCTCTATTTAAATATAGATATGATAATTAGAGTCTCTAACTGTATTTATTAAGGACATATTATCCACCTATTAAAATATACAAAAAATATACAATATTTGCCTATAGATTATAATTATTAATAAGATATTAATTTGGAATCTTACCGGAGTTATCAAGTGCTTCCGGATTTTGAATTTTACTCCTCAAACTCCACAATTATTCACTATTATTTGCTCCGGTCAATCCATCAACCTAACTAAATTTAATATCTAATTAATAAAATATTACTACATAATAATTAATATAATTAGTTTATTTCGACAATAATTTGATAATTTTATATAACAACATATATATTACCCCTTTATCCTAAAATATATACTCAATTAACTACATTGCAAAGTCAAATTTTGAAATATTTTAAGTAACTATATCGTGTTTTGTAGTATACAAAGAATTCGGAATTTAATTAAGAGTAGAGGAAAACTGAAAAACTGAACTCTATTGTCATAACTTATTATTTGTGAGGGCAAATTAGAAATTTAATTAAAATTTCTCTGACAATATTGCTAGCTTATTTAAATTTTGCGTACGTCCACACATATACTTGAAAATGAATCTATATATGACATAAAATAGTAATAGGGGATCCTCCCTCAGTTTTCTGTTAAATATGCTAATTAATTATGTTTTCAAGTTCTAACGGTCTCCTAATTAAAAGATGGTCATTAATTAAATATGCTTACCATAGTTGCTACTTTGGTAAGGTGTTCATAATTGTCAGGGTTAATCGACCTTCCCTCTAGTTCGGTCTATTTTTTCGATAAATCATAATTGCATGTATTCGGTATAGCCCAGGTGTATTTCATTTTTATGGCCTGCGCATCTGCTGTCCAATTATAACACACCATGTATCGCTATCACATTATACCGCACTAAGAGATGCGACAAATTAAGTGCACTTTAGTTTTTCTGCCTTTAAAAGGCAGGAATAAAAAACATTTATTATTTTTAAAAAAATAATCCGTGATCAAGCTCCAGTCCTATTTTAACTAAACCTCTTTTTTTTTTTTTTTTTAACATATGTAAAAGAATAAAATGAGCCAATCGTTTGCGATTTTCACATCACCTCCACTTTCGCCGATTGCTATAAATCTAAACAATCTAGTTCTAATGAAAAATCTAAAGATGAAAAGTCCATTGAAAATCAGATTGATGATTAATGTTTAGGCTTTATAGTTTAGATTCCAAATTGTTGAGTTAACTAATTATTGTTTGTTCTAAATTACTAGTACTTTAACTATTAGTTTATTTCTTGTTTTCCTATATTTAGGACTTATTTTGGAATTAAAGAATCAATTTATTTTGATTTTATAGTTTTTTTATACCTTAGTTGAAATTTATGATTATTATTTCAAAAAAAAATATATAAAATGTGCTTCATTATTAAAAACCCCGAGCTAGGGTGCTCTGCTATGCGCTATAGCCTCATAAGCCTTTTGCTCATCGTTGCGCTAGCTATGCGCTATTGCCTCATAAGCCTTTTGCTCATCGTTGCGCTATACGCCTTTAACTAATATGATGTGTGCGCTTATACTTAAGATTTTGCGATTACCAGATGTGAAGAGAATAAACGAGTAAATTACTTGCATAACAATTAATTCATAGTTGTACATCAAATATGACGAAATCTCAAAGTGCATATGAAGATAAGTAATGGGATTCCATGTACTGATACAACCATTTAGTAAGATCGCCTTCATCATAATGAAGTAACTAAATTCATTTTGTCTCTAGGTTGTAAAGAAATATTCTTTCCCCCGCTCTGATAACAACACCAAATGTAATGCATGCACAAGAAATCAATCCCTCAAGCCAAATTGAATACAAATCATACTCGTAATTGTTTTCTAGCATTAGTGGAATGCCAAGTTCTTTGAGCAGGGAATCAGCCATGGTTGTGTGCATCAATCTCCACTCGTCGGCATGTATAGTGGTCGAGCGCATGTAGCTTCCACCTTTATTCTTGGGAAGCATCCAAATATGCATCCCATGATCAAAGTCTCTGACGACAAACCATAAGACATCGTCACATTTTGACCTGGTGAAACTTGAGTCAATATTTTTTCTATCTCCTTGTACTGGAAACTTAATCAACTGTAGATGATTTCCACCTTCATTTAAGTCGTAAAGGGCGATCGATTTACATAACATCAAATGCATGACACCATTACACACTAAAGGTGGCAGCTGATCCACCGGTATATATAAAAACTCAGTGCTGAACAATGTCGACTTAGCCCACATGCCAGTGCTTGAGGAATAAATTTCTATATCCATAGTAGTATCCCTTGGTCCACCACATATCGGTTGTTGACCACCCCGTAAAACTGTGTAATTCGGGATAAGTTCATTTGTATTCTCCTCGCATATGAATCCAGTGAATGTTCCTTCATAGGTATTTTCAGTAGTAATCTCAGGTTGTGGCAAAGAAAATGATTTTTTCGTTAGGGGATTCCAAACATGGTAAGTGCTGGAAGAGTGTTCACCACAAAGAATGAGCCCGTTTGAGGAAATTATGAACTTGCCCAATTTACTCGGCACCAACTCGATATTTTTATCAACCAGGCACGCCATAAATCATCTTACGTATATGTCTGGTAGAGTTAATTGGAGGGATGCTAGCAGGCGTGCTCCTCATAGATTATATTTTCTTGTTGTGGTGCTGTAACTTCTAAGAAAATAAGAGCCAACTATGATACTGTTCCATCTATTAGACACGCACCGGAATCTGAACACGGATTTTGGTGGCAATCGAACTAGTATTGACATTAATATGTCATCGTTGCACTCTACTTTCTCTGCAGCTACTGATTCCATGGTTGAAAGCTTGAAAGAAAACACCGGAATTATGTTATGTACCTGATCCATTATGTTAAAACTCCAATCCTTACCAACAAGAACCAAAAGCCGACTACATTGTGGGATATATGCGAGAACTATGCACGTAGATATCATAATAACTCATTATCCATGAAAGGAATTGGTATATATGCATGGATCATACTTTTTATCTTCTCCATAGAAAATATTAAAAATTTTCTATTTTTCAAACTCTATAATTGTCTTGGAACTTTCTCATTTTCTTAATATAGTAATATTTTTCCGAAAAAGTTTCGAAATTCTTCAATATTCAACTGACTGAAACATACATAAAAAATAAAACTTTGATCCATGTATATTTGATGACAATTAAAACTTTCAGGTTTTTTAATAACATTATGTTCACATTGACCACCTCTAACTTTGTTGTGTCATGTATCATCAAATTACTTTTTAAAACATAAACGAACCCTATTTTATATTTATTAACAACAAAAAAAATGCGATAGATGATTCTATATTTATTTAGATAATACACACCTTTGGTACCATGTTATTCCGAACTAATTATTCCAGGTTGGGCAAAGATATTTAAGCCGAACCGGTACTAGACCTTAATTACAATTTACCTCATCTTAATTAGATTCACTAATTAAGAGAATGAGTCTACTAATCTCACTCCACATAGTAATTACATTGGTAGGTTCCAGTATCACATGTACATATGCACTTGATGACGTGGTGCATCGGTTATACTTCATTAATTTTTCCGAACGAAGACTCCAAATAAAGTAATCAATAGCCATAACCATATTTTATTAGGCTACGACACGTCTGCTTAAGTTATTTGTCAATAATAAAAGATATACAAATACAATTAGTCTGTACTAATTAGATAATTGGATTTGTAATTTTCTTTAGTTTATTATACTATAAATTAATAGTAAAATATTTTCTTCTGTTTATTATACTATCCATTATTTTTGGTAAGTGATTTTCCTGTGCTTTTATATTAATCTTGAAATTGAAAATGCTAATGAAAAATATATTAGAAGAAAATGATACCTTGTTGTGATGTGCTGTGGTCCAAGAGCAAAATATGAGTAACTGTAATTCCAGCAAATTAAAGATGATGCTCCCCACTTATCTTCTATTTCTCTATTTAAATATATATATATGATGATTAGAGTCTCTAACTGTATTTATTAGGGACAGATTGTCCACCTATTAAAATATACATAAAATATACAATAATTGCCTATAGATTATAATTATTAATAAGATATTAATTTGGAATCTTACTGGAGTTATCAAGTGCTTCCGGATTTTGAATTTTGCTCCTCACACTCTACAATTATTTACTATTATTTGCTCCGGTCAATCAATCAACTTAACTAAATTTAATATCTAATTAATAAAATATTACTACATAATAATTAATATAATTAGTTTATTTCAACAATAATTTGATAATATTATATAACAACATATATATTACCCCTTTATCCTAAAATATATACTCAATTAACTACATTGCAAAGTCAAATTTTGAAATATTTTAAGTAACTATATCGTGTTTTGTAGTATACAATGAATTCGGAATTTAATTTAGAGAAGAGGAAAACTGAAAAACTGAACTCTATTGTCATAACTTATTATTTGTTAGGGCAAATAAGAAATTTAATTAAAATTGCTCTAACAATATTGCTAGCTTATTTAAATTTTGTTTGCGTCCACACATATACTTGAAAATGAATCTATATATGACATAAAAGTGTAATAGGGGGTCCTCCCTCAGTTTTCTGTTAAATATGCTAATTAATTATGTTTTCTAGTTCTAAAGGTCTCCTAATTAAAAGATGGTCATTAATTAAATATGCTTACCATAGTTTCCTCTATGGTAAGGTGATCATAATTGTTAGGGTTAATCAACCTTCCCTCTAGTTCGGTCTGTTTTTTCGATAAATCATAATTGCATGTATTCGGTATAGCCCAGGTGTATTTAATTTTTATGGCATGCGCATCTGCTGTCGAATTAGAACACATAAAATGGGAAATGCCCTACCTTTGAGTGCGGTTTGAACTATTTATTTACGTGATTGGAAGTAACCAATTAGGTTTACGACGAAACCTAGAAATCGATCACTGATCCAATTTGAGTACCTCTACAGGATAGACCTCAACAGAAAACTGAAAAGTAACAGTAGCAAGTAATTGAGTTCAGTAGTTCCTCATATAATATTATTGACTCTAGAGATATAGTAATATGGAGAAGACAAAATTGTTTCAAGCACCGATAGAACCGAAAGCGCCCGTTCTTTCAAACAGAGGAGGACGGGTAGTTGCGCTATTACACTATACTGCACTAAGAGATGCGACAAATTAAGTGCACTTTAGTTTTTTTGCCTTTAAAAGGCAGAAATAAAAAACATTTATTATTTAAAAAAAATAATCCGTGATCTAGCTCCAGTCCTATTTTAACTAAACCTCTTTTTTTAACATATGTAAAAAAATAAAATGAGCCTCTCGTCTGCGACTTTCACATCACCTCCACTTTAGGCGATTGCTATAAATCTAAACTATCTAGTTCTAAAGAAAAATATAAAGATGAAAAGTACATTGAAAATGAAATTGATGATTAATGTTTAGGCTTTATAGTTTAGATTTGAAATTGTTGAGTTAACTAATTATTGTTTGTTCTAAATTACTAGTACTTTAACTATTAGTTTATTTTCTTGTTTTCCTATATTTGGGACTTATTTTGGAATTAATGAATTAATTTATTTTGATTTTATAGTTTTTTTTATACCTTAGTTGAAATTTATGATTATTATTTCAAAAAAATATATAATATGTGCTTCATTTTTAAAAACCCCGAGTTATGGAGCTCTGCTATGCTCATAAGCCTTTTGCTCATCGTTGCGCTATACGCCTTTGACTACTATGATGTGTGCGCTTATACTTAAGATTTTGGGATTACCAGATGTGAAGAGAATAAACGAATAAATTACTTGCATAACAATTAATTCATAGTTGTACATCAAATATGACGAAATTTCAAAGTGCATATGAAGATAAGTAATGATATTCAATGTAGGGATACAACCATTTAGTAGGATCGCCTTCATCATAATGAAGTAACTCATTTGATTTTGTCTCAAGGTTGTAAAGAAATATTCTTTCCCCCGCCCTGATAACAACACCAATTGTAATGCATGCACAAGAAATCAATCCCTCAAGCCAAATTGAATATAAATCATATTCGTAATTGTTTTATAGCATTAGTGGTATGCCAAGTTCTTTGAGCAGGGAATCAGCCAAGATCGTGTGCATCAATCTCCACTCGTCGGCATGTATAGTGGTCGAGCGCATGTAGCTTCCACATTTATTCTTGGGAAGCATCAAAATATGCATCCCATGATCAAAGTCTGTGACGATAAACCATAAGACATCGTCACATTTTGACCTGGTGAATCTTGAGTCAATATATTTTCTAACGCCTTGTACTGGAAACTTAATCAACTGTAGATGATTTCCACCTTCATTTAAGTCGTAAAGGGCGATCGATTTACATAACATCAAATGAATGACACCATTACACACTAAAGGTGGCGGCTGCTCCACGGGTATATAGGAAAACCCAGTGCTGAACAATGTCGACTTAGCCCACATGCCAGTGCTTGAAGAATAAATTTCTATATCCATAGTAGTATCCCTCGGTCCACCACATATCGGTTGTTGACCACCCCATAAAACTGTGTAATTCGGGATAAGTTCATTTGTATTCTCCTCGCATACGAATCCAGTGAATGTTCCTTCGTAGGTACTTTCAGTAGTAATCTCAGGTTTTGGGAAAGAAAATGATTTTTTCGTTAGGGGATTCCAAACATGGTAAGTGTTGGAAGAGTGTTCACCACAAAGTATGAGCCCATTTGAGGAAATAATGAACTTGCCCAAAATAATGAACATCCCAATTTACTCGGCACCAACTCGATATTTTTATCAACCAGGCACGCCATAAATCTTCTTACGTATATGTCTGGTAGCGTTAATTGGAGGGATGCTAGCAGGCGTGCTCCTCGTAGATGATATTTTCTTGTTGTGGTGCTGTAACTTCTAAGAAAATAAGAGCCAACTATGATACTGTTCCATCTATTTGACACACACATGAATCTGAACACGGAATTTGGTGGCAATCGAACTAGTATTGACATTAATATGTCGTCGTTGCACTCTACTTTCTCTGCAGCTACTGATTCCATGGTTTAAAGCTTGAAAGAAAACACCGGAATTATGTTCTGTACCTGATCCATTATGTTAAAACTCCAATCCTTACCAACAAGAACCAAAAGCCGACTACATTGTGGGATATATGTGAGAACTATGCATGTAGATATCATAATAACTCATAATCCAAGAAAGGAATTTGTATATATGCATGAATCATACTTTTTATCTTCTCCATAGAAAACATTAAAAAGTTTCTATTTTTCAAACTCTATAATTGTCTTGGAACTTTCTCATTTTCTTAATATAGTAATATTTTTCCGAAAATGTTTCGAAATTCTTCAATATTCAACTGACTGAAACATACAAAATAATAAAACTTTGATCCATGTGTATTTGAGGACAATTAAAACTTTCAGGTTTTTCAATAACATTATGTTCACATTGACCACCTCTAACTTTGTTGTGTCATGTATCATCAAATTACTTTTTAAAACATAAACGAATATCATTTTATATTTATTAAGAACAAAAAAAATGCGATAGATGATTCTATATTTATTTAGATAATACACACCGTTGGTACCATGTTATTCCGAACTTATTATTCCAGGTTGGGCAAAGATATTTAAGCCGAACCGGTATTAGACCTTAATTACAATTTACCTAATCTTAATTAGATTCACTAATTTAGAGAATGAGTCTATTAGTCTCACTCCACATAGTAATTACATTGGTAGGTTGCAGTATCACATGTACATATGCACTTGATGACGTGGTGCAACGGTTATACTACATTAATTTTTCCGAACGAAGACACCAAATAAAGTAATCAATAGCCATAACCATATTTTATTAGGCTACGACACGTCTGCTTAAGGTATTAATCAATAATAAAAGATATACAAATACAATTAGTTTGTACTAATTAGATAATTGGATTAGTAATTTTCTTTTGTTTATTATACTATTAATTAATAGTAAAATATTTTCTTCTATTTATTATACTATCCATTATTTTTGGTAAGTGATTTTCCTATGCTTTTATATTAATCTTGAAATTGAAATGCTAATGAAAAATATATTAGAAGAAAATGATACCTTGGTGTGCTGTGCTGTGGTCCAAGAGCAAAATATGACTAACTGTAATTCCAGCAAATTAAAGATGATGCTCCCCACTTATCTTCTATTTCTCTATTTAAATATAGATATGATGATTAGAGTCTCTAACTGTATTTATTTGGGACAGATTGTCCACCTATTAAAATATACATAAAATATACAATAATTGCCTATAAATTATAATTATTAATAAGATATTAATTTGGAATCTTACCGGAGTTATCAAGTGCTTCCGGATTTTGAATTTTACTCATCACACTCCACAATTATTTACTATTATTTGCTCCGGTCAATCCATCAACCTTACTAAATTTAATATCTAATTAATAAAATATTACTACATAATAATTAATATAATTAGTTTATTTCGACAATAATTTGATAATATTATATAACAACATATATATTACCCCTTTATCCTAAAATATATACTCAACTACCTACATTGCAAAGTCAAATTTTGAAATATTTTAAGTAACTATATTGTGTTTTGTAGTATACAATGAATTAGGAATTTAATTTAGAGAAGAGGAAAACTGAAAAACTGAACTCTATTGTCATAACTTATTATTTGTTAGGGCAAATAAGAAATTTAATTAAAATTGCTCTGACAATATTGCTAGCTTATTTAAATTTTGTGTGCGTCCACACATATACTTGAAAATGAATCTATATATGACATAAAAGTGTAATAGGGGATCCTCCCTCAGTTTTCTGTTAAATATGCTAATTAATTATGTTTTCTAGTTCTAAAGGTCTCCTAATTAAAAGATGGTCATTAATTAAATATGCTTACCATAGTTTCCTCTATGGTAAGGTGATCATAATTGTTAGGGTTAATCAACATTCCCTCTAGTTCGGTCTGTTTTTTCGATAAATCATAATTGCATGTATTCGGTATAGCCTAGGTGTATTTAATTTTTAAGGCCTGCGCATCTACTGTCGAATTAGAACACATAAAATGGGAAATGCCCTACCTTTGAGTGCGGTTTGAACTATTGATTTACGTAATTGGAAGTAACCAATTAGGTTTACGACGAAACCTAGAAATCGATCACTGATCCAATTTGCGTACCTCTACAGGATAGACCTCAACAGAAAACTGAAAATTAACGGTAGCAAGTGATTGAGTTCAGTAGTTCCTCATATAATATTATTGACTCTAGAGATATAGTAATATGGAGAAGACAAAATTGTTTCAAGCACTGATTGAACCGGAAGCGCCCGTTCTTTCAAACAGAGGAGGACGGGTTGTTGCGCTATTACACTATACTGCACTAAGAGATGCGACAAATTAAGTGCACTTTAGTTTTTTTGCCTTTAAAAGGCAGAAATAAAAAACATTTATTATTTAAAAAAAATAATCCGTGATCTAGCTCCAGTCCTATTTTAACTAAACCTCTTTTTTTAACATATGTAAAAAAATAAAATGAGCCTCTCGTCTGCGACTTTCACATCACCTCCACTTTCGGCGATTGCTATAAATCTAAACTATCTAGTTCTAACGAAAAACCTAAAGATGAAAAGTACATTGAAAATGAGATTGATGATTAATGTTTAGGCTTTATAATTTAGATTCCAAATTGTTGAGTTAACTAATTATTCTTTGTTCCAAATTACTAGTACTCTAACTATTAGTTTATTTTCTTGTTTTCCTATATTTAGGACTTATTTTGGAATTAATGAATTAATTTATTTTGATTTTATAGTTTTTTTATACCTTAGTTGAAATTTATGATTATTATTTCAAAAAAAATATATAAAATGTGCTTCATTTTTAGAAACCCCGAGCTATAGCGCTCTTCTATGCGCTATTGCCTCATAAGCCTTTTGCTCATCGTTGTGCTATACGCCTTTAACTATTATGATTGCCTCATAAGCCTTTTGCTCATCGTTGTGCTATACGCCTTTAACTATTATGATGTGTGCGCTTATACTTAAGATTTTGGGATTACCAGATGTGAAGAGAATAAACGAATAAATTACTTGCATAACAATTAATTCATAGTTGTACATCAAATATGATGAAATCTCAAAGTGCATATGAAGATAAGTAATGGGATTCCATGTAGGGATACAACCATTTAGTAAGATCGCATTCATCATAATGAAGTAACTCAATTGATTTGGTCTCTAGGTTGTAAAGAAATATTTTTCCCCCGCCCGGATAACAACAGCAATTGTAATGCATGCACAAGAAATCAATCCCTCAAGCCAAATTGAATATAAATCATATTCGTAATTGTTTTCTAGCATTAGTGGTATGCCAAGTTCTTTGAGTAGGGAATCAGACATGATCGTGTGCATCAATCTCCACTCGTCGGCATGTATAGTGGTCGAGCGCATGTAGCTTCCACCTTTATTCATGGGAAGCATCCAAATATGCATCCCATGATCAAAGTCTTTGACGACAAACCATAAGACATCGTCACATTTTGACCTGGTGAAACTTGAGTCAATATATTTTCTATCGCATTGTACTGGAAACTTAATCAACTGTAGAAGATTTCCACCTTCATTTAAGTCGTAAAGGGCGATCGATTTACATAACATCAAATGCTTGTTGGTCCCAAGTGGTCAGAAGAGGTTTAGAGGGGGGGGGTGAATAAACCTCTTTAAAAATTTTCTTCAAATTTAACTTTAAAACTTTCACTTTTAACTGAACAGACTAAGCTGATCAGATTAGTTAGTTACAGTTCTGTTCGCGAACAAATCTTTGAACAGACTTGTTGACCACTCGTCTGATTGTTACTCAGCTGATTTTGCTAAAATCAGTTTTAATACTTAGAGTACTTGCAGCGGATTTTCAAAGTGTTTTTCACAAGTAATCTTAGCAGTTTGAAAAATGTTTCCCCAATTTTATGAACTCCTTTTTAACTCTTTTTCAAACAGTTAACTTAAATGTGTTTTTATGCAAACAGAAAATATGCAGATTTAAAGGCAATGTAAAAACACAAGTAATTTTTATAGTGGTTATATGGATTTGAATATCCTTTAGTCCACTCTTCCAAGTCACACAGATCTTGGGTTATACTATAATCACAAAGTTTACAGTATACTCTGCTTGCGTCGAACAACAAATGAAACGACCACAAGTTCGCAATAGGAAATCACACAGAAGACCTATTCTCTGAAGTTTGATCACTCACAAAGATGGATCACAACTCCGCACAACACTCTTGTTTACAAAATCAGTCAGAAGATGTATTTTTCTTGATTCTTCAACTCTGCTTTCGTCAACAAATGACTAGGCTGATGAGTGAGCTGTTCTTGAGACTTAAAGAATTTTGCTTCGGAAATTTCTCTCAGAAAGTGTGTTGCTTGTTTCTTCTTCGTCTCTTTCAGCTATTTATACTTGAGGATTGAAAAATGTCCGTTGAAGAGAGACAAGATTCAAATTCCTCGAGTACTGGTCCTTAAAATCCGCGAACGGCTCTTTTGCAGTCTGTCCGTACTGTGAACAGTACTATTCTGCAGGCAGCATTAAATGCAGCATTAAATGCACCCAGCTGATGCGATGCATTTCTTCAATCATTTGTCTTTAATAACCTTGTACTTCAGCATTTATTACCGTTGGACCTTGAACTTTGACTCTTCTGATGTCTTCTTTACTTAGTCAAAATTCCTCTAAAGGGATCATCAGCTAAGTTACTCCATACTTAGCCAATCTTGAAGTTTTGGAATCCTTCAAAACCTCCCTTTACAAATTGTCTTCAGAGCCTTCATCTTCATCTTTATCCAACAATTTCCCCCTTTTTAATGATGACAAAACTTCAGCTAAGTACCTGTTAAATACCTAAGCTAAAGAATGTAATCCTTAAAATTTTCTGAGATAGAAAAAGTTTATTGGATTGAACTTGACTTTCATTAATATTGAAAAAGAGTTACAAGGTACAAGTTCATCAGATGAGATTTCTGAAGAATAGATAGAAGTGAACTGATTACAATGAATATATAATTTCTAACTATCAGCTTCTTCATCTGATCCTTCAAGCTCTTCTACATACTCATAAGATGACTCTTCGTCATCTTCTTCTTCTTCATCAGCTTCTTCTTCCAAGATTGCTTTGGCAGCTTCCATCTTCTCTTTGAGTTGCTGCTCTTTAATCAGCTCCATTGCTTTCTTGGCAGATTCAGTCTCCTTGTACTTGGTAGTTTCTTTTTCAATCTTTTCTTCTTCTTCTACCTTTCCAAGATTTTCTTCAGTCTTGTCAGCAGTGTCTTCAGTTTCTTTGGCTTTAATAGTTGCAGCAGCAGTTTCCTTAGCTTTTTCTTCAGCAGCAGTTTCCTTAGCAGTTTCTTCCCTTTTATCTTCCCCCTTTTTGTCATCATCAGTTTTGATGACATCAGAAGGTGCAACAGCAGGGTTGAGCGCAACTGTTGGAATCTTCACTCCAGCACACAAAGCCTTGAGATTCTGATTGACAACATCGTGACTAGCTGTAAGATGATGAATATCAGTGCTGATGATGTCAGTCTTGTCATTGAAGTAGTCAATATTCAGGTTTACAGTTGCAATTTCATCTTGAACGGCCTGTACAACATTTCCCATTTCATGCAACATCCCTAAATTGACTGCCTTCTCCTCTTCACTGACTTTGATGAAGGTTGCAGTTAAGTCAGCAATCTTGTGTTCAGCTCTTGTAAGAGCAGCATGAAGATGATTGACGTCACTCTTCACATCCTCCACATTTCTGTTCATATCATTTAAGCTGTTCACTAACTGCAAGGAATGATCTTGAGGAATAGGAATACTTGTGATTTCAGTCTTGATGATCTTTTCTGTAGACTGTTGCACAGTATCCAGCTGAAGTTTATTTGACTCTGTCAATTCTTCCTTAAGCTCTGTCTTCAGCTCCTCTTTAACCTTCATCAGCTGCTGTTGATGCTTCTCTTCCAGTTCCTTTATAGAATTTTCCATCAACATTTGGAAAGCTTCCATCAGTGATGAGTGTTCATCACATGATGAAGCAGAAGCAGCAGCTTCATCCCTTTCTTCAACTTCCTGGTGGACAGAAATATCTTCCATCTTTTCGTCTTGATGAACTTCAGAATCCTTAGCATTCCACTCAATAGCCAGGGGTTCATCAGCAGCCTTTTCAGCAGACTTGTCTTCAGTCTGATCAGCAGACTTATCAGCAGTTTGATCAGCAGGCTTGTCAGCAGTTTGATCAGCAGGCTTGTCTTCAATCTGATCAGCAGACTTGACTTCAGGCTTGTCTGCAGCTTTAGGCTCATCAGTAACATCATCATAGACTAAGTTGGTGATGGTGCCATCATCATTGAAGCAAGTGGTTTGTCTGATTTGCCTCACAATGATCCAGGGGTTAACAAAAACATTATTCCCCTTTGGCACTTCATAGTACGGTTGTACTTCCTTGCCAAAAATAATTTGCTGGATACTTGGCAGCAGTGGCAAGTCACTTGAACAGCCTTGCTGATACTTTGACTTTTTAGCCCATCTCTTCAGGGCAGCCATAACAGCAAACTTAATTGCCCTTTCTGCATCATCTTCAGACTTTTTCTTCTTATCAGGCAAGGTGCTTTTAATCTTCTTGGCCTCCTCCAATGCAAAGCCTTTTGCATAACTATGCATGACATCTCTTACATAGCTGGGATCCAGGGCCTTTTGAATGGAGTTTGTCTTCAGCCAAGTCAGAACCCAACGTTCTTCATCAACTAACTCCTTCATGCTTTGAAGTTCTGTTATTGACTTATTCAACCTGTTGTCTCTCCAGCTGATATACCTTGGTTTCTCCTGGTTGAACAGAGTCCTTAACATTAGCTTTTGATCATAGTAAGCTAAGGACTTCTCAAACTTCTTGAAAAGCTCCTTATCATCATACACTATCTCAAAGGCTTTTCTAACTTCAAACTTGTCCTTTGACTTGACTTTGGGGGTTGGCAGCAATATCCTTTTCTTGTCTTCTTTTTCATCCTTGCTTTCCCCAATCTTGATGCCACCTCCATGGACAGGTCCATAGGCATCTGTTTTGCTCTTTTCAATCACCATAGCCATTTCAGCATCTTCAGCAGCTTTTCTTTCTGCCTCAGACATTCTTCTCCTGGCTTCATCCTTAGCTTCTTGAGCTTTGCTTAGCTCAAGTGCTTTCTTTTCTTCCAGTTCATCCTGCTTCCTCTGTTCAGCTTCCTCCCTTGCTTTCTTGTCAGCTTTGGAAACCTTCTTTTTCCTTAGCACTAATTTTCTTTTACCTTTATCAGCAGGGGCTGGTCCAACAGATGATATGGGAGCAGCAACTATGGGATGGACGATTTGAACATCTGGATCTTCTTGAGGTTGAGCAGCCTCAGCAGTTGGTGCAGATTGAATAATCTGTTGCTCATCAGCTTTGTCAGCAGTAGAAGCTTCAACGGCTTCAACTGGTCTTTCAGCAGACTCTGGACTTGATCTCACCAAGTCCACCAACTCAGTATCTTTCTCTATGAAGGACATCTGCTTCCTTGCAGACTTCTTGGTCCTTCCTTCACGGTAGTTGGAAGCAGCTGTATCTCTCTGTTGGCTCCTTGTTCTTTTAGAGATACCTTCAGCAGGCTTCTCTGCTGATGGAGTTCTTGATGGTGATGCAGGAGATCCAGTCCTTACATCAGCGATTATGTTTTCAATGATCTTAGTGGCTTCAGTGGCAGAAGTCACTTTCTCCATCTGCTTAGCTTCTTTCTTTTTAGGCTCAACAGCAGCCTTCTTCTTTTTAGTCTCAACAGCCAGGTTAGCTGTTTTGACTAGTCTTCGTTGTCTTTTGGCAGGGACTTCCTTCTGTCCCTCATCATCAGCTTCCTCTGGCTCATCAGCCTTCCTCTTCAGAACTGGCAGATATTTGTTCATGGCCTTAGACTTGTGAATTTCCTTGCCATTCATCATAGGACACCCCAGCTTGGACAACAGATAACTGAGCGTAATCCTGTGGTTGGTGTGAGGACCTTTTCCTTTCTTGTCATAAAGGAAATCAGCCAAGATGTACCAGATAATTATGGACCAGTTGACTTCTATTCCATAGTAAACGGCAGCCATGATGCTGAACCTCTTCATGGTAACAGCATCCAGTGAGAATGTGCAGTTTTCAATCAGCTTGGACACCATTTCAGCCATCCGCTGATATTCATCCTTCAGTTGCTTCTTCCTTATGTTTCCAGAAAACACTTCTCCCTCTTTGGCGCAGATCGCCCAGAACTGTTGGTGCTTATCCTCCGTTAGTATAGTGACGTCGTGTCTTCCACTGTTAGGAAGCCCAAACGTCTCATGAAGAACAACTGGGGTGATGGTGATAGATTTTTCTCCCACTGTAGCTTTAATCTCCAGTGAATTGTAGTCAGCTTTCGCTGTGTCGTAGTACTCCATCACTTGGTCAGTCCAGATAACTCCTTCATGGTATTCCATGAAGTTCACCAGCGAAGCAGCTTTGAACTTTTCGAGCAGCTCTTTCATCAGATCCGTACCGGATTGGTAGTAAGAATTATACACGAGATACATACCTTCAGCAGCCATTTCAGATCTGTAGGAATTTGGAAGAAAAACGAAGAAAGTTTTTGCAGAAAAATTTCGCAAAATTCTCACAAGTACTTTTGAATATTTAGGGTGCGTAAAGAACGACTCGACTGATCAGATGAGAATTTATAGAGTTGGGGTATGTCGGTTTCCGTGATATCCGCCAACCGTTAGATTCGTTTTTCTGTCAGTGATGATCGTGCGGCTTCAATTACGACCTTTCAAATTCAAAAGATATTTTAATGAGGAGCGGGAATATGTACCGCCCGACATTTACTTATAAAAGCGTGTTTTGAATAAAACGTTTTAAGTAGCTCGCTTTTATTTAAGTAATCAGATGAGTATAATAAACACTTATCTGATGGACTACTATCCTGATGACAATGCTGTTATCAGAGAATGCCAATAGCTGATAACCTTCCTCAGCTGTTTGTCAATCCAGCCAGATAATATAGTTTCGATCTTCGATAGTTGAGTCTTCTGTTGAAAACATAACTTCAATTAACTGTCATTAACAAATTTCATCTTTAATTCAGAAGTACCGCTAGTCTTACACGTTCCCCCTGAGTCTAAGAATTCATAAGTTAACTAGTCTGTTGAAAGTTAATCCTTGAAGATAAAAAAGATGAGTAAGCTGTTGAACTCTAGTCTTCTGATGAGTTCCCCCTCAGCTTATGCATCTAATTTTAATAATCCCAGTTCAGCTCTTAGAGTTGAAAACCTTGTCTCACTTAGAGGTTTTGTGAAGATGTCAGCAATCTGATTTTCAGTAAACACATATTCTATCATGACATTTCCTTTCTCCACATGATCTCTAATAAAATGATGTTTGATCTCAATATGTTTAGTCCTTGAATGACTTGTAGTATTCTGAGTAAGACTGATTGCACTTGTATTGTCACAGTAGATTGGTATTCCATTGATTTTGATATTGTAGTCTTCAAGTTGATGCTTCAACCATAAGATTTGCGCACAGCAAGCTCCAACAGCTATATATTCAGCTTCAGCAGTAGATATGGATACTGAAGTCTGTTTCTTACTCATCCATGAGATCAGACGACTGCCTAAGAACTGACAGGCACCTGTTGTGCTTTTTCTGTCAATCTTGCAGCCTGCAAGGTCAGAATCTGAATATCCAATAAGCTCGAATCCAGACTCTCTAGGGTACCACAATCCCAATTCTTGAGTGCCTTTAACATATTTCAGTATTCTCTTGGCAGCTAAGAGATGAGATTCTTTGGGGTTTGATTGGAATCTTGCACAGACCCCAACAGAGTACATGATATCAGGTCTGCTGGCTGTTAGATATAACAGTGACCCAATAATGCCTCTGTATTTGGTTATGTCTACTGATTTGCCATCTTCATCTTTATCTAAACGAAGACTTGTAGACATTGGAATTGTAGCAGTAGAGCTAGTTTCCATACCAAATTTCTTGAACAGATCCTTTGTGTATTTTGCTTGGCTGATGAAAATTCCATCAGGCAACTGTCTAACTTGCAAACCAAGAAAATAGTTAAGTTCTCCCATCATGCTCATTTCAAACTTGTTCTGCATCAGCTTTGAGAACTTATCACACATCTGTTGATTAGTTGAACCAAAAATAATATCGTCCACATAAATTTGCACAAGCAAAATATGTTCTTCCCATTCAATAGTGAACAAGGTCTTGTCAACTTTACCTTTGCGAAATCCTTTAATTAAAAGAAAGTCAGATAAAGTGTCATACCATGCTCTTGGAGCCTGTTTCAGTCCATAAAGAGCTTTCTTCAGACGATATACTTTGTCCTCTTCTTGATAAGCTTCAAATCCAGGAGGTTGTTCAACGTAAACTTCTTCTTGCAATTCTCCATTGAGAAAAGCTGATTTCACATCCATCTGATAGACTGTGAAATTCTTGTGAGCAGCGTAGGCAAGAAAGAGTCTGATTGCCTCTAGTCTTGCTACTGGTGCAAAAGTTTCATCAAAGTCAATGCCTTCTTCTTGGCAGTAACCCTTGGCCACTAATCTTGCTTTGTTTCTGGTGACTTCACCATCTTCATTCATTTTATTCCTGAATACCCACTTAGTGCCAATGACTCTTTGATGACTTGGTCTAGGAACTAAGTACCAGACTTCATTCCTTTCAAATTGATTTAGCTCCTCCTGCATAGCTTCAATCCAGTTGGAGTCACTAAGAGCTTCTTCAATCTGTTTAGGCTCAATTTGAGATAGAAAACTAGCAAACATAGCATCTTGTGCAGCAGCTCTTCTTGTTTTCACTCTGTCTAAAGGATCACTAATCACTAACTCTGGTGGGTGATTTCTGAGCCATCTGAGATCAGGTTGCAAATCATAATGTTGTCCTTTGTCTTGATCTTGCAACACTACTGTTGGAGATACAGTAGTAGTCTGTTGAACACTTGCAGTCTGTTGAACAATCTCTGGTCTATCAGCTGTTTGCAACTCGTCTGTTAGACAATCAGCTCTGTGATTTTGAACAGCACTTGAGTTATCAGCTGAGTTGAGATCAGGTAGTATGATGGGTATATATTCTTCATTCTTTCCAACGTTCATCTTCTGTAAATCAGTAGACAGATCTTGATTAACATTTTGATTCTTTTCAGAAGATTGATTTGGCTCATCAAATACTACATGAATGGATTCTTCTATTAGTAATGTTCTTTTATTGAAAACTCTATAAGCCTTACTAACAGATGAGTATCCTACAAAGACAGCTTCATCAGCCTTTTCTGCAAATGCAGTAAGGTGATTTTTACCATTATTTAAAACATAGCATTTACAACCAAATATCTTAAAGTAATGAATGTTTGGCTTCCTGTTGTTCCAATCTTCATATGGAGTCTTGTTCTGGTGCTTGTTGATCATGCATCTGTTTTGGGTAAAACATGCTGTATTTGTTGCTTCTGCCCAAAATCTTTGTGGCAGCTTAGCTTCAGCTATCATGGTTCTGACAGCTTCTTTCAGTGTTCTGTTTCTCCTTTCAGCAACACCATTCTGTTGAGGGGTTCTGGCAGCAGAGTACTCATGATGTATTCCTTTGATATTACAATACTCTTCAACAGTAGAGTTTGTGAACTCTGTCCCTCTATCTGATCTGATCTTCAATATTTTGATACTCTTTTCATTCTGGATCAGTTCCATCAGATTTGTAAGATGTTCCTTGGTTTCACTTTTCTTCTTCATGAAAATCACCCAAGTAAATCTTGAATAATCATCCACAACAGCTAGGCAGTATTTCTTTCCACCGTTGCTGACTGGATCAATGGGTCCAAATAAGTCCATATGTAGCAGCTCCAATATTCTTCCAGAAGATTGATGCTTCTTGCTTTTGAATGATGACTTGATTTGTTTACCCTTCTGACAGGCGTCACAGAGCTTATCTTTGCTCATGACTGTTTTAGGAATCCCTTCTACCAAATAATTCTTGATTAATCTGTTGATGGTCTTGAAGTTTAAGTGATTCATTCTCTTGTGCCATAGCCAACTAACTTCACTTGGTGCAGATGCAACCAAACAAACACTCGAATTCTTGTCAGCAGAATTCCAGTCGACTATGTAGATATTTCCTTGTCGTCTTCCATATAAAATTACCTTCTTTGTACCAATCTGTTCAACATAGCATTTATCTGTTGAGAAGATGACTGAATATCCCTTGTCACAAAATTGACTTATGCTCAGCAGATTATATTTGAGGCCTTTGACATATGAGACGTCAGATATCTCTATGTTCCCTCTGATTAATCTTCATTTAGCTTTAATCTTGCCTTCTTTGCTGTCTCCAAATGTAACACTTGGACCATCCACAACAACTGCATCTGTCAGCTCATGTATGTTTCCACACATGTGTCTTGAACATCCACTGTCCAAGTACCAAATCTTCTCTACTTTACTCCTACTCCTAATCCTATCCTACAAAACAAAAATAAAATTGTTTTAGGTACCCTTATTGAGAGGGTCCTGAAGGATTAGTTCCACCTTTGACAACCCAAGATGTTGAAGTCTTAGGCTTCTTAGGTTTCTGAGTTTTCACAGGAGCATGAACAGCTTTATTATCATCATAATTATCAGATAAGTCATGTTGATGATCAGTATGATAAGAATAATGTTCATAAGCAGGGTAAGGTGCATGATAGGCAGGATATGCATGCATTGGATGAGCAGGATAAGGTGCATAGTAACCAGGAAATTGAGGTGCATGATACATAGGATGATATGCAGCAGGTTGCACATAATATGACTCATTTCCATACCAAGCATTTTGATTTTTCTTGTTCTTATGCTTCTTTGGTTTACTAATAGTTTGCTCATTAACAGACGACTTAGTTTTCTCACTAGTCTGATTAGTCTTAACCTTATCAGAAGACTTCCTAGGACTCTTCTGTTTGGGTTTACTAGTCTGTTTTCCTACACTAGGCTCTTTGCTCTTTTTAGCCTTAGGAGTTTTCTTCTCCTTTACCACTTTCTCAGATGAGGTAGGTTTAGAAGTTTGAACATACAGAATGACCTTACTATTGTCAGCAGAGATGAATTTCTCAGTATGATTCAATTCTAATTTATCCTTTTCTAAAGGTGTCTCCTGTTTACTGGATGTAGGCATGGATGCAACAGTTGACTTATCATGAGACTCAATAATCTTTTCAAGTTCCATGATTTTTCCTTTATAGACCTCACATTCAGCTTTCAGAGATTCATGTTCTTGCTCAAGCTGTTTATACTCAGCTGATTCTTTAGGCTTTTCAGCTTTAAGTTTCAGTGAGTTATTTTGCTCTTTTAGCAAGCTCATCTCTTCCTTAAGCTTTACAAATTCTCCAGCAATAGTAGTATTATTCAACATCATTTGCTCTAGAGAATCAAACAGTTCATTATTTTGAGGAGTTACCTCATCCTCAGAGTCATCAGATTCCTTAGCCATCAGGCAGAGGAGAGCAGGTTTCTCTTCATCAGAGGATTCTTCATCAGATGTGTCTGAAGCTGAATCAGATGAGTAGACAGCAGCAAGCTTTTCTGCTTCAGCTACCATTGCTTTCCCTCTTTGATGCTTTCTTTCCTTTCTGATTCTCTTCTCTTCCTCAGTGTATTTTTCTGCTTTTGGATATGGACAGTCCCTGATGAAGTGTCCCAATTTCCTGCAGTTATAACACATTAGTTTTGCTTTATAATCATCTTTCTCTTGAGAAGAAGAGTTAGGTTTAGAAGTAGAAGCAGCATGATTGTATTTGTTTTTCATCTTTCTCTTATAGAACTTCTTGAAGTTGTTCATCAATAATGCTACATCTCCATCAGTGTACTCCTTCTTGTTGAGTAGTGATGCTTCATCAGATGAGTCCACATCTTTGCTTTTGTGAGCCGGTCTTCTTGGATTTTCAGCAGCAACAAGTGCAGCTGTGGGACTTGAAGTTGAGGTTTCTTCAACACCCATTCTTGGCAGTTTATACTCATACGCCTTGAGTACGGAAAACAGCTCTGTAAGAGAAATCTTCCCCAGATCTCTTGATTCTTCCATAGCTGTCACCTTCATATTGAACTTGGGGGGCAGGGCCTTTAGAACTCTGACGGTGATCTCCTTGTCAGTAAAGGTCTTTCCCAGCTTTAGAACTTCATTCAATGTTCTGGTAAACCTGGTATCCATCTGATCTATGGTCTCTCCAGATTTCATCTTGAAGTTGTCCAGCTTCTCCAAGGCAACACTGAGCTGATGCTCTTTGATGGCGTCGTTTCCTTCACTCATGTCACGAACCTTGTCCCACATTTCCTTTGCAGTTTTGCAATGTTTGACCTTGTCAAACCGATCATTGTCCAGGGCTTTGGTCATGATGAAACGGCCAACTTTATCCAGATTGAACAACTTTATTTCTTCGGCTGTCATCTCTGTCAGATCTTTTTCCACCACCATTTCAGCTTCATCAACTATAATGGTCTTGGTGAATTTGAATGGACCTTTAATGATACATGTGTACATGTTGTCATTATATGCTGCTAGAAAGATTCACATTCTAATCTTCCAGTCCTCAAAGGACATACCAGGAATGTGGGGAACATGACTGATACAATCCATTTTTCAAAAAGTTTTGATTTTTCAAAAATATGCTCTTTTGAAAAAGTTTAAAAACCTTTGAAAAACACTTGGATCAAGCTCGTTGATCAGGCAGCTGATTCAAATGAACCACCCGCTCTGATACCACTTGTTGGTCCCAAGTGGTCAGAAGAGGTTTAGAGAGGGGGGGGGGGGTGAATAAACCTCTTTAAAAATTTTCTTCAAATTTAACTTTAAAACTTTCACTTTTAACTGAACAGACTAAGCTGATCAGATTAGTTAGTTACAGTTCTGTTCGCGAACAAATCTTTGAACAGACTTGTTGACCACTCGTCTGATTGTTACTCAGTTGATTTTGCTAAAATCAGTTTTAATACTTAGAGTACTTGCAGCGGATTTTCAAAGTGTTTTTCACAAGTAATCTTAGCAGTTTGAAAAATGTTTCCCCAGTTTTATGAACTCCTTTTTAACTCTTTTTCAAACAGTTAACTTAAATGTGTTTTTATGCAAACAGAAAATATGCAGATTTAAAGGCAATGTAAAAACACAAGTAATTTTTATAGTGGTTATATGGATTTGAATATCCTTTAGTCCACTCTTCAAAGTCACACAGATCTTGGGTTATACTATAATCACAAAGTTTACAGTATACTCTGCTTGCGTCGAACAACAAATGAAACGACCACAAGTTCGCAATAGGAAATCACACAGAAGACCTATTCTCTGAAGTTTGATCACTCACAAAGATGGATCACAACTCCGCACAACACTCTTGTTTACAAAATCACTCAGAAGATGTATTTTTCTTGATTCTTCAACTCTGCTTTCGTCAACAAATGACTAGGCTGATGAGTGAGCTGTTCTTGAGACTTAAAGAATTTTGCTTCGGAAATTTCTCTCAGAAAGTGTGTTGCTTGTTTTTTCTTCGTCTCTTTCAGCTATTTATACTTGAGGATTTGAAAAATGTCCGTTGAAGAGAGACAAGATTCAAATTCCTCGAGTACTGGTCCTTAAAATCCGCGAACGGCTCTTTTGCAGTCTGTCCGTACTGTGAACAGTACTATTCTGCAGGCAGCATTAAATGCAGCATTAAATGCACCCAGCTGATGCGAAGCATTTCTTCAATCATTTGTCTTTAATAACCTTGTACTTCAGCATTTATTACCGTTGGGAACACTTCATGATCTTCTTCACTTGGCTGACGAAAGTACACGTCTGATGGCGAACTCGGCTGATCTCAAACTTGAACAAATCTGATTTGAATCGGCTGATCTTCATCAGTCTGATAACTTTTCTTCAGAAGATCAGAAATCTTGGACCTTGAACTTTGACTCTTCTGATGTCTTCTTTACTTAGTCAAAATTCCTCTAAAGGGATCATCAGCTAAGTTACTCCATACTTAGCCAATCTTGAAGTTTTGGAATCCTTCAAAACCTCCCTTTACAAATTGTCTTCAGAGCCTTCATCTTCATCTTTATCCAACAAAATGCATGACTCCATTACACACTAAAGGTGGCGGCTGGTCCACGGGTATATAGGAAAATCCAGTGCTGAACAATGTCGACTTAGCCCACATGCCAGTGTTTGTAGAATAAATTTCTATATCCATAGTAGTATCCCTCGGTCCACCACATATCGGTTGTTGACCACCCCGTAAAACTGTGTAATTCGGGATAAGTTCATTTGTATTCTCCTCGCATACGAATCCAGTGAATGTTCCTTCGTAGGTACTTTCAATAGTAATCTCAGGTTTTGGCAAAGAAAATGATATTTTCGTTAGGGGATTCCAAACATGGTAAGTGTTGGAAGAGTGTTCAACACAAAGTATGAGCCCATTTGAGGAAATAATGAACTTGCCCAATTTACTCGGCACCAACTCGATATTTTTATCAACCAGGCACGCCATAAATCTTCTTACGTATATGTCTGGTAGCGTTAATTGGAGGGATGCTAGCAGGCGTGCTCCTCGTAGATGATATTTTCTTGTTGTGGTGCTGTAACTTCTAAGAAAATAAGAGCCAACTATGATATTGTTCCATCTATTTGACACGCACATGAATCTGAACACGGAATTTGGTGGCAATCGAACTAGTATTGACATTAATATGTCGTCGTTGCACTATACTTTCTCTGCAGCTACTGATTCCATGGTTGAAAGCTTGAAAGAAAACACCGGAATTATGTTTTGTAGTATACAATGAATTCGGAATTTAATTTAGAGAAGAGGAAAACTGAAAAACTGAACTCTATTGTCATAACTTATTATTTGTTAGGGCAAATAAGAAATCTAATTAAAATTGCTCTGACAATATTGCTAGCTTATTTAAATTTTGTGTGCGTCCACACATATACTTGAAAATGAATCTATATATGACATAAAAGTGTAATAGGGGATCCTCCCTCAGTTTTCTGTTTAATATGCTAATTAATTATGTTTTCTAGTTCTAAAGGTCTCCTAATTAAAAGATGGTCATTAATTAAATATGCTTACCATAGTTTCCTCTATGGTAAGGTGATCATAATTGTTAGGGTTAATCAACCTTCCCTCTAGTTCGGTCTGTTTTTTCGATAAATCATAATTGCATGTATTCGGTATAGCCCAGGTGTATTTAATTTTTATGGCCTGCGCATCTGCTGTCGAATTAGAACACATAAAATGGGAAATGCCCTACCTTTGAGTGCGGTTTGAACTATTGATTTACGTAATTGGAAGTAACCAATTAGGTTTACGACGAAACCTAGAAATCTATCACTGATCCAATTTGAGTACCTCTACAGGATAGACCTCAACAGAAAACTGAAGAGTAACGGCAGTAAGTGATTGAGTTCAATAGTTCCTCATATAATATTATTGACTCTAGAGATATAGTAATATGGAGAAGACAAAATTGTTTCAAGCACCGATAGAACCGGAAGCGCCCGTTCTTTCAAACAGAGGAGGACGGGTTGTTGCACTATTACACTATACTGCACTAAGAGATGCGACAAATTAAGTGCACTTTAGTTTTTTTGCCTTTAAAAGGCAGAAATAAAAAACATTTATTATTTAAAAAAAATAATCCGTGATCTAGCTCCAGTCCTATTTTAACTAAACCTCTTTTTTTAACATATGTAAAAAAATAAAATGAGCCTCTCGTCTGCGACTTTCACATCACCTCCACTTTCGGCGATTGCTATAAATCTAAACTATCTAGTTCTAAAGAAAAATCTAAAGATGAAAAGTACATTGAAAATGAGATTGATGATTAATGTTTAGGCTTTATAGTTTAGATTCCAAATTGTTGAGTTAACTAATTATTGTTTGTTCTAAATTACTAGTACTTTAACTATTAGTTTATTTTCTTGTTTTCCTATATTTAGGACTTATTTTGGAATTAATGAATTAATTTATTTTGATTTTATAGTTTTTTTATACCTTAGTTGAAATTTATGATTATTATTTCAAAAAAAATATATAAAATGTGCTACATTTTTAGAAACCCCGAGCTATAGCGCTCTGCTATGCGCTATTGCCTCATAAGCCTTTTGCTCATCGTTGCGCTATACGCCTTTAACTATTATGATGTGTGCGCTTATACTTAAGATTTTGGGATT
Source organism: Penstemon barbatus (assembly GCA_003313485.2). NCBI lineage: Eukaryota > Viridiplantae > Streptophyta > Magnoliopsida > Lamiales > Plantaginaceae > Penstemon > Penstemon barbatus. The sequence goes on along the minus strand of CM064878.1, from coordinate 21,748,005 downwards.
ACCAGATGTGAAGAAAATAAACGAATAAATTACTTACATAACAATTAATTCATAGTTGTACATCAAATATGATGAAATCTCAAAGTGCATATGAAGATAAGTAATGGGATTCCATGTAGGGATACAACCATTTAGTAGGATCGCATTCATCATAATGAAGTAACTCAATTGATTTGGTCTCTAGGTTGTAAAGAAATATTCTTTCCCCCGCCCTGATAACAACACCAATTGTAATGCATGCACAAGAAATCAATCCCTCAAGCCAAATTGAATATAAATCATATTCGTAATTGTTTTCTAGCATTAGTGGTATGCCAAGTTCTTTGAGTAGGGAATCAGACATGATCGTGTGCATCAATCTCCACTCGTCGGCATGTATAGTGGTCGAGCGCATGTAGCTTCCACCTTTATTCATGGGAAGCATCCAAATATGCATCCCATGATCAAAGTCTTTGACGACAAACCATAAGACATCGTCACATTTTGACCTAGTGAAACTTGAGTCAATATATTTTCTATCGCATTGTACTGGAAACTTAATCAACTGTAGAAGATTTCCTCCTTCATTTAAGTCGTAAAGGGCGATCGATTTACATAACATCAAATGCATGACACCATTACACACTAAAGGTGGCGGCTGCTCCACGGGTATATAGGAAAACCCAGTGCTGAACAATGTCGACTTAGCCCACATGCCAGTGCTTGAAGAATAAATTTCTATATCCATAGTAGTATCCCTCGGTCCACCACATATCGGTTGTTGACCACCCCGTAAAACTGTGTAATTCGGGATAAGTTCATTTGTGTTCTCCTCGCATACGAATCCAGTGAATGTTCCTTCGTAGGTACTTTCAGTAGTAATCTCTGGTTTTGGCAAATAAAATGATTTTTTCGTTAGGGTATTCCAAACATGGTAAGTGTTGGAAGAGTGTTCACCACAAAGTATGAGCCCATTTGAGGAAATAATGAACTTGCCCAATTTACTCGGTACCAACTCGATATTTTTATCAACCAGGCACGCCATAAATCTTCTTACGTATATGTCTGGTAGCGTTAATTGGAGGGATGCTAGCAGGTGTGCTCCTCATAGAAAATAAGAGCCAACTATGATACTGTTCCATCTATTTGACACGCACATGAATCTGAACACGGAATTTGGTGGCAATCGAACTAGTATTGACATTAATATGTCGTCGTTGCACTCTACTTTCTCTGCAGCTACTGATTCCATGGTTGAAAGCTTGAAAGAAAACACCGGAATTATGTTATGTACCTGATCCATTATGTTAAAACTCCAATCCTTACCAACAAGAACCAAAAGCCGACTACATTGTGGGATATATGTGAGAACTATGCATGTAGATATCATAATAACTCATAATCCATGAAAGGAATTGGTATATATGCATGAATCATACTTTTTATCTTCTCCATAGAAAACATTAAAAATTTTCTATTTTTCAAACTCTATAATTGTCTTGGAACTTTCTCATTTTCTTAATATAGTAATATTTTTCCGAAAATGTTTCGAAATTCTTCAATATTCAACTGACTGAAACATACATAAAAAATAAAACTTTGATCCATGTGCGTTTGAGGACAATTAAAACTTTCAGGTTTTTCAATAACATTATTGCTTAACTTTCCTTATTCTGCAAATATAAAATACTAATTTAAGATAAAATATTCTTATAATTCTAGTTTTATTACTAATCTCACCTCTGTTTCAGTTCGCCAACCAAAATGTAAACTATCTTCTAAATTCTTCAGAAACAACAATATATACCTCTACATGCCTAGTTTCATAACAACCTCAAGGAAACATAATCTTATAAGTCCTACAACCCTTCAGGAGGAGATAATGTTATGCTACTAAAATAGTTTAATACGCATTAGAGACAACAACTTCACAACTTTATGTAATTATACACTAAAACTTATGTCTAGTGCATCAACTATATGTGAACAATTCATAAAAGTAAATATTCGACTCATTAAACATTCAGAGAAAGAGAGGTAAAGAAAACACAAATAGTACCTGACTCTACCAAAAGGAACAAATGATATCTACCCATGTATAAATGATAATTAAGAAATTCCTTTCCCCATGAAAAGGAAGCATGTCTTCAATGAGAAACCAACCCATAAAAAATGTGAAACATCCAGGGATATGTAACACACCGCAAATTGACAATCCACCCAATAGCTAGAAAAACCAAAATGAAAAAAGAAAGCTAATTCCTATAAATTTGGCAAAATTGGTTGACATAACTTACTTTTACGGCTAGGAATTCTCATATTACATTAGAAAATTGTGGAAGAGGACTATATCCTTCCTTTCTCGATTGAAAACCCGCCTACAAATATAGGGATGAGATTTGTGAAACTCAAAAGCTAAGCTTAGAGAGGGAGACGATTTACCCACAAATTAGTTTCCGATGGAATCGATTTCTTGAGAGAACAATTTCTTGAGAGAGGCGCAACATTTTGAAGGAGAAAGTGAAATTGGGAGTTTCCGATGGAATCGATTTCTTGAGAGAACAATTTCTTGAGAGAGGCGCAACATTTTGAAGGAGAAAGTGAAATTGGGAGTTGAAAAGTCTAGGTTTTACTGCTATATCTCACTTAGTTGTTTATGCTTTAAGGGACAAAAGAGTCATTTTGTAACATTAAAATAAAACTGAAGGGGGAAATGAAAAAAGAACCGGGAACTTTTTGTACTTCTTTCAGTCATTTTTTTTTTCTTTTTGGTGGGGGTGGATTAATATAGTATTTAATTAGGAAAAAAATAACTAGTAAAATTATTTTAAAAGTTGTAAAGAGAATTAATTTCATTAGAAAAACTAATTGGTTAAATTTTTTTCCTTCTATCAATTGACTATAAGAAGAAAATAGTATATGGTATAAAAAACAACAAACCGTTCAATTATATCGTATCGAAACGGAACCGCACAGAGTGTATTGGTATGATATTCATGCTAGTAAAAAATTGTGATATATCATCGTACGAGATTAAAAATTACACCTTATCTCAAATTAATTTTTAGCGAACAGAAAACTATTCAAAATTTTTTGCAGGTACAACTATTAAGATATGAATAAAATCCACTAGAGAGTACTTCAATTTTTTTTATGAAAGTAGTCCACTTTGATTTGGTGTCCACTGGATCGCTACGACCTTTCTTATTCTATGACGTTTTTAATTAATTTCATCAATTTAACCTTTTTATTACCGATTTAATTCATTTTTCCTTTAACCTATTAGTGTCCTTACTTTCTCTTAGGGAAGGAGGGAGAGGGGAATTTTTGTTGTCAACATTGCACATATAAGTTCAACTAAACATTGCACATATAAGTTCAACTAAACATTTCACATATAAGTTCAACTAATAGAATATTTAAAAATCATAATAATTGTTATGGTATGCATTTAGCTAATAAATCCGCAATATTGTGCCATGTGCACCCCTGAAAATTCTAATTACGTAGTTATGTAAATTAAGTGAAAATAATTTAATTTTTCATATAAGAAATATAAAAAAGAGGGAGCATGGAGAGACACATTATTTTTGAAAAAAATCCCGAATTTAAGATAGGCGAATTTTATGTGACAATAACAAAGTTCGTCACATAAGATACATGTTATGTGACGAAATACAAATTTGTCACAAGAGAATTTATTTTATGTGACAAACTACAAATTTGTCGTATAAAACCTTTATTTACGTGACGATTATAAAATTTGTCACATAAAATAAAAATTTGGATGACGAAAACAAGTTTTGTCGCTTGAAATCTTCACTCATGTGACGATAACTTTATTCGTCACATAAAATATTACTTTGTATGACAATATCCCAAGTCGTCACATGAATTGTTATTTTATATGACGAAAACATTACTCGTCACTAAAGGAAGATTTCTTGGGACGAAAATGAAATTTGTCACATAAAAATTGTCACAAAAGATGCTTTTTTTTGTAGTGCCACCTCTAACTTTGTTGTGTCATGTATCATCAAATTACTTTTTAAAACATAAACGAATATCATTTTATATTTATTAAGAACAAAAAAAATGCGATAGATGATTCTATATTTATTTAGATAATACACACCGTTGGTACCATGTTATTCCGAACTTATTATTCCAGGTTGGGCAAAGATATTTAAGCCGAACCGGTATTAGACCTTAATTACAATTTACCTCATCTTAATTAGATTCACTAATTAAGAGAATGAGTCTACTAATCACACTCCACATAGTAATTACATTGGTAGGTTGCAGTATCATATGTACATATGCAATTGATGACGTGGTGCAGCGGTTATACTACATTAATTTTTCCGATCGAAGACACCAAATAAAGTAATCAATAGCCATAACCATATTTTATTGGGCTACGACACGTCTGCTTAAGGTATTAATCATTCATAAAAGATATACAAATACAGTTAGTATGTACTAATTAGATAATTTGTAATTTTCTTTTGTTTATTATACTATCAATTAATAGTAAAATATTTTCTTCTGTTTATTATACTATCCATTATTTTTGGTAAGTGAATTTTCTATGCTTTTATATTACTCTTGAAATTCAAAATGCTAATGAAAAATATATTAGAGAAAATGATACCTTGTTGTGCTGTGCTGTGGTCCAATAGCAAAATGTGACTAACTATAATTCCAGCAAATTAAAGATGATGCTCCACACTTATCTTTTATTTCTCTATTAAATATAGATATGACGATTAGAGTCTCTAACTGTATTTATTAGGGACAGATTATCCACCTATTAAAATATACATAAAATATACAATAATTGCCTATAGATTATAATTATTAATAAGATATTAATTTGGAATCTTACCGGAGTTATCAAGTGCTTCTGGATTTTGAATTTTACTCCTCACACTCCACAATTATTTACTATTACTTGCTCCGGTCAATCCATCAACCTAACTAAATTTAATATCTAATTAATAAAATATTAATACATAATAATTAATATAATCAGTTTATTTCGACAATAATTTGATAATATTTTATAACAACATATATATTACCTCTTTATCCTAAAATATATACTCAATTAACTACATTGCAAAGTCAAATTTTGAAATATTTTAAGTAACTATATTGTGTTTTGTAGTATACAAAGAATTCATAATTTAATTAAGAGAAGAGGAAAACTGAAAAACTGAACTTTATTGTCATAACTTATTATTTGTGAGGGCAAATAAGAAATTTAATTAAAATTTCTCTGACAATATTGCTAGCTTATTTAAAATATGTGTGCGTCCACACATATACTTGAAAATGAATCTATATATGACATAAAAGTGTAACAGGGGATCCTTCCTCAATTTTATGTTAAATATGCTAATTAATTATGTTTTCTAGTTCTAACGGTCTCCTAATTAAAAGATGGTCATTAATTAAATATGCTTACCATAGTTGCTACTATGGCAATGTGATCATAATTGTTAGGGTTAATCGACCTTCCCTCTAGTTCGATCTGTTTTTTTGATAAATCATAATTGCAAGTATTCGGTATAGCCCAGGTTTATTTCATTTTTATGGTCTGCGCATCTGCTATCCAATTAGAACACACCATGTAGCGCTATCACACTATACCGGATTAAGAGATGCGACAAATTAAGTGCACCTTTGTTTTTCTGCCTTTAAAAGGCGAAATAAAAAACATTTATTATTTTAAAAAAAATAATCTGTGATCAAGTTCCAGTCCTATTTTAACTAAACCTTTTTTTTTTTAACATATGTAAAAGAATAAAATGAGCCTCTCGTCTGCGACTTTCACATCACCTCCACTTTCGGCGATTGCTATAAATCTAAACTATCTAGTTCTAATAAAAAATCTAAAGATGAAAAGTCCATTGAAAATGAGATTGATGATTAATGTTTAGGCTTTATAGTTTAGATTCCAAATTGTTGAGTTAACTAATTATTGTTTGTTCTAAATTACCAGATGTGAAGAGAATAAACGAATAAATTACTTGCATAACAATTAATTCATAGTTGTACATCAAATATGACGAAATCTCAAAGTGCATATGAAGATAAGTAATGGGATTCCATGTACGGATACAACCATTTAGTAAGATCGCCTTCATCATAATGAAGTAACTCAATTGATTTTGTCTCTAGGTTGTAAAGAAATATTCTTTCCCCCGCCCTGATAACAACACCAATTGTAATGCATGCACAAGAAATCAATCCCTCAAGCCAAATTGAATATAAATCATATTCGAAATTGTTTTCTAGCATTATTGGCATGCCAAGTTCTTTGAGCAGGGAATCAGCCATGATCGTGTGCATCAATCTCCACTCGTCGGCATGTATAGTGGTCGAGCGCATGTAGCTTCCACCTTTATTCTTGGGAAGCATCCAAATATGCATCCCATTATCAAAGTCTGTGACGACAAACCATAAGACATCGTCACATTTTGACCTGGTGAAACTTGAGTCAATATATTTTCTATCACCTTATACTGGAAACTTAATCAACTGTAGATTATTTCCACCTTCATTTAAGTCGTAAAAGGGCGATCGATTTACATAACATCAAATGCATGACACCATTACACACTAAAGGTGGCGGCTGATCCACGAGTATATAGAAAAACCCAGTGCTGAACAATGTCGACTTAGCCCACATGCCAGTGCTTGAAGAATAAATTTCTATATCCATAGTAGTATCCCTCGGTCCACCACATATCGGTTGTTGACCACCCCGTAAAACTGTGTAATTCGGGATAAGTTCATTTGTATTCTCCTCGCATATGAATCCAGTGAATGTTCCTTCGTAGGTATTTTCAGTAGTAATCTCAGGTTGTGGCAAAGAAAATGATTTTTTCGTTAGGGGATTCCAAACATGGTAAGTGTTGGAAGAGTGTTCACCACAAAGAATGAGCCCGTTTGAGGAAATTATGAACTTGCCCAATTTACTCGGCACCAACTCGATATTTTTATCAACTAGGCACGCCATAAATCTTCTTACGTATTTGTCTGGTAGCGTTAATTGGAGGGATGCTAGCAGGCGTGCTCCTCGTAGATGATATTTTCTTGTTGTGGTGCTGTAACTTCTAAGAAAATAAGAGCCAACTATGATACTGTTCCATCTATTTGACACGCACCTGAATCTGAACACGGATTTTGGTGGCAATCAAACTAGTATTGACATTAATATGTCGTCGTTGCACTCTACTTTCTCTGCAGCTACTGATTCCATGGTTGAAAGCTTGAAAGAAAACACCGGAATTATGTTCTGTACCTGATCCATTATGTTAAAACTCCAATCCTTACCAACAAGAACCAAAAGCCGACTACGTTGTGGGATATATGTGAGAACTATGCACGTGGATATCATAATAACTCATAATCCATGAAAGAAATTGGTATATATGCATGGATCATACTTTTTATCTTCTCCATAGAAAATATTAAAAAGTTTCTATTTTTCAAACTCTATAATTGTCTTGGAACTTTCTCATTTTCTTAATATAGTAATGTTTTTCCGAAAACGTTTCGAAATTCATCCATATTCAACTGACTGAAACATACATAAAAAATAAAACTTTGATCCATGTATATTTGATGACAATTAAAACTTTCAGGTTTTTCAATAACATTATGTTCACATTGACCACCTCTAACTTTGTTGTGTCATGTATCATCAAATTACTTTTTAAAACATAAACGAACCCTATTTTATATTTATTAAGAACAAAAATAATGCGATAGATGATTCTATATTTATTTAGATAATACACACCTTCGGTACCATGTTATTCCGAACTAATTATTCCAGGTTGGGCAAAGATATTTAAGCCGAACCGGTATTAGACCTTAATTACAATTTACCTCATCTTAATTAGATTCACTAATTAAGAGAATGAGTCTACTAATCTCACTCCACATAGTAATTACATTGGTAGGTTCTAGTATCACATGTACATATGCACTTGATGACGTGGTGCAGCGGTTATACTTCATTAATTTTTTCGAACGAAGACACCAAATAAAGTAATCAATAGCCATAACCATATTTTATTAGGCTACGACACGTCTCTGCTTAAGTTATTAGTCAATAATAAAGGATATACAAATACAATTAGTTTGTACTAATTAGATAATTGGATTTGTAATTTTCTTTTGTTTATTATACTATCAATTAATAGTAAAATATTTTCTTCTGTTTATTATACTATCCATTATTTTTGGTAAGTGATTTTCCTATGCTTTTATATTAATCTTGAAATTGAAAATGCTAATGAAAAATATATTAGAAGAAAATGATACCTTGTTGTGCTGTGCTGTGGTCCAAGAGCAAAATATGAGTAACTGTAATTCCTGCAAATTAAAGATGATGCTCCCCACTAATCTTCTATTTCTCTATTTAAATACATATATGATAATTAGAGTCTCTAACTGTATTTGTTAGGGACAGATTGTCCACCTATTAAAATATACATAATATATACAATAATTGCCTATTGATTATAATTATTAATAAGATATGAATTTGGAATCTTACTGAAGTTATCAAGTGCTTCCGGATTTTGAATTTTACTCCTCACTCTCCACAATTATTTACTATTATTTGCTCCGGTCAATCCATCAACCTAACTAAATTTAATATCTAATTAATAAAATATTACTACATAATAATTAATATAATTAGTTTATTTCGACAATAATTTGATAATATTATATAACAACATATATATTACCCCTTTATCCTAAAATATATACTCAATTAACTGCATTGCAAAGTCAAATTTTGAAATATTTTAAGTAACTATATCGTGTTTTGTAGTATACAAAGAATTCGGAATTTAATTAAGAGAAGAGGAAAACTGAAAAACTGAACTCTATTGTCATAACTTATTATTTGTGAGGGCAAATAAGAAATTTAATTAAAATTACTCTGACAATATTGCTAGCTTATTTAAATTTTATGTGCATCCACACATATAATTGAAAATGAATCTATATATGACATAAAAGTGTAACATGGGATCCTTCCTCAGTTTTCTGTTAAATATGCTAATTAATTATGTTTTCTAGTTCTAACGGTCTCCTAAATAAAAGATGGTCATTAATTAAATATGCTTACCATAGTTGCTACTATGGCAATGTGATCATAATTGTTAGGGTTAATCGACCTTCCCTCTAGTTCGATATGTTCTTTCGATAAATCATAATTGCATGTATTCGGTATAGCCCAGGTGTATTTCATTTTTATGGCATGCGCATCTGCTGTCATATAAGAACACACCATGTAGCGCTATCACACTATACCGGACTAAGAGATGCGACAAATTAAGTGCACCTTTGTTTTTCTGCCTTTAAAAGGCGAAATAAAAAACATTTATTATTTAAAAAAAAATAATCCGTGATCTAGCTCCAGTCCTATTTTAACTAAACCTCTTTTTTTTAACATTTGTAAAAGAATAAAATGAGCCTCTCGTCTGGGACTTTCACATCACCTCCACTTTCGGCGATTGCTATAAATCTAAACTATCTAGTTCTAAAGAAAAATCTAAAGATGAAAAGTACATTGAAAATGAGATTGATGATTAATGTTTAGGCTTTATAGTTTAGATTCCAAATTGTTGAGTTAACTAATTATTGTTTGTTCTAAATTACTAGTACTTTAACTATTAGTTTATTTTCTTGTTTTCCTATATTTAGGACTTATTTTGGAATTAATGAATTAATTTATTTTGATTTTATAGTTCTTTTTATACCTTAGTTGAAATTTATGATTATTAATTCAAAAAAATATATAAAATGTGCTTCATTTTTAAAAACCCCGAGCCATGGCGCTCTGCTATGCGCTATAGCCTCCTAAGCCTTTTGCTCATCGTTGCGCTATACGCCTTTGACTACTATGATGTGTGTGCTTATACTTAAGATTTTGGGATTACCAGATGTGAAGAGAATAAACGAATAAATTACTTGCATAACAATAAATTCATAGTTGTACATCAAATATGACGAAATCTCAAAGTGCATATGAAGATAAGTAATGGGATTCCATGTAGGGATACAACCATTTAGCAGGATCGCCTTCATCATAATGAAGTAACTCAATTGATTTTGTCTTTAGGTTGTAAAAAAATATTCTTTCCCCCGCCCTGATAACTACACCAATTGTAATACATGCACAAGAAATAAATACCTCAAGCCAAATTGAATATAAATCATATTCGTAATTGTTTACTAGCATTAGCGGTATGCCAAGTTCTTTGAGAAAGGAATCACCCATGATCGTGTTCATCAATCTCCACTCGTCGGCACGTATAGTGGTCGAGCGCATGTAGCTTCCACCTTTATTCTTGGGAAGCATCCAAATATGCATCCCATGATCAAAGTTTGTGACGACAAACCATAAGACATCGTCACATTTTGACCTAATGAAACCTGAGTCAACATATTTTCTATCGCCTTGCACTGGAAACTTAATCAACTGTAGATGATTTCCACCTTCATTTAAGTCGTAGAGGGCGATCAATTTACATAACATCAAATGCATGACACCATTACACACTAAAGGTGGCGGCTGCTCCACGGGTATATAGAAAAACCCAGTGCTGAACAATGTCGACTTAGCCCACATGCCAGTGCTTGAAGAATAAATTTCTATATCCATAGTAGTATCCCTCGGTCCACCACATATCGGTTGTTGACCACCCCGTAAAACTGTGTAGTTCGGGATAAGTTCATTTGTATTCTCCTCGCATACGAATCCAATGAATGTTCCTTCGTAGGTACTTTCAGTAGTAATCTCAGGTTGTGGCAAAGGAAACGATTTTTCGTTAGTGGATTCCAAACATGGTAAGTGTTGGAAGAGTGTTCACCACAAAGAATGAGCCCGTTTGAGGAAATTATGAACTTGCCCAATTTACTCGGCACCAACTCGATATTTTTATCAACCATGCACGTCATAAATCTTCTTAAGTATATATCAGGTAGCGTTAATTGGAGGGATGCTAGCAGGCGTGCTCCTCGTAGATGATATTTTCTTGTTGTGGTGCTGTAACTTCTAAGAAAATAAGAGCTAACTATGATACTGTTCCATCTATTTGACATGCACCTGAATCTGAACACGGATTTTGGTTGCATTCGAACTAGTATTGACATTAATATGTCGTCGTTGCACTCTACTTTCTCTGCAGCTACTGATTCCATGGTTGAAAGCTTGAAAGAAAACACCGGAATTATGTTCTGCACCTGATCCATTATGTTAAAACTCCAATCCTTACCAACAAGAACCAAAAGCAGACTACATTGTGGGATATATGTGAGAACTATGCACGTAGATATCATACTAACTCATAATCCATGAAAGAAATTGGTATATATGCATGGATCATACTTTTTATCTTCTCCATAGAAAATATTAAAAAGTTTCTATTTTTCAAACTCTATAATTGTCTTGTAACTTTCTCATTTTCTTAATATAGTAATATTTTTCCGAAAACGTTTCGAAATTCTTCCATATTCAACTGACTGAAACATACATAAAAAAAACTTTGATTCATGTATATTAGATGACAATTAAAACTTTCAGGTTTTTCAATAACATTATGTTCACATTGACCACCTCTAACTTTGTTGTATCATGTATCATCAAATTACTTTTTAAAACATAAACGAACCCTATTTTATATTTATTAAGAACAAAAAAAATGCGATAGAGAATACCATGTTATTCCGAACTAATTATTCCAGGTTTGGCAAAGATATTTAAGCCGAACCGTTATTAGACCTTAATTACAATTTACCTCATCTTAATTAGATTCACTAATTAAGAGAATGAGTCTACTAATCTCACTCCACATAGTAATTACATTTGTAGGTTGTAGTATCACATGTACATATGCACTTGATGACGTGGTGCAGCTGTTATACTACATTAATTTTCCCGAACGAAGACACCGAATAAAGTAATCAATAGCCATAACCATATTTTATTGGGCTACGACACGGCTGCTTAAGGTATTAATCAATCATAAAAGATATACAAATACAATTAGTTTGTACTAATTAGATTATTGGATTAGTGATTTTCTTTTGTTTATTATACTATCAATTAATAGTAAAATATTTTCTTCTATTTATTATACTATCAATTATTTTTGGTAACTGATTTTCTTATGCTTTTATATTACTCTTGAAATTGAAAATGCTAATGAAAAATATATTAGAAGAAAATAATACCTTGTTGTGCTGTGCTGTGGTTCAAGAGCAAAATGTGACTAACTGTAATTCCTGCAAATTAAAGATGATGCTCTCCACTTATCTTCTATTTCTCTATTTAAATATAGATATGATGATTAAAGTCTCTAACTGTATTTATTAGGGACAGATTATCCACCTATTAAAATATACATAAAATATACAATAATTGTCTATAGATTATAATTATTAATAGGATATTAATTTGGAATCTTACCGGAGTTATCAAGTGCTTCCATATTTTGAATTTTACTCCTCACACTCCACAATTATTTACTATTATTTGCTCCGGTCAATCCATCAACCTAACTAAATTTAATATCTAATTAATAAAATATTACTACATAATAATTAATATAATTAGTTTATTTCGACAATAATTTTATAATATTATATAACAACATATATATTACCCCTTTATCCTAAAATATATACTCAATTTTGAATTTAATTAAGAGAAGATGATATAAACTGAACTCTAGAGCCATAACTTATTATTTGTGAGGGCAAATTAGAAATTTAACCAAAATTGCTCTGACAATATTGCTAGCTTATTTAAATTTTGTGTGCGTCCACACATATACTTGAAAATGAATATATATATATATATATATATATATATATATATATATATATATATATATGTATGACATAAAATTGTAATAGGGGATCCTCCCTCATTTTTCTGTTAAATATGCTAATTTATTATGTTTTCTAGTTCTAACGGTCTCCTAATCAAAAGATTGTCATTAATTAAATATGCTTACCATAGTTGCTACTATGGTAAGGTGATCATAATTGTTAGGGTTAATCGACCTTCCCTCTAGTTAGGTCTGCTTTTTCGATAAATCATAATTTCATGTATTAATTCGCTATAGCCCAGGTGTATTTCATTTTTACGTCCTGTGTATCTGCTGTCCAATTAGAACACACCATGTAGCGCTATCACACTATACCGCACTAAGAGATGCGACAAATTAAGTACACTTTAGTTTATCTGCATTTAAAAGGCAGAAATAAAAAACATTTATTTTTTTTAAAAAAAATAATCCGTGATCTAGCTCAAGTTCTACTTTAAAAAAATAATCCGTGATCTGCGACTTTCACATCACCTCCACTTTCGGCGATTGCTATAAATCTAAACTATCAAGTTCTAACGAAAAATCTAAAGATGAAGAGTTCATTGACAATGAGATTGATGATTAATGTTTAGGCTTTATAGTTTAGATTCCAAATTGTTGAGTTAACTAATTATTGTTTGTTTTAAATTACTAGTATTTTAACTATGAATTTATTTTCTTGTTTTCCTATATTTAGGACTTATTTTGGAATTAATGAATTAATATGTTTTGATTTTATAGTTTTTTTTTTTTTTACCTTAGTTGAAGTTTATGATTATTATTTCAAAAAAATGTATAAAATGTGCTTCATTTTTAAAAACCCCGAGCTATGGCGCTCTACTATGCGCTATAACCCCATAAGCCTTTTGCTCATCGCTGCGCTATACGCCTTTGACTACTATGATGTGTGCGCTTATACTTAAGATTTTGGGATTACCATATGTGAAGAGAATAAACGAATAAATTACTTGCATAACAATTAATTCATAGTTGTACATCAAATATGACGAAATCTCAAAGTGCATATGAAGATAAGTTATGGGATTCCATGTTGGGATACAACCATTTAGTAGGATCGCCTTCATTATGATGAAGTAACTCAATTGATTTTGTCTCTAGGTTGGAAAGAAATATTATTTCCCCCGCCCTGATAACAACACCAATTGTAATGCATGCACAAGAAATCAATCCCTCAAGCCAAATTGAATATAAATCATATTCGTAATTATTTTCTAGCATTAGTGGTATGCCAAGTTCTTTGAGCAGGGAATCAGCCATGATCGTGTGCATCAATCTCCACTCGTCGGCATGTATAGTGGTCGAGCGCATGTAGCTTCCACCTTTATTCTTGGGAATCATCCAAATATGCATCCCATGATCAAAGTCTGTGACGACAAACCATAAGACATCGTCACATTTTGACCTGGTTAAACTTGAGTCAATATATTTTCTATCGCCTTGTACTGTCAACTTAATCAACTTTAGATGATTTCCACCTTCATTTAAGTCATAAAGGGCGATTGATTTACATAACATCAAATCCATGACACCATTACACACTAAAGGTGGCGGCTGCTCCATGGGTATATAGAAAAACCCAGTGCTGAACATTGTCGACTTAGCCCACATGCCAGTGCTTGAAGAATAAATTTCTATATCCATAGTAGTATCCCTCGGTCCATCACATATCGGTTGTTGACCACCCCGTAAAACTGTGTAATTCGGTATAAGTTCATTTGTATTCTCCTCGCATACGAATCCAGTGAATGTTCCTTCGTAGGTACTTTTAGTAGTAATCTCAGGTTGTGGCAAAGAACACGATTTTTTCGTTAGGGGATTCCAAACATGGTAAGTGTTGGAAGAGTGTTAACCACAAAGAATGAGCCCGTTTGGGAAAATTATGAACTTGCCCAAGTTATTCGGCACCAACTCGATATTGTTGTCATCCCAGCACGACATATAAATCTTGTTACAGATATGTCCGGTAGCATTAATTGGAGGAACGCTAGATGACGTTCTCCTCGTTGATTACTTTTTCTTGTTGAGGCGCTGTAACTTCTAAGAAAATAAGGGCCAACTATGATATTGTTCCATCTTTTTGAGACAAATTTGGTACCAAGTTATTCCGTGTTTGACCATGATAATTAAGCCGAACCGGTATTAGACCTCAATTACAAATTTCCTCATCTTAAGTAGATTCACTAATTTACTTGTGCAGAAAATTTAGAAATAGAACTGGTCAGTGTCGGAGGGTGTGAATGTTTGGAATTTCACATCTTCAACAATTCATTTGTATTTCTTCTAAATACATATAAATAAATAATCATATCTCAATAGATTTGAAAAAGAAATAATTAAAAATGGAAAACATTCTTTTATTTCCTTAACATATCTCCGACTTTAGCTCTACTGTTTGATTTGGTACTTTTTGCTTCAATTTTCGAGTATCATTGTAAAATTAGAACTTTGTCTCAAAATTGTTCTCAATAAGATAAGATAATCACGTGAAAGCGATGATCTAAAATATATTTATTGGACACCCCCACCTCCGGGAGCTGTGAAAATAAATGTAGACGCAACAGTTGTTGAAGGACAGGGAAGAATAGGAATTGGTTGTGTAGTTCGGGATCATGTTGGTTCTGTTTTGGATTGGAAATCTGAGATGCTCGACTCTTTTTTGGAACCTGTAGCAGCGGAAACCAAAGCAATAGCCCGAGGACTTGAATTGGGTATTGAAAGAGGTTGGCAGAATATCATTTTGGAAAGTGACTGTATTTTGGCAGTGAATGGCATCTTGAATCACCATACTTTTAATCAATTTCATCCTTTGGGCCTCTTATTTGAAGACATCAAATATTTAGCTAGTAGTTTGGAAAATTTTATTTGCTCCCATGTGTTTAGGGAGAGTAATTCCGTAGCTCATGCTCTAGCTAAAGTCGCACTTAGTATTTCTCCTCCTACGGATGAGCTTCCGAGCTTTATCATCAATCTTGTAACTAATGATGTTATTCATTAATGATATCTCACCCTTTGGGTTTTCAAAAAAAAAAAAAAAAAAAATATATTTATTTATTTTGTTTAACAATTGAAATAGGGAACAAAATAAATCGGCCAATGCTCCGGAATCGTAAAACTAGCAGTATTACCAAAATTTGATTCAGTACTACTGAAATCATATTTTACTACATTCAATTCAATGACAAGTATATATTTAGTCACGCACAAATTTTTAATAAACATAGAATAAAGAATTCATTAATAGTGGTCTCTGACAGGAGTGGTCTCAAATGGTCTCTGACAGGAGTGGTCTCTGATACAAATTATACCACCAAATTTGTATCCTTGAATTCATTAATGTGGTATAAGAATTTAACAACTAAGCTCATAATAGTCACTAGCAAAAATAGCATGCGCTAGTTGCTATAGCCCAGGTGTATTTCATCGTTGTTGCCTGCGCAACTGCTATCCAATTAGAACGGACCATGAGGCGTTATTGCACTATAACGCACTAATTGGTGCGACAAATTAAGCGCACTTTAATGTTGATGCCTTGAAAAGGCAGAAATCAAAAGGTTTTTTGTTTTTTATTTAAAATATTATGTGATCTAGCTCCAGCCATGTTTTAACTTTAAATTCTTTTTTTTTTTTTTACAAAGTAGATCAAAATTTCGTTTTGAATGTATAATTCGGTCAGCCAAATATTGGAAATTTTTCGAGATTATTCGGAATTGTTATGGAAATAATAATAAAAAATTGAAAAAAAAGTTACTAAATTTAGGAAAATAACATAGTTTAAGGCAAATAAATAGTTTCGGAATTCCATCTTGTTTTTGTTTTCTCATTCAAAAACGATAACTTTTCAATGGAAAAGATGAAAATTTTGATCCATGCTCTCACATCACCTTCACTTTCAGCTATAGCTATAAATCTAAACTATCTAGTTCTAATGAAAAATCTATAAATGGAGAGTCCAGTGAAGATGAGATTGATGATTAATGTTTAGCTAGGTTTTATAGTTTAGATTCCAAATTGTTGAATAAACTAATTATTGATGATCTATATTTCTAGTACTTTAACTATTAGTTTATTTTCTTATTTTGGATATTTAGGACTTATGTTGCAGTTAATGAATAAAATATTTTGGTTTTATAGTTTTTATATACCTTAGTTGAATTTTTTTTATAATTATTCCAAAAAATATATAAAATGTGCTTAATTTTCTTAAACCCGAGCTATGACGCTCCATTATGCGCTATAGCCCCATAATCCTTTGGCACATCGTTGCACTATACACCTCTGATTACTATGATGTGTGTGCTTATACTTAAGATTTTGAGATTATCAGATGTGAAGAGAAAAAATGAATAATTACTTACATAACAATTAATTCATAGTTGTGCATCAAATATTAAGAAATCTCAAAGGGCATATGAAGATAAGTAAAGCGATTCCATGAAGAGATACCACCATTTAGTAGGACAACCGCCATCATCACAATGAAGTAACTCAATTGATTGTGTTTCTAAGTTGTAAAGAAATACTATTTCCCCCACCCTGATAACAAAAACAATTGCACTGCATGCATATGGAATCAATCCCTCCAGCCAAACTGAATCCAAATCACGTCCATTCGTTCCAACATTATTTCTAGTATTAATGGTATGCCAAGTTCTTTGAGCAGGGAAGCAGTCGTATCGTGTGCATCAACCTCCACTCATCGTCAGGTATAGTGGACGAGCGCATGTAACTTCCATCTTTATTCGTGGGAAGCATCCAAAATTGCATTCCATGATCAAAGTCTGTGACGAAAAACCATAAGACATCATCACGTTTTGACCTGGTGAAACTCGAGTCAATATACCTTCCATCCTGGTACTGACAACTTAATCAACTTTAAATGATTTTCACATCCATTAAAGTCGTAAAGGCCGACTGATTTACATACCATCAAATGCATGACACCATTAAACATTGAAGGCAGAGGCTGCTCCACGGGTAGATAGAAAAACCCAGTGCTGAACAGTGTCGACTTAGCCCACATTGTTTTTTAGCATTAATGGTATGGGAATAATTATTAAAATAATCATTAAAATTTCAACTGTTTTAATTCCGTCGAAATAATGTCCATCGGTTGGAAATTTTAAAAAATAAAAAAAATTGACCTATTAGTCGAAATAATTACAAAAAATTGAATCGAGTCAGAACCCAGTCAATTGAAGAGGTACCCCATCTACCGCAAGTTTCTCTTTGTTGCATTAACATATATGGATTGTATAATATACTTGATCTTCTAAATGAACTAGATTCTAAAACTTCTAATACTGTGTCCAAATATTTGTTTAGTATGAAATTACAACTTTTTTGGGTTCAAGATTTAAAGAATAATGTGTTTCTTTATTGCGGAATAGTCACTCTTAACTGTGCCTGCGTAGAACACTTTGTCCATTGGCCACCAATTCTGTATCCTTGAATTAACTAATTCCTCCCCATATTCAACAACGGCTTTTCAGTCTTCTTTCCTTTTACTTGAGACAAATTGTTCCGTTTCTTAGTTTTGGCTGGTTTAGACGCAGAAAGATCCACATCACTTTTTAACTTTTGTTCCTTGAAATGTTATTAATGTTCTTTGTTTATACAAGATTCTCATAATCTTCTGAAAATTAATGTGGTATAAGAATCTAACAACTAATAAGCTCATAATAGTCAATAGAAAAAATGGCATGCATTATTTGCTATTGTCCAGGTGAATTTTATCATTTATGCATGAGCAATTGCTATCCAATTAGAGCGCACCATGTGGTGCTATCGCACCATAGCGCACTAATGATGCGACAAATTAAGCGTACTTTAGTTTTCAGGGCCTTCAAAAGGCAGAAATAATTTTTTTTTTTTTTAAATAATTTGTGATCTAGCTCCACACTACAAGAAAAATGATCTTTGGTGGCATCAAGCTTGATGGCATTTTGAAGAAAATGTGAGAAAAAATTAATACAGTTACATTTTTAAAAAATGTCAGGAATTATACATGTTAAATATACTATTTAGTGACATTTATATATATTACGGCATTTTATTATGTTACATCATGTTATGATAGTGACATTTAACTTATAGCCACACCGCTACAAGTGGCACTTTGCTAGTGACATTTTAGCAAAGTGCCACTTGTAGCGGTGTGGTTAAATGTATCAATGTCACAATTATAGTTAAAAGTAACATTATAAAATATCACTAATCAGTAAAATTAACACTTATACTTCGTGACATTTTTAAAAAATGTGACTATATTAATAATTTGTGGCATATTCTTTTAAATATCAAGCATGCTATCCAATTAGAGCGCACCATGTGGTGCTATCGCACCATAGCGCACTAATGATGCGACAAATTAAGCGTACTTTAGTTTTCAGGCCTTCAAAAGGCAGAAATAACTTCTTTTTTTTTTTTAAATAATCTGTGATCTAGCTCCAGT
The DNA here is from genome assembly GCA_003313485.2 of Penstemon barbatus. Lineage (NCBI taxonomy): Eukaryota > Viridiplantae > Streptophyta > Magnoliopsida > Lamiales > Plantaginaceae > Penstemon > Penstemon barbatus. Next base: position 21,728,649 of record CM064878.1, on the reverse strand, counting down.
TCTGTTTTAATTTTAAACCCTTTTTTAAAAAAAAAAAAATATGCCCTCTCCTTGGCGCCACTCACATCACCTTCATTTTCGGCGATTGATATAAACCAATCTAGTACTAAAGAAAAATCTATAGATGGAGAGTCCAGTGACAACGAGATTGATGATTAATGTTTAGGTTTTATAGTTTAGATTCCAAATTGTTGGAGTTAACTAATTATTGATTGATCTATATTTCTAGTACTTTAACTATTAGTTTATTTACTTATTTTGAATATTTAGGAATTATGTTGAAATTAATGAATTAAGATGTTCAGGTTTTACAGTTTTTATATACCTTAGTTGAATTTTTTTTATTATTATTCAAAAAAATATATAAAATGTGCTTCACTTTCTTAAACCCATAGCTATGGCGCTCTATTATGCGCTATAGCCTCATAATCCTTTTGCACATTGCTCCGCTATATGCCTCTGACTACTATGATGTGTGCGCTTATACATATGATTTTGATATTATCAGATGTGAAGAGGAAAAACGAATAACTTACTTACATAACAATTAATTCATAGGTGTGCATCAAATATGAAGAAATCTCACAGAGCATATGAAGATAAATAGAGGGATTCCATGTAGGGATACCACCATTTTGTTGGATAGCTGCCATAATCATAATGAAGTAACTCTATTAATTGTGTCTCTAAGTTGTAAAGAAATACTCTTTCCCCCACCCTAATAACAACAACAATTGCACTGCATGCATATGGAATCAATCCCTCCAGCCAAACTGAATCCAAATCACGTCTATTCGTTCCAACATTATTTTCTAGCATTAACGGTATGCCAAGTTCTTTGAGTAGGGAAGCAGTCCGTGATCGTGTGCGTCTACCTCCAGTACTCATCGGCAGGTGTAGTGGTCGAGCGCATGTAACTTCCATCTTTATTCTTGGGAAGCATCCAAAATTGCATTCCATGATCAAAGTCTGTGACGACAAACCATAAGACATTGTCACGTTTTGGCCTGGTAAAACTCGAGTCAATATACCTTCCATCCCCTGGTATTGACAACTTAATCAACTGTAAATGATTTCCACATCCATTTAAATCGTAAAGGCCGATTGATTTACATACCATCAAATGCATGACACCATTAAACACTAAAGGTGGCGGCTGCGCGCTCCACGGGTAGATAGAAAAATCCAGTGCTGAACAGTGTCGACTCAGCCCACATGCCAGTCCTTGAAGAATAAATTACTTACATAACAATTAATTCATAGTTGTGCATCGTATATGAAGAAATCTCAAAGAGCATAAGAAGATAAGTAAAGGGATTCTATGTAGGGATACCACCATTTAGTAGGATAACCACCATCATCATAATGAAGTAACCCAATTGATTTTGTCTCTAAGATGTAAAGAAATATTCTTTCCCCCGCCCGTATGACAACAACAATTGGACTGCATCCATCCGGAATCAATCCCTCAAGCCAAACTGAATCTAAATCATGTCTATTCGTTCCGTCATTGTTTTTTAGCATTAATGGTATGTGAATAATTATTAAAATAATCATTTAAATTTCAACTATTTTCAATTCCGTCGAAATAATTTGTCCATTGGTTGGAAATTTTAAAAAATAAAAAAAATTGACCAATCTTTGATCAGTTAAAATAATTACAAAAAATTCAATCGAGTCAAAACTCAGTCAATTGAAGAGGTACCCCATCTACCGCGAGTTTCTCTTTGTTGCATTAATATATATGGATTGTATAATATACTTGATCTTCTAAATGAACTAGATTCTAAAACTTCTAACACTGTGTCCAAATATTTGTGTAGTATGAAATTACAACTTTTTTAGGTTCAAGATTTATGTTTCTTCATCATCATAAAGAATCACGTGTTTCCTTATTGGGGAATAGTAACTCTTAGTTGTGCCTGGGTAGAACACTTTGTCCATTGGCCACCAATTATGTATCCTTGAATTAACTAATTCCTCCCCATATTCAACAATGGGCTTTTCAGTCTTTAATTCTTTCCTTTTACTTGAGACAAATTGTTCCGTTTCTTAGTTTTGGCTGGTTTAGACGCAGAAAGATCCACATAACTTACTAATTTTTTTGTTCCTTGAATGTCATTAATGTTATTCATTTATACAAGATTCTCATAATCTTCAAAAAATTAATGTGGTATAAGAATTTAACAACTACTAAGCTCATAATAGTCAATAGAAAAAATGGCATGTGTACCACCCCTGCCTTAGAAAATACTTAGTTAATACTTACAAAACTCACTTAGTTAATTTACATATGTCATAACCTTTCTTAATGTTTACAAGACCAACACTATATTCGTTAATTTACAAGACACTAGTAGATCTCAAAATATTATTACGCCATGTAGACAAAACATCTTCTTTACTTTTATGCTATATCCGGTAAATCTGTAAATAGATAAAGCAGAAACGTAAGTTGACTGGCAACTTAGTGAGGTGGGTGCGCGTCTTATATATATAAAATTTTGAAAAAAAATTGCCAAGTAACAATATAAGAAAATTCAACAAAAATAGCATAGAATAAGTGCCCAAACTTTATCGGTAAATATCCCTCTTATATCTCCTCAAGGCTTTCTTCACCAAACACACCACGATAAGGAGCTACCTTATCAAAACCTGCATGACTAGTCAATGCATCCAACAACGACTATGTATATCCAAAGACCCCGGTCTCTTGAATATACGAAGCCAGACCAAGGGTTCAGGACCGAGTCAATAGCCCGTGCTATTTGACTTAATCGCAAAACCGCACAAGCCAAAAAAAATGGACCCAACAATAGAACATATAAAAAACTCACGTAAACTAATTCATATCAAAATCACCTTTTAGTATAACACCTGCTCTTTCAAAAACATGTATAATAGCAATTAGGTACAAGTAATTATTTTAAACATTCTACCTATAAACCATTATTGAAAGTTGTACTATATGACCAGAACCAGAACCAATAATCAATCCTACGGCCTTATCTTAGTGTTTATTCCCCTTCATTATTACATACACCTTATTAATGTTCAGATTACGTAGAGGTGATTAAATGCTATTAGGTCCACATTTATCTAAATTATAAGATTTCAAAATCTCAACTCTATAACATAACATATATACCAATAAAATTTAGAACAACAATACTAACAAATCATCTATGCATTCAAAAAAATAATGAAATGTTGGTCCCAAGTGGTCAGAAGAGGTTTAGAGGGGGGGGTGAATAAACCTCTTTAAAAATTTTCTTCAAATCTTAACTTTAAAACTTTCACTCTAACTGAACAGACTAAGCTGATCAGATTAGTTAGTTACAATTCTGTTCGCGAACAAATCTTTGAACAACCTTGTTGACCACTCGTCTGATTGTTACTTAGCTGATTTTGCTAAAATCAGTTTTAATACTTAGAGTACTTGCAGCGGATTTTCAAAGTGTTTTTCACAAGTAATCCTAGTAGTTTGAAAAATATTTCCCCAGTTTTATAAACTCCTTTAAATTCTTTTTCAAACAGTTAAGTTTATGTGTTTTATGCAAACTGAAAATATGCAAGTAAAATGCAAACAAAAACACAGGCAATTTTTATAGTGGTTATATGGATTTGAATATCCTTTAGTCCACTTCCAAGTCACACAGATCTTGGGTTATACTATAATCACAAAGTTTACAGTATACTCTGCTTGCGCCAATCAACAAATGAAACGGCCACAAGTGCGCAGTAAGAAATCACAAAGAAATCCTACTTCTCTGAAGTAATATCACTCACTTAGACGGATATCTACTTCTCACAACACTCTTGATTACAAAATCACTCAGAAGATGTATTTTTCTTGATTCTTCAACTCTGCTTTCGTCAACAAATGACTCAGCTGATGAGTGAGCTATTCTTGAGACTTAAAGAATTTTGCTTCGGAAATTTCTCTCAGAAAGTGTGTTGCTTCTTTTTCTTCGTCTCTTTCAGCTATTTATACTTGAGGATTGAAAAATGTCCGTTGAAGAGAGACAAGATTCAAATTCCTCGAGTACTGGTCCTTAAAATCCGCGAACGGCTCTTTTGCAGTCTGTCCGTACTGTGAACAGTACTATCCTGCAGGCAGCATTAAATGCACCCAGCTGATGCGAAGCATTTCTTCAATCATTTGCCTTTAATAACCTTGTACTTCAGCATTTATTACTCCAAGGGGCATTTATTACCGTTGGGAACACTTCATGATCTTCTTCACTTGGCTGACGAAACTACAAGTCTGATGGTGAACTCGGCTGATCTCAAACTTGAACAAATCTGATTTGAGTCGGCTGATCTTCATCAGTCTGATAACTTTACTTCAGCAGATCAGAAGTCTTGGACCTTGAATTTTTGACTCTTCTGATGTCTTCTTTACTTAGTCAAAATTCCATGATAAGTTTATCAGCTAAGTTACTCCATACTTAGCCAAATGTGAAGTTTTGGAATGCATCAAAACCTCCCTTATCAAACTTCCTTTAGAGCCTTCATCTTCATCCTTATCCAACATGAAATTTACACCGAAACCAATTTAACGCTTTTAAATCACGATTCTAGGTAAGCTTTCGTTATTTAAATCCCACACTCACCTCTTTACCGAAATTTGAGTTACCGAGAGCTCGATTTTACTCCGAACGACCACCTAAAGCAAATTGGTAAGATACGATTAACCGCGGCAAAAGAATACTACTCAAACTGAAATGGAACAAAAGGAAATAAAATTTCAACTCACGGTTGTCGAATTATATCACCCATGACTCTCTTTTATCTTAAGTGTTTTCTCCTCTGCAGAATTCCTCCCAAAGCATAAATTCTCACTACAAGAAAAACCGGATTTTCCGACGGATTTCTCTCGTCGGAAATTCCGTCGGAAAAAGTGGCGTGGGAAAAATTCCGACAGATTTTCCCACGGATTTCTTCCGTCGGAAAATCTGTCGGAAATTTACGGGCAGCCATATCCCGACGGATTTTCCGACTGAATTGTGTAATCGGAAAAAACTTCTAAAAAAAAGGTTTTAAAATTTTCCGACGGAATTTTTCCGTCGGAAAATTTAAATTTTTCATTTTCCGACGGAAAAATTCCGTCGGAAACAATTTTAAAAAAAATAAAAAAAAACAAAAAAAAAACCAAAATTAACCAGAATTAATAAAAATTCTTAATCTATTGAGAATCGTAAAATATTTTACAACTCAATCATCATCCCAAAATTAAATAAGTTCTAATCATAGTTAGAATTAACAAGTCTCAAAACATGAAATCACTAATTATTCAAATATTGTAGGAAAACATTACAACATTCACCTAGTCTCAATTCGACAATTCCTCATCATCGTCCTTGTCCTCGTCATCATCAAATTCAAATATATATGTGCTTGATAATTATCTCTTTTCATTAACTGGTAGACTTAAACTGGAGAAACAAAAAAATAAGATAAAATATGACTAAAACATAACTGAAATGCATATCTTTCTAGTATTAATTAAGACTAAAAAAATAGACATGTGATCAAATTCAACTACACTACATTAAACTAACACTTGTTGCCATTAATACTTCTGTTATGTTGACATGACTTAGCCAAGTGTATAACATTGACAATTAATAAACAAACTAAAAATTAGCATGACTCCTTATATTAGCTGATATAATCGATATTTACTTTTCCAATCTTCAAGGGTACATGTCAATTATATCACCCTTTCTGACATTAACTTACTGTTAAAACATCACCAGACTCTACCTAGGATTCGAACATCACAATTCTACTTCTCTAAAATTTTAATGCTAGTATATCCTTAAGGGGAGGGATCGAAGGAAGTATATTCTACAAAAACAAACAAAACAATTATCCAAACTGAGTAAACAAGAGCAATAACATTTGTAGTTACAGTATCAAAACCTCCACATTGTATCACATAGAACTATAAATTGCCTTTCTTTTTCTTAACTAAGAATTAACATGAATCGGTGGTTCTTTACAGTTCTGAATATAATTGAGTAGCACAGGTTCAGGATCTAAATACGTACAAATTATATACAAGAAAGAATAAGCTAAGCTCTTTCATCAACTAATATTTAATTAAAAACACAAATAACCACAGCATCCCTAGAAGAATGTGTGTAAAATACGGAAATGTTATGATAATTATGAAATATTATACCATGTCTGATAGCAAAAAAAGTAGAAGACGGATATTTGCAATTTTCAACAGCCATAGACAAAAATTATAAAGCAGAAGAAAAATTATTCCACTAACTGTCATTTCTCCAATGTGCAGATCATGTTGGCTAATGTATGCTGCAGTTCTTTGATGTACAAATTCTTCCATTCCATGACCATTATAAGTGACTCTCCCCGAAGCCTAGAAAATTATTTTGTTTGCATCAATTAGAAACATGTTGGAATTCTACAAAATTAAGATCATACATGAAAAAGTAAGTAATATATCTTACCTTTAAAGATGGATCAAGCTTTCCAGCCAAAGCCAACAAAAGAGTTGTCTTTCCTGAACATGGAGGGCCTAGAAGTAAGGTCATTCTGCTGGGCCTGATTATACCACTTACATCCTTAAGAATCGAGAACGACTTCTTTCGACCAAGACTTATATGGAGAGAACTTAAAATTCCCTGTAAGTAAATAGGAAGACAAGTTAGATTAACAAAAAACACAAATCGTAAAAGGGAAAAACAAACGAATTAAAGACAAACATTGAAGAGTGTTTTATATATACTACCTCTATAATATTCATATTAAAGTTGACAAAAGTAGGCAAAGCTCTTCTTGCACCATAAACCCCTGCATCAATGTTTAGATGCTCATATCTCACTTCAAAAGTATTCACAAAAACCATTATTCCTACATATTAGTAGCAGCTATAGGATTTACTTTGACATTTCTTGAAATTAAAGCTATAGGATTCACTTTCTTGAAATTAAAGCTAATTTGTTGAACTTCAAAAACAGACCAAAACACAAACACATGGAGTGCACTGCTCTAAGTAGTGGAATTCATTAAATCAACCTCAAATACATATGAATTTCAACAGCCATAGACAAAAATTATAAAGCAAAAGAAAAATTAAGTAATGGGACTTACCAATTCGCTCTAAGACGTGCTCCTGAAGTGTTTCTTGCTGATTTGGTGGTGCTGGCCGCGGCTGGGACTGGAGGTGCTGAATGACCGCGGCTGGGGTTGAGAGGAGTCGGAAATGGAGCTGTGCAGCCGCGGGTTCTGGTGGTGAATGGCCGTCGCGGGTTGAGAGGAGATGGGAGTTGTGCCGTCGCGGGTTGAGAGGAAATGGGCTGTTCCGTCGCGGGTTGAGAGGAAGAAGGAGAAAGGGGAAGTGGAGGAGTGGTGGTGGCACCGGAGGGGAAGTGGAGGAGCTGCTGCGGCTGAGGAAAGAGGGACGGGACGGAGGTGAGGGATGGGCGGCGGAGGTTTAATTTTGAAATGAAAAGGGAAAGAGTGAACTGAAATGAATTGGGCGCGGATCTAGGGTTAAACATGCATTTTCCGACGGATTTTCCGTCGGAAATATTTAACTTTTTTATTTTTTAAATTCAAAATTTATTTGTAAATTATTATTCATGTTATTTATAATATAAATTGTTATTTTTTCTTACTTTCTAATTCAAAATTATTCGAAATTAAAATTTGTAACTTTAATTGACCAAAATCGAAATTATTGACCATATGGTCATATTATTTGTTGAGACATATGGTTATATACATTGAACATTATTCGAAATTAGATGTCTCGATTCTCAAATCGTATCGTTAATTGATCAAAATCGAAATTATTGACCATAGGGTTATGTACATTGATGTTATTCAAAACCAGATTGATCAATTCTTATTTTATTTTAACGTTAATTGACCAATATCGAAATTATTGACCATAGAGTTAAGTACATTGAGGTTATTCGAAATCAGATTGATCGATTCTCATTTTTAACATTAATTCACCAAAAATGAAAACCATAGGGTTATATACATTGAGGTTATTCGAAATCAGATTGATCGATTCTCAGTTTTTTAACGTTACTTGACCAATATCGAAATTATTGACCATATGGTAAAGTACATTGAGGTTATTCGAAATCAGATTGATCGATTCTCGATTTTTAACGTTAATTCACCAAAAATGAAATTATTGACCATAGGGTTATGTACATTGAGGTTATTCGAAATCAGAATGATCGATTCTTGGTTTTTTAACGTTAATTGACCAATATCGAAATTATTAACCATAAGGTTATGTACATTGAGGTTATTCGAAATCAGATTGATCGATTCTCGATTTTTAACGTTAATTCACCAAAAATGAAATTATTGTCCATAGGGTTATGTACATTGAGGTTATTCGAAATCAGATTGTTGAATACATGTACATTGAGGTTATTCAAAATCAATCGAAGATCTAAACGGGAGACGACTAACTTTTACATAACCAGTAACCCCTACATATATAAATCAAAGTTTAGGGAGAATTATTTCGAAATTTCGTCAATTGAAGATCAAAATGGGAGACTAACTTGTACAAGACCACTAACCCCTTCGTAAATCAAAGTTTAGAGGAAATTATTTCAAAATTTCGTCAATCGAAGATCCAAATAGGAAACTAACTTGGCTCAAAAATTCAAATTATTGAAAAAAGTGGTTTAAACCGATCAAAATTTATGAAAAATGAGTCAAGTCAACGAAATTTGCAATAATATGGATCAAAATATTTAATTTTTCCGGTTATATAATTCAATTATTTCTATATTCTATATTCATTATTATTATTTAGGGTAGGAAATAATTAATTTATTATTTTTTATAGAAAACAATTTTAAAAAAAATTCTAATATTTTCCGACGGATAAATTCCGTCGGAAATAATCAAATTATTATTTTTTATTTTTTATTATTATTTTCCGACGGATAAATTCCGTCGGAAATAATCAAATTATTATTTTTATATTTTTATTAGTATTTTCCGACGGATAATTTCCGTAGGAAATAATTAAGTATTTTTCTCTTTTTTTTTATAAAAAATTTTCCGACGGATACACATTTCCGTCGGAAAATATTTATTTTTTATTTTTTTTTCTTATTTTCCGACGGAATTATTCCGTCGGAAAATTAATTTTTTTATTTTTTTCAGTGACTTTTCCGGCGGAATTTATAATCCGTCGGAAATTCTGTCGGAAATTTCCGATGAATATTTACCGTCGGAAAATCCATCGGAAATTCCGACGCAATTGTTTACGTCGGAAAATCCGTCGGAAATTTCCGACGGATTTTAGTCTGTCGGAAATTTTCCGTCGGAAAAACCAGTTTTTTTTGTAGTGTCTCACGAGCACTTATTTTGGAAGAGATTTATTATTCAAATTCATACTACATGAAAGCTATTAAGGATAATATGTATGAACCTTTCAATGAAATTCATCCACTTAGTGGACACTAATGTGTTCTAATTTGTTGACAAGTCATTTAGGTAAAGAGACTTGTCACCATTAGGCTTAATTTCAACAATTAAGTTTATGAGATTTTGCAAATTACCCCTTAACTATGAATTTACAATTTGACCCCAATATTTTCATAAAGTGTACCAATAGGACTCAAGTTGAAAACTCATTAACTAAATTAAACTCTCAATAATGTTCTTGATTTAAGGCTCAAATTCAAGATTAGAAAATTCATCTATGTAGAAATTTTGGGGTTTTTACAGCATGCATTATTTGCTATTGTCCAGGTGAATTTCATCATTGATGCATGAGCAACTGCTATCCAATTAGAGCGCACCATGTGGTGCTATCGCACTATAGCGCACTAATAGATGCGACAAATTAAGCATACTTTAGTTTTCATGCCTTAAAAAGGCAGAAATCAAATGCTTTTTTTTTTTAAATAATTTGTGATCTAGCTCCAGTTCTGTTTTAACTTTAAACTTTTTCTTTTGTAAAAAAAAAAAAAAATGTGCCCTCTCATTGGCGCCTCTCACATCACCTTCATTTTTGGCGATTGATATAAACCTATCTAGTTCTAAAAAAAATCTACAAATGTAGAGTCCAGTGACGACGAGATTGATGATTAATGTTTAGGTTTTATAGTTTAGATTCCAAATTGTTGGAGTTAACTAATTATTGATTGTTCTATATTTCTAGTACTTTAACTATTAATTTATTTGCCAATTTTGGATATCTAGGAATTATGTTGAAATTAATGAATTAAGATGTTCAGGTTTTATAGTTTTTATATACCTTAGTTGAATATTTTTTATTATTATTCCAAAAAATATATAAAATGTGATTCATTTTCTTAAACCCATAGCTATGGCGCTCCATTATGCGCTATAGCCCCAGAATCCTTTTGCACATCGTTGCGCTATACGCCTCTGACTGCTATGATGTGTGCGCTTATATTAATGATTTTAACATTATCAGATGTGAAGAGAAAAAACGAATAAATTACTTACATAACAATTAATTCATTGTTGTGCATCAAATATAAAGAAATCTCAAAGAGCATATGAAGATAAGTAGAGGGATACCACTTTTTTGCAGGATAGTTGTCATCATCATAATGAAGTAACTCAATTGATTGTGTCTCTAAGTTGTAAAGAAATACTCTTTCCCACACCCTGATAACAACAACAATTGCACTGCATGCATATGGAATCAATCCCTCCAGCCAAACTGAATCCAAATCACGTCTCTTCGTTCCAACATTATTTTCTAGCATTAATGGTATGCCATGTTCTTTGAGTAGGGAAGCAGCCGTGATCGTTTGCGTCAACCTCCACTCATCAGTAGGTATAGTGGTCGAGCGCATGTAACTTCCATCTTTATTCTTGGGAAGCATCCAAAATTGCATTCCATTATCAAAGTCTTTGATGACAAACCATAAGACATCGTCACGTTTTGACATGGTAAAACTCGAGTCAATATACCTTCCATCGCATGGTATTGACAACTTAATCAACTGTAAATGATTTCCAAATCCATTTAAGTCGTAAAGGACGATTGATTTACATACCATCAAATGCATGACACCATTAAACACTAAAGGCGACGGCTGTTCCACGGGTAGATAGAAAAATCCAGTGCTGAACAGTGTCGACTTAGCCCACAAGCCAGTCCTTGAAGAATAATTTTCTATATCCGTGGTAGTATCCCTCGGTCCACCACATATCGTTTGCTGACCCCCCCCCCCCCCCCATGAATACTATGTACTTCGGTACTAGTTCATTTGTATTCTCCTCGCAGTCGAATCCAATGAATGTTCCTTCGTATGTACGTTCAGTAGTAATTTCATGTGGCGGCAAAGAAACCGACTTTTTTGTTATGGGATTCCAAACATGGTAAGTGTTGGAAGAGTATTCACCGCAAAGGATAACCCCGTTTGAAGAAATTATGAACTTGCTCAATTTATTTGGCACCAACTCGATATTGTTGTCATCCCAGGATGACATAAATCTTCTTACAAATATGTCCGGTAGCGTTAATTGGAGGGATGCTAGATGACATTCTCCTCGTAGATGTTTTATTCTTGTTGAGGCGCTGTAACTTCTAAGAAAATAAGGGCCAACTATGATATTGTTCCATCTTTTTGACACGCACCTGAATCTGATCACGGATTTTGGTGGCAATCGAACTAAAATTGAAATTAATATGTCCTCGTAGCCCTCTATTTTCTCAGCAGCTACTGATTCCATAATAGAAAACTTGGAAGAAAACATCCGAATTATGTTGTGTACCTGATCAATTATGAAATCAAATGCTTTTTTAAAAAAAAATTAGTCTGTGATCTATCTCCAGTTCTATTTTAACTTTAAACCATTTTTTTTTTTTTTGTAAAAAAAAAAAATTGTGCCTTCTCATTGGCGTTTCTCACATCACTTTCGTTTTCGGCGATTGATATAAACCAATCTAGTTATAAAAAAAATCTATAAATGGAGAGTCCAGTGACGACGAGTTTGATGATTAATGTTTAGGTTTTATAGTTTAGATTCCAAATTGTTGGAGTTAACTAAATATTGATTGATCTATATTTCTAGTACTTTAACTATTAGTTTATTTGCTTATTTTGGATATTTAGGAATTACGTTTAATGTAATGAATAAGATGTTCCGATTTTATAGTTTTTATATACCTTAGTTGAATTTTTTTATTATTATTCCAAAATATATATAAAATGTGCTTCATTTTCTTAAACCCATAGTTATGGCGCTCCATTATGCGCTATAGCCCCATAATCCTTTTGCACATCGCTGCGCTATACGCCTCTAACTACTACGATGTGTGTGCTTATACTTATGATTTTGACATTATCAGATGTGAAGAGAAAAAACGAATAAATTACTTACATAACAATTAATTCATAGTTGTGCAATAAATATGAAGAAATCTCAAAGGGTATATGAAGACAATTAGAGGAATTCCATGTAGGGATACCAAAATTTTGTAGGATAGCTGTCATCATCATAATGAAGTAACTCAATTGATTGTGTCTCTAAGTTGTAAAGAAATACTCTTTCCTCCACCCTGATAACAACAACAATTGCACTGCATGCATATGGAATCAATCCCTCCAGCCAAACTGAATCTAAATCACGTCTATTCGTTCCATCATTATTTTCTAGCATTAATGGTATGCCAAGTTCTTTTAGTAGGGAAGCAATCATGATCATGTGCGTCAACCTCCACTCCTCGGCAGGTATAGTGGCCGAGTGCATGTAACTTCCATCTTTATTCTTGGGAAGCATCCGAAATTGCATTCCATGATCAAAGTCTGTGATGGCAAACCATAAGACATCGTCACGTTTTGACTTGGTAAAACTCGAGTCAATATACATTCCATTGTCTGGTATTGGCAACTTCATCAACTGTAAATGATTTCCACATTCATTTAAGTCGTAAAGGCTAATTAATTTACATACAATCAAATGCATGACATCATTAAACACCAAAGATGGCGGCTGCTCCATGGGTAGATAGAAAAATCCCGTACTGAACAGTGTCGACTTAGCCCACATGCCAGTCCTTGAAGAATAAGTTTCTATATCCATAGTAGTATCCCTCGGTCCACCACATATCGGTTGATGATCCCTCCCCCTATAAAACTGTGTACTTCGGTACTAGTTTATTTGTATTCTCCTCGCAGAAAAATCCAATGAATGTTCCTTCGAATGTACGTTCAATAGTAATCTCATGTGGCGGCAAAGAAACCGACTTTTTTGTTATGGGATTCCAAACATGGTAAGTGTTGGAAGAGTATTCACCGCAGAGTATAAGCCCGTTTGAAGAAATTATGAACTTGCTCGATTTATTCGGCACCAACTCGATATTGTTGTCATCCTAGCACGACACAAATCTTGTTACAAATATGTCCGGTAGATTAATTGGAGGGACGCTAGATGACGTTCTCCTCGTAGATGTTTTTTTCTTGTTGAGGCGCTGTAACTTCTAAAAAAATAAGGGCCAACTATGATATTGTTCCATCTTTTTTACACGCACCTGAATCTGAACACGGATTATGGTGGCAATCGAACTAAAATTGAAATTAATATGTCGTCGTTGCCCTCTATTTTCTCAGCAGCTACTGATTCCATGGTAGAAAACTTGGAAGAAAACATCCGAATTATGTTGTGTAACTGATCAATTATGAAAGTAAATGCCTTTTCTTTAAAAATAATATGTGATCTAGCTCCAGTTCTGTTTTAACTTTAAACCATTTTTTTTTGTAAAAAAAAAAATGTGCCCTCTCATTGGCGCCTCTCACATCACCTTCATTTTCGGCGATTGATATAAACCAATCTAGTTTTAAAAAAATTTCAATAAATGGGGAATAATGTGACGACGAGATTGATGACTAATGTTTAGGTTTTATAGTTTTGATTCTAAATTGTTGGAGTTAACTAAATATTGATTGATCTATATACTTTAACTATTAGTTTATTTGCTTATTTTGGATATTTAGGAATTATGTTTAAATTAATGAATTAAGATGTTCCGGTTTTATAGTTTTTATATACCTTAGCTGAATTTTTTTGTTATTATTCCCAAAAATATATAAAATGTTCTTCATTTTCTTAAACCCATAGCTATGGCGCTACATTATGCGCTATAGCCCCATAATCCTTTTGCTCATCGCTGCGCTTTACGCCTCTGACTACTATGATGTGTGCGCTTATACTTATGATTTTGACATTATCAGATGTGAAGAGAAAAGATGAATAAATTACTTACAAAACAATTAATTCATAGTTGTGCTTCAAATATGAAGAAATCTCAAAGGGCATATGAAGATAAGTAGAGGGATACCATGTAGGGATACCACCATTTTGTAGGATAGATGTCATCATTATAATGAAGTAACACAATTGATTTTGTCTCTAAGTTGTAAAGAAATACTCTTTCCCCCACCTTGATAACAACAACAATTGCACTTAATGCATGCATATGGAATCAATCCCTCCAGCCAAACTGAATCCAAATCACGTCTATTTGTTCCAAGTTTATTTTATAGCATTAATTGTATGCCAAGTTCTTTGAGTAGTGAATCAGCCGTGATCGTGTGCGTCAACCTCCACTCATCAGCAGGTATAGTCGTCGAGCGCTTGTAACTTCCATCTTTATTCTTGGGAAGCATCCAAAATTGCATTCTATGATCAAAGTCTGTGACGACAAACCATAAGACATCGTTTCATTTTGATCTGGTAGTACTCGAGTCAATATACCTTCCATCGTCTGGTATTGACAACTTAATCAACTGTAAATGATTTCCACATCCATTTAAGTCGAAAAGGCCAATTGATTTACATACCATCAAATGCAGGACACCATTAAATATTAAAGGCGACGGCCGCTCCATGGGTAGATAGAAAAATCCAGTGCTGAACAGTGTCGACTTAGCCCACATGCCATTCCTGAAGAATAACTTTCTATATCCGTGGTAGTATCCCTCGATCCACCACATATCGTTTGCTGAACCCCCCCCCCCCCCAATAAAACTATGTACTTCGGTACTAGTTCATTTGTATTCTCCTCGCAGTCGAATTCAATGAATGTTCCTTCGTATGTACGTGCAGTAGTAATTTCATGTGGCGGCAAAGAAACCGACTTTTTTGTTATGGGATTCCAAACATGGTAAGTGTTGGAAGAGTATTCACCGCAAAGGATAAGCCCGTTTGAAGAAATTATGAACTTGCTCAATTTATTCGGCACCAACTCGATATTGTTGTCATCCTAGGATGACAAAAATCTTGTTACAAAAATGTCCGGTAGCGTTAATTGGAGGGATGCTAGATGACATTCTCCTCGTAGATGTTTTTTTCTTGTTGAGGCGCTGTAACTTCTAAGAAAATAAAGGCCAACTATGATTTTGTTCCATCTTTTTTACACGCACCTGAATCTGAACACAGATTTTGGTGGCAATCGAACTAAAATTGAAATTAATATGTCATCGTAGCCCTCTATTTTCTCAGCAGCTACTGATTCCATAATAGAAAACTTGGAAGAAAACATCCGAATTATGTTGTGTACCTGATCAATTAAGAAATCAGATGCTTTTTTTTTTTAAAAAAAATAGTCTGTGATTTAGCTCCAGTTCTATTTTAACTTTAAACCATTTTTTTTTTTTGTAAAAAAAAAAATGTGCCCTCTCATTGGCGTTTCTCACATCACCTTCATTTTCGGCGATTGATATAAACCAATCTAGTTCTAAAAAAAATCTATAAATGGAAAGTCCAGTGATGACAAGATTGATGATTAATGTTTAGGTTTTATAGTTTACATTACAAATTGTTGGAGTTAACTAAATATTGATTGATCCATATTTCTAGTACTATAAATATTAGTTTATTTGCTTATTTTGGGTATTTAGGAATTATGTTTAAATTAATGAATTAAATTGTGCTTCATTTTCTTAAACCCATAGCTATGGCGCTCCATTAAGCGCTATAGCCCCATAATCCTTTTGCACATCGCTGCGCTATACACCTCTCACTACTACGATGTGTGCGCTTATGCTTATGATTTTGACATTATCATATGTGAAGAGAAAAAACGAATAAATTACTTACATAACAATTAATTCATAGTTGTGCTTCAAATATTAAGAAATCTCAAAGGGCGTATGAAGATAAGTAGAGGGATTCCATGTAGGGATACCACCATTTTGTAGGATAGATGTCATCATTATAATTAAGTAACTCAATTGATTGTGTCCCTAAGTTGTAAAGAAATACACTTTCCCCTACCCTGATAAAACAACAATTGCACTGCATGCATATGGAATAAATCCCTCCAGCCAAATTGAATCCAAATCACGTCTATTCGTTCCAACATTATTTTCTAGCATTAATGGTATGCCAAGTTCTTTGAGTAGGGAAGCAGCCGTGATCGTGTGCGTCAATCTCCACTCATCGGCATGTATAGTGGTCGAGCGTATGTAACTTCCATCTTTGTTCTTGGGAAGCATCCAAAATTGCATTCCATTATCAAAGTCTGTGACGACAAACCATTAGACATCGTCACATTTTGACCTGGTAAAACTCGAGTCAATATACCTTCCATCCCCTGGTATTGGCAACTTAATCAACTGTAAATGGTTTCCACATCCATTTAAGTCGTAAAGGCCAATTGATTTATATACCATAAAATGCATGACACCATTAAACACTAAAGGCGGCGGCTGCTCCATGGGTAGATAGAAAAATCCAGTGCTGAATAGTGTCGACTTAGCCCACATGGCAGTCATGGAAGAATAAGTTTCTATTTCCATAGTATTATCCCTCGGTCCACCACATATAGATTGCTTACCCCCCCTCCCCATAAAATTGTGTATTTCGGTACTAGTTCATTTGCATTCTCCTCGCAGACGAATCAAATGAATGTTCATTCGTATGTACGTTCAGTAGTAATCTCATGTGGTGGCAAAGAAACCGACTCTTTTGTTATGGGATTCCAAACATGGTAAGTGTTTGTAGAGTATTCACCGCAGAGGAAAAGCATGTTTGAGGAAAATATGAACTTGCTCAATTTATTCGGCACCAACTCGATATTGTTGTTATCCCAGCACGACATAAATCTTGTTAGAGAAATGTCCGGTAGTATTAATTGGAGGGACGCTAGATGACGTTCTCCTCGTAGATGATATTTTCTTGTTGAGGCGTTGTAACTTCTAAGAAAATAAGGGCCATCTATGATATTGTTCCATCTTTTTGACATGCACCTGAATCTGAACACGGATTTTGGTGGCAACCGAACTAAAATTGAAATTAATATGTCAGCGTTGCCCTCTATTTTCTCAGCAGCTATTGATTCCATTGTAGAAAACTTGGAAGAAAACATCCGAATTATGTTTTGTACCTGATTAATTATGAAATAAAATGCTTTTTTTTATAAATAATATGTGATCTAGCTCCAGTTATATTTTAACTTTAAACAATTTTTTTTTGTAAAAAAAAAAATGTGCCCTCTCGTTGGCGCATCTCACATCGCCTTTATTTTTGGCGATTGATATAAACCAATCTAGTTCTATAAAAAATCTATAAATGGAGAGTCCAGTGACGACGAGATTGATGATTAATGTTTAGGTTTTGTAGTTTAGATTCCAAATTGTTGGAGTTAACTAAATATTGATTGATCTATATTTCTAGTACTTTAACTATTAGTTTATTTGCTTATTTTGGATATTTAGGAATTATGTTTAAATTAATGAACTAAGATGTTCCGGTTTTATAGTCTTTATATACCTTGGTTGAATTTTTTTGTTATTATTCCAAAAATTATATAAAATGTGCTTCATTTTCTTAAACCCATAACTATGGCCCTCCATTATGCGCTATAGCCCCGTAATCATTTTGCTCTTCGCTGTGCTATATGCCTCTGAGTCTCTGACTACTACGATCTGTGCGCTTATACTTGTGATTTTGACATTATCAGATGTGAAGAGAAAAAACGAATAAATTACTTACATAACAATTAATTCATAGTTGTGCTTCAAATATGAAGTAATCTCAAAGGGCATATGAAGATAAGTAGAAGGATTCCATGTAGGGATACCACCATTTTATAGGATAGTTGTCATCATTATAATGAAGTAACTCAATTGATTGTGTCTCTAAGTTGTAAACAAATACACTTTCCTCCACCTTGATAACAATAAAAATTGCACTGCATGCATATGGAATCAATCCCTCCAGCTAAAATTAATCCGAATCACGTCTATTCGTTCCAACATTATTTTCTAGCATTAATGGTATGCCAAGTTCTTTGAGTAGGGAAGCAGCCGTGATCGTGTGCGTCAACCTCCACTCATCGGCAGGCATAGTGGTCGAGCGCATGTAACTTCCATCTTTATTCTTGGGAAGCATCCAAAATTTCATTCCATGATCAAAGTCTGTGATGACAAACCATAAGACATTGTCACATTTTAACCTGGTAAAACTCGAGTCAATATACCTTCCATCGCCTGGTATTGGCAACTTAATCAACTGTAAATGATTTCCACATCCATTTAAGTCGTAAGGCCAATTGATTTACATACCATCAAATGCATGACACCATCAAACACTAAAGGCGGCGGTCGCTCCATGGGTAGATAGAAAAATCCAGTCCTGAACAGTGTCGACTTAGCCCACATGCCAGTCATTGAAAAATAAGTTTCTATATCCATAGTATTAACGCTCGGTCCACCACATATCGGTTGCTGACCCCCCTCCCAATAAAATTGTGTACTTCGGTACTAGTTCATTTGTATTCTCCTCGCAGACAAATTCAATGAATGTTCCTTCGTATGTACATTCAATAGTAATCTCATGTGTCGACAAAGAAACCGATTTTTTTGTTATGGGATTCCAAACATGGTAAGTGTTGGAAGAGTATTCACCGCAGAGGATAAGCCCGTTTGAGAAAATTATGAACTTGCTCAATTTATTCGGCACAACTCGATATTGTTGTAATCCAAGCACGACATAAATCTTGTTACAGATATGTTCGGTTGCGTTAGTTGGAGGGACGCTAGATGACGTTCTCCTCGTAGATGATTTTTTCTTGTTTAGGTGCTGTAAAATCTAAGAAAATAAGGGCCAACTATGATATTGTTCCATCTTTTTGACACGCACCTGAATCTGAACATAGATTTTGGTGGCAATAGAACTAAAATTAAAATTAATATGTCAGCGTTGCCCTCTATTTTCTCAGCAGTTACTGATTCCATGGTAGAAAACTTGGAAGAGAACATCCGAATTATGTTGTGTACCTGATTAATTAAGAAATCAGATGCTTTTTTTTATAAATAATTTGTGATCTAGCTCCAGTTCTGTTTTTAACTTTAAACATTTTTTTTTTGTAAAAAAAAAAAAATGTGCACTCTCATTGGCGCATCTCACATCACCTTCATTTTCGGAGATTGATATAAACCAATCTAGTTCTAAAAAAAATCTATAAATGGAGAGTCCAGTGATGACGAGATTGATGACTAATGTTTAGGTTTTATAGTTTAGATTCCAAATTGTTGGAGTTAACTAAATATTGATTAATCCATATTTCTAGTACTTTAACTATTAGTTTATTTTCTTATTTTAGATATTTAGGAATTATGTTTAAATTAATGAATTAAGATGTTCCGGTTTTATAGTCTTTATATACCTTTGTTGAATTTTTTTATAATTATTCAAAAAAATATATAAAATGTTCTTCATTTTTTAAACCCATAGCTATGGCGCTCCATTATGCGCTATAGCCCCATAATCCTTTTGCTCATCGCTGCGCTATACGCATCTGACTACTACGATGTGTGCGCTTATACTTTTGATTTTGAAATTGTCAGATGTGAAGATAAAAAACTAATAAATTACTTACATAACAATTAATTCATAGTTGTGCTTCAAATAGGAAGAAATCTCAAAGGGCATATGAAGATTATTAGAGGGATTCCATGTAGGGATACCACCATTTTTTAGGATAGTTGTCATCATTATAATTAAGTAACTCAATTGATTGTGTCTCTAATTTGTAAACATATACACTTTCCCCAACCCTGATAACAATGACAATTGCACTGCATGCATATGGAATCAATCTCTCCAACCAAGTTTAATCAAAATCTCGTCTATTCGTTCCAACATTATTTTCTAGCATTAATGATATGCCAAGTTCTTTGAGTAGGGAAGCAGCTGTGATCGTGTGCGTCAACCTCCACTCATCGGCATGTACAGTGGTCTAGCGCATGTAACTTCCATATTTATTCTGGGGAAGTATCCAAAATTGCATTCCATGATCAAAGTCTGTGACGACAAACCATAAGACATCGTCACTTTTTGACTTGGTAAAACTCGAGTCAATATACCTTGCCTCGATTTCCACATCCATTTAAGTATTAAAGGCCAATTGAATTTCATACCATCAAATATATGACACCATTAAACACTAAAGGCGGCGGCTGCTCCATGGGTAGATAGAAAAATCCAGTACTGAACAGTGTCGACTAAGCACACATGCCAGTCCTTGAAGAATAAGTTTCTATATCCATAGTAGTATCCCTCGGTCCACCACATATCGGTTGCTGACCCCCCCCCCCTCCCCCCTCCATAAAACTGTGTACTTCGGTACTAGTTCATTTGTATTCTCCTCGCAGACGAATCCAATGAATGTTCCTTCATATGTACGTTCAATAGTAATCTCTTGTGACGGCAAAGAAACCGACTTTTTTGTTATGGGATTCCAAACATGGTAAGTGTTGGAAGGGTATTCACCGCAGAGGATAAGCCCTTTTGAGAAAATTATGAACTTGCTCAATTTATTCGTCACAACTCGATATTGTTGTCATCCCAGCACGACATAAATCTTGTTACAGATATGTCCGATAGCGTTAATTGGAGGGACGCTAGATGACGTTCTCCTCGTAGATGATTTTTTCTTGTTTAGGCGCTGTAACATCTAAGAAAATAAGGGCCAACTATGATATTGTTCCATCTTTTTGACACGCACCTGAATCTGAACACGGATTTTGGTGGCAATCGAACTAAAATTGAAATTAATATGTCGTCGTTGCCCTCTATTTTCTAAGCAACTACTGATTCCATGGTAGAAAACTTGGAAAAAAACATCCGAATTATGTTGTGTATCTGATCAATTATGAAATCAAATGCTTTATTTTAAAAAATGTGCCCTCTCATTGGCGCCTCTCACATCACCTTAATTTTCGGCGATTGATATAAACGAATCTTTTTCTAAAAAAAATCTATAAATGGAGAGTGATGACGAGATTGATGATTAATGTTTAGGTTCTATAGTTTAGATTCCAAATTGTTGGAGTTAACTAAATATTGATTAATCCATATTTCTAGTACTTTAACTATTAGTTTATTTGCTTATTTTTGATATACAGGAATTATGTTTAAATTAATGAATAAGGTGTTTTGGTTTTATAGTTTTTATATACCTTGGTTGAATTTTTTTTTATTGTTATTCCAAAAAATATATAAATTGTGCTTCGTTTTCTTAATCCCATAGATGTGGCGCTCAATTATGCGCTATAGCCCCGTAATCCTTTTGCACATCGATGCGCTATACACCTCTCACTACTACGATGTGTGCGCTTATACTTATGATTTTGACATTATAAGATGTGAAGAGAAAAAACGAAGAAATTACATACATAACAATTAATTCGTAGTTGTGCTTCAAATATGAAGAAATCTCGAGGGGCATATGAAGATAAGTAGAGAGGTTCCACTTAGGGATACCACGATTTTGTAGGATAGTTGTCATCATTATAATGAAGTAACTCAATTGATTGTGTCTCTAAGTTGTAAAGAAATACTCTGTCCCCCACCCTGATAACAACAACAATTGGACTGCATTCATATGGAATCATTCCCTCTAGCCAAACTGAATCCAAATCACATCTATTCGTTCCAACATTATTTTCTAGCATTAATGGTATGCCAAGTTCTTTGAGTAGGGAAGCAGCCGTGATCGTGTGCGTCAACCTGCACTCATCGAGAGGTATAGTGGTCGAGCACATGTATCTTCCATCTTTATTCTTGGGAAGCATCCAAAATTGCATTCCATTATCAAAGTCTGTGATGACAAACCATAAGACATCGTCACGTTTTGACCTAGTAAAATTCGAGTCTATATACGTTTCATCGCCTGGTATTGGCAACTTAATCAATTGTAAATGATCACATCCATTTAAGTCGTAAAGGCCAATTGATTTACATACCATCAAATGCATGACACCATTAAACACTAAAGGCGGCGGCGGCTCCATGGGTAGATAGAAAAATCCCGTGCTGAACAGTGTCGACTTAGCCCACATCCCAGTCCTTGAAAAATAAGTTTATATATCCATAATTGAATCCCTCGGTCCACCACATATCGGTTGCTGACCCCCCCCCCCATAAAACTGTGTACTTTGGTACTAGTTCATTTGTATTCTCCTCGCAGATGAATCCAATGAATGTTCCTTCGTATATACGTTCAGTAGTAATCTCATGTGGCGGCAAAGAAACCGACTTTTTTGTTATGGGATTCCAAACATGTTAAGTGTTGGAAGAGTATTCACCGCAGTGGATAAGCCCGTTTGAGGAAATTATGAACTTGCTCAATTTATTCAGCACCAACTCGATATTGTTTTCATCCCAGCACGACATAAATCTTGTTACAGATATGAACGGTAGCGTTAATTGGTAGGACACTAGATGACATTCTCCTCGTAGATGATATTTTCTTGTTGAGGCGTTTTAACTTCTAAGAAAATAAGGGCCAACTATGATATTGTTCCATCTTTTTGACAAGGACTTGAATCTGAACACGGATTTTGGTGGCAATTGAACTAAAATTGAATTTAATATGTCGTCGTTGCCCTCTATTTTCTAAGAAGGTACTGATTCCATGGTAGAAAACATCCGAATTATGTTGTGTACCTGATCCATTATGAAATCAAATTCTTTTTTTTATAAATAATATGTGATCTAACTCCAGTTTTGTTTTAACTTTAAACAATTTTTCTTTGTAAAAATAAAAAATGTATCCTCTCATTAACGCCTCTCACATCGCCTTCATTTTCGGCGATTGATATAAACCGATCTAGTTCTAAAAAAAGTCTATAAATGGAGAGTCCAGTGACGATGATATTGATGATTAATGTTTAGGTTTTGTAGTTTAGATTCCAAATTGTTGGAGTTAACTAAATATTGATGGATCCATATTTCTAGTACTTTAACTATAAGTTTATTTGTTTATAGTTTTTATATACCTTGGTTGAATTTTTTTATTATTATACAGAAAAATATATAAATTGTGCTTCATTTTCTTAAACCCATAGCTGTGGCGCTCCATTATGCGCTATTGCCCAGTGATCCTTTTGCACATCGCTGCGCTATATGCATCTCACTACTCCGATGTGTGCGCTTATACTTATGATTTTGACATTATCAGATGTGAAGAGAAAAAACGAATAAATTACTTACATAACAATTAATTCATAGTTGTGCTTCAAATATGAAGAAATCTCAAAAGGCATATGAAGATAAGTAGAGGGATTCCGTTTAGGGATACCACCATTTTGTAGGATAGCTGTCATCATTATAATGAAGTAACTCAATTGATTGTGTCTCTAAGACTTACATAACAATTAATTCATAGTTGTGCTTCAAATATGAAGAAATCTCAAAGGGCATATGAAGATAAGTAGAGGGATTCCGTTTAGGGATACCACCATTTTGTAGGATAGCTGTCATCATTATAATGAAGTAACTCAATTGATTGTGTCTCTAAGTTGTAAAGAAATACACTTTTCCCCACCCTGATAACAACAACAATTGCACTTCATGCATATGGAATCAATCCCTCCAGCCAAATTGAATCCAAATCACGTCTATTCGTTCCAACATTATTTTCTAGCATTAATGATATGCCAAGTTCTTTGAGTAGGGAAGCAGCCGTGATCGTGTGCGTCTATCTCCATTCATCGGCATGTATAGTGGTCGAGCGCGTGTAACTTCCATCTTTGTTCTTGGGAAGCATCCAAAATTGCATTCCATGATCAAAGTCTGTGACGACAAACCATAAGACATCGTCACGTTTTGACCTGGTAAAACTAGAGTCAATATACCTTCCATCCCCTGGTATTGGAAACTTAATCAACTGTAAATGGTTTCCACATCCATTTAAGTCGTAAAGGCCAATTGATTTATATACCATCAAATGCATGACACCATTAAACACTAAAGGCGGCGGCTGCTCCATGGGTAGATAGAAAAATCCAGTGCTGAATAGTGTCGACTTAGCCCACATGCCAGTCATGGAAGAATAAGTTTCTATTTCCATAGTATTATCCCTCGGTCCACCACATATAGGTTGCTTACCCCCCATCCCCATAAAATTGTGTACTTCGGTACTAGTTCCTTTGTATTCTCCTCGCAGACGAATTAAATGAATGTTCCTTCTTATGTACGTTCAGTAGTAATCTCATGTGGCGGCAAAGAAACCGACTTTTTTGTTATGGGAGTGTTGGTAGAGTATTCACCGCAGTGGATAAGCATGTTTGAGGAAATTATGAACTTGCTCAATTTATTCGGCACCAACTCGATATTGTTGTCATCCCAGCACGACATAAATCTTGTTAGAGATATGTCTGGTAGTGTTAATTGGAGGGACGCTAGATGACGTTCTCCTCGTAGATGATATTTTCTTGTTGAGGTGTTGTAACTTCTAAGAAAATAAGGGCCATCTATGATATTGTTCCATCTCTTTGACACGCACCTGAATCTGAACACGGAATTTGGTGGCAATCGAACTAAAATTGAAATTAATATGTCGGCGTTGCCCTCTATTTTCTCAGCAGCTATTGATTCCATTGTAGAAAACTTGGAAGAAAACATCCGAATTATGTTTTGTACCTGATTAATTAAGAAATAAAATCCTTTTTTTATAAATAATATGTGATCTAGCTCCAGTTCTGTTTTAACTTTAAACAATTTTTTTTTTGTAAAAAAAAAAATGTGCCCTCTCATTGGCGCATCTCACATCGCTTTTATTTTTGGCGATTGATATAAACCAATCTAGTTCTATAAAAAATCTATAAATGGAGAGTCCTGTGACGACGAGATTGATGATTAATGTTTAGGTTTTATAGTTTAGATTCCAAATTGTTGGAGTTAACTAAATATTGATTGATCTATATTTCTTGTACTTTAACTATTAGTATATTTGCTTATTTTGGATATTTAGGAATAATGTTTAAATTAATGAATTAAGATGTTCCAGTTTTATAGTCTTTATATACCTTGGTAGAATTTTTTTGTTATTATTCCAAAAAATATATAAAATGTGCTTCATTTTCTCAAAACCCATAACTAGGGCGCTCCATTATGCTCTATAGCCCCGTAATCCTTTTTCTCTTCGCTGCGCTATATGCCTCTGAGTCTCTGACTACTACGACTTGTGCTCTTATACGTGTGATTTTTACATTATCAAATGTGAAGAGAAAAAACGAATAAATTACTTACATAACAATTAATTTATAGTTGTGCTTCAAATATGAAGAAATCTCAAAGGGCATGTGAAGATAAGTAGAGGGATTCCATGTAGGGATACCACCATTTTATAGGATAGTTGTCATCATTATAATGAAGTAACTCAATTGATTGTGTCTCTAAGTTGTAAAGAAATACACTTTTCCCCACCCTGATAACAACAACCATTGCACTGCATGCATATGGAATCAAACCCTCCAGCCAAATTGAATCCAAATCACGTCTATTCGTTCCAGCATTATTTTCTAGCATTAATGGTATGCCAAGTTCTTTGAGTAGGGAAGCAGCCGTGATCGTGTGCGTCAATCTCCACTTATCGGCATTTATAGTGGTCTAGCGCATGTAACTTCCATCTTTATTATTGGGAAGCATCCAAAATTGCATTCCATGATCAAAGTCTGTGACGACTAACCATAAGACATCGTCACGTATTGACCTGGTAAAACTCGAGTCAATATACCTTCCATCCCCTGGTATTGGCAATTTAATCAACTGTAAAAGATTTCCAAATCCATTTAAGTCGTAAAGGCCAATTGATTTATATACCATCAAATGCATGACACCATTAAACACTAAAGGTTGCGGCTGCTCCATGGGTTGATAGAAAAATCAAGTGCTGAATAGTGTCGACTTAGCCCACATGCCAGTCATGGAAGAATAAGTTTCTATTTCCATAGTATTATCCCTCGGTCCACCACATATAGGTTGCTTAGCCCCCCCCCCCCCCCCTCCCCCCGCCCATAAAATTGTGTACTTCGGTACTAGTTCATTTGTATTCTCCTCGCAGACGAATCAAATGAATGTTCCTTCGTATGTACGTTCAGTAGTAATCTCATGTGGCGGCAAAGAAACCGACTTTTTTGTTATGGGATTCCAAACATGGTAAGTGTTGGTAGAGTATTCACCGCAGTGGATAAGCATGTTTGAGGAAATTATGAAATTGCTCAATTTATTCGGCACCAACTCGATATTGTTGTCATCCCAGCACGACATAAATCTTGTTAGAGATATGTCCGGTAGTGTTAATTGGAGGGACGCTAGATGACGTTCTCCTCGTAGGTGATATGTTCTTGTTGAGGCGTTGTAACTTCTTAGAAAATAAGGGCCATCTATGATATTGTTCCATCTTTTTGACACGCACCTGAATTTGACCACGGATTTTGGTGGCAATCGAACTAAAATTGAAATTAATATGTCGTCGTTGCCCTCTATTTTCTCAGCAGCTATTGATTCCATTGTAGAAAACTTGGAAGAAAACATCCGAATTATGTTTTGTACATGATTAATTAAGAAATCAAATGCTTTTTTTTATAAATAATCTGTGATCTAGCTCCAGTTCTGTTTTAACTTTAAACAATTTTTTTTTGTAAAAAAAAAAAAATGTGCCCTCTCATTGGCGCAACTCACATCGCCTTTATTTTCGGCGATTGTTATAAACCAATCTAGTTCTATAAAAAATCTATAAATGGAGAGTCCAGTTACGACGAGATTGATGATTAATGTTTAGGTTTTATAGTTTAGATTCCAAATTGTTGGAGTTAACTAAATATTGATTGATCTATATTTCTAGTACTTTAACTATTAGTTTATTTGCTTATTTTGGATATTTAGGAATTATGTTTAAATTAATGAATTAAGATGTTCCGGTTTTATAGTCTTTATATATCTTGGTTGAATTTTTTTGTTATTATTCCAAAAAATATATAAAATCTGCTTCATTTTCTTAAACCCATAACTATGGCGCTCCATTATGCGCTATACCCCCATAATCCTTTCGCTTTGCTATACGCCTCTGAGTCTCTGACTACTACGATGTGTGCGCTTATACTTGTGATTTTGACATTATCAGATGTGAAGAGAAAAAACGAATAAATTACTTACATAACAATTAATTCATAGTTGTGCTTCAAATATGAAGAAATCTCAAAGGGCATATGATGATAAGTAGAGGGATCCATGTAGGGATACCACCATTTTATAGGATAGTTGTCATCATTATAATGAAGTAACTCAATTGATTGTGTCTCTAAGTTGTAAACAAATACACTTTCCTCCACCTTGATAACAATAACAATTGCACTGCATGCATATGGAATCAATCCCTCCAGCTAAACTTAATCCAAATCACATCTATTCGTTCCAACATTATTTTCTAGCATTAATGGTATGCCAAGTTATTTGAGTAGGGAAGCAGCCGTTATCGTGTGCGTCAACCTCCACTCATCGGCAGGTATAGTGGTCGAGCGCATGTAACTTCCATCTTTATTCTTGGGAAGCATCCAAAATTGCATTCCATGATCAAAGTGTGTGACGACAAACCATAAGACATCGTCACGTTTTGACCTGGTAAAACTCGAGTCAATATACATTCCATCGCCTGGTATTGGCAACTTAATCAACTGTAAATGATTTCCACATCCAGTTAAGTCGTAAACGCCAATTGATTTACATACCATCAAATGCATGACACCATTAAACGCTAAAGGCGGTGGCCGCTCCATTGGTAGATAGAAAAATCCAGTGTTGAACAGTGTCGACTTAGCCCACATGCCAGTCATTGAAGAATAAGTTTCTATATCCATAGTATTAACCCTCGGTCCACCACATATCGGTTGCTGTCCCCCCTTCCCATAAAATTGTGTACTTCGGTACTAGTTCATTTGTATTCTCCTCGCAGACAAATTCAATGAATGTTCCATCGTATGTACATTCAATAGTAATCTCATGTTGCGGCAAAGAAACCGATTTTTTTGTTATGGGAATCCAAACATGGTAAGTGTTGGAAGAGTATTCACCGGAGAGGATAAGCCCGTTTGAGAAAATTATGAACTTGCTCAATTTATTCGGCACAACTCGATATTGTTGTAATCCCAGCACGACATAAATCTTCTTACAGATATGTTCGGTAGCGTTAATTGGAGGGACGCTAGATGACGTTCTCCTCGTAGATGATTTTTTCTTGTTTAGGCGCTGTAACATCTTAGAAAATAAGGGCCAACTATGATATTGTTCCATCTTTTTAACACGCACCTGAATCTGAACACAGATTTTGGTGGCAATCGAACTAAAATTGAAATTAATATGTCGGCGTTGCCCTCTATTTTCTCAGCAGTTACTGATTCCATGGTAGAAAACTTGGAAGAGAACATCCGAATTATGTTGTGTACCTGATTAATTAAGAAATCAAATACTTTTTTTTATAAATAATTTGTGATCTAGCTCCAGTTCTGTTTTTAACTTTAAACAATTTTTTTTTGTAAAAAAAAAAAAAAAATGTGCCCTCTCATTGCCGCATCTCACATCACCTTCATTTTCGGTGATTGATATAAACCAATCTAGTTCTAAAAAAATCTATAAATGGAGAGTCCAGTGATGACGAGATTGATGACTAATGTTTAGGTTTTATAGTTTAGATTCCAAATTGTTGGAGTTAACTAAATATTGATTAATCCATATTTCTAGTACTTTAACTATTAGTTTATTTGATTATTTTAGATATTTTGGAATTATGTTTAAATTAATGAATTAAGATGTTCCGGTTTTATAGTCTTTATATACCATGGTTGAATTTTTTTGTTATTATTCAAAAAAATATAAAAAATGTGCTTCATTTTCTTAAACCCATAGCTATGGCGCTCCATTATGCGCTATAGCCCCATAATCCTTTTGCTCATCGCTGCGCTATACGCCTCTGACTACTACGATGTGTGCGCTTATACTTGTGATTTTGAAATTATCAAATGTGAAGAGAGAAAACTAATAAATTACTTACATAACAATTAATTCATAGTTGTGCTTCAAATATGAAGAAATCTCAAAGGGCATATGAAGATAAGTAGAGGGATTCCATGTAGGGATACCACCATTTTGTAGGATAGGTTTCATCATTATAATTAAGTAATTCAATTGATTGTGTCTCTAATTTGTAAACAAATATACTTTCCCCCACCTTGATAACAATAACAATTGCACTGCATGCATATGGAATCAATCTCTCCAGCCAAGCTTAATCAAAATCTCGTCTATTCGTTCCAACATTATTTTCTAGCATTAATGATATGCCAAGTTCCTTTAGTAGGGAAGCAGCCCTGATCGTGTGCGTCAACCTCCACTCATCGGCATGTATAGTGGTCTAGCGCATGTAACTTCCATATTTATTCTGGGGAAGTATCCAAAATTGCATTCCATGATCAAAGTCTGTGACGACAAACCATAAGACATCGTCACTTTTTGACTTGATAAAACTCGAGTCAATATACCTTCCATCGATTTCCACATCCATTTAAGTATTAAAGGCCAATTGAATTTCATACCATCGAATATATGACACCATTAAACACTAAAGGCGGTGGCTGCTCCATGGGTAGATAGAAAAATCCAGTACTGAACAGTGTCGACTAAGCACACATGCCAGTCCTTCAAGAATAAGTTTCTATATCCATAGTAGTATCCCTCGGTCCACCACATATCGGTTGCTGACCCCCCCTCCTCCCCATAAAACTGTGTACTTCGGTACTAGTTCATTTGTATTCTCCTCGCAGACGAATCAAATGAATGTTCCTTCGTATGTACGTTCAGTAGTAATCTCATGTGGCGGCAAAGAAACCGACTTTTTTGTTATGGGATTCAAAACATGTTGAGTGTTGGAAGAGTATTCACCGCAGAGGATAAACCCATTTGAGAAAATTATGAACTTGCTCAATTTATTTGGCACAACTCGATATTATTGTAATCCCAGCACGACATAAATCTTGTTCCAGATATGTTCGGTAGCGTTAATTGGAGGGACGCAAGATGACGTTCTCCTCGTAGATGATTTTTTCTTGTTTAGGCGCTATAACATCTAAGAAAATAACGGCCAACTATGATATTGTTCCATCTTTTTGACACGCACCTGAATTTGAATACAGATTTTGGTGGCAATCGAACTAAAATTGAAATTAATATGTCGTCGTTGCCCTCTATTTTCTCAGCAACAACTGATTCCATGGTAGAAAACATGGAAAAAAAACATCCGAATTATGTTGTGTATCTGATCAATGATGAAATCAAATGCTTTTTCTTTAAAAAAAATAATATGTGATCTAGCTCCAGTTTTGTTTTAACTTTAAACCATTTTTTATTTTTGTCAAAAAAAAAAAGGTGCCCACTCATTGGCGCCTCTCACATCACCTTCATTTTCGGTGATTGATATAAACCAATCTAGTTCTAAAAAAAATCTATAAATGGAGAGTCCAGTGATGACGAGATTGATGATTAAAGTTTAGGTTCTATAGTTTAGATTCCAAATTGTTGGAGTTAACTAAATATTGATTAATCCATATTTCTAATACTTTAACTATTAGTTTATTTGCTTATTTTGGATATTTAGGAATTATTTTTAAATTAATGAATTAAGATGTTCCGGTTTTATAGTTTTTATATACCTTGGTTGAATTTTTTTATTATTATTCCAAAAAATATATAAATTGTGCTTCATTTTCTAAAACCCATAGCTGTGGCGCTCCATTATGCGCTATAGCCCCGTAATCCTTTTGCACATCGCTGCGCTATACGCCTCTCACTACTACGATGTGTGCACTTATACTTATAATTTTGACATTATAAGATGTGAAGAGAAAAAACGAATAAATTACTTACATAACAATTAATTCATAGTTGTGCTTCAAATATAAAGAAATCTCAAAGGGCATATGAAGATAAGTAGAAGGGTTCCATTTAGGGATTCCACGATTTTGTAGGATAGCTTTCACAATTATAATGAAGTAACTCAATTGATTATGTCTCTAAGTTGTAGAGAAATACTCTTTCCCCCAACCTGATAACAATAACAATTGCACTGCATGCATATGGAATCAATCCCTCCTGCCAAACTGAATCCAAATCACGTCTATTCGTTCCAACATTATTTTATAGCATTAATGTTATGCCAAGTTCTTTGAGTAGGGAAGCAGACGTGATCGTGTGCGTCAACCTCCACTCAGCGGCAGGTATAGTGGTCGAGCACATGTAACTTCCATCTTTATTCTTCGGAAGCATCCAAAATTGCATTCCATGAACAAAGTCTGTGACGACAAACCATAAGACATCGTCACGTTTTGACCTAGTCAAACTCGAGTCAATATACCTTCCATCGTCTGGTATTGGCAACTTAATCAACTGTAAATGATCACATCCATTTAAGTCGTAAAGGCCAATTGATTTACATACCATCAAATGCATTACACCATTAAACACTAAAGGCGGCGGCTGCTCCATGGGTAGATAGAAAAATCCCGTGCTGAATAGTGTCGACTTAGCCCACATGCCAGTCCTTGATGAATAAGTTTATATATCCATAGTTGTATCCCTCGGTCAACCACATATCTGTTGCTGACCAACCCATAAAACTGTGTACTTCGGTACTAGTTCATTTGTATTCTCCTCGCAAACGAATCCAATGAATGTTCCTTCGTATGTACGTTCAGTAGTAATCTCATGTGGCGGCAAAGAAACCGACTTTTTTGTTATGGGATTCCTAACAAGTTAAGTGTTGGAAGAGTATTCACCGCAGTGGATAAGCCCGTTTGAGGAAATTATGAACTTGCTCAATTTATTCGGCACCAACTCGATATTGTTTTCATCCCGGCACGACATAAATCTTGTTACAGATATGAACGGTAGCGTTAATTGGTAAGACACTAGATGACATTCTCCTCGTAGATGATATTTTCTTGTTGAGGCGTTTTAACTTCTAAGAAAATAAGGGCCAACTATGATATTGTTCCATCTTTTTGACAAGGACTTGAATCTGAACACGGATTTTGGTGGCAATTGAACTAAAATTGAAATTAATATGTCGTCGTTGCCCTCTATTTTCTCAGCAGCTACTGATTCCATGGTAGAAAACATGAAAGAAAACATCCGAATTATGTTGTGTACCTGATCCATTATGAAATCAAATGCTTTTTTTTTATAAATAATATGTGATCTAGCTCCAGTTCTGTTTTAACTTTAAACCATTTTTTTTTTGTAAAAAAAAAAAAATATATGCCCTCTCATTAGCGCCTCTAACATAGCCTTCATTTTCGGCGATTGATATAAACCGATCTAGTTCTAAAAATCTATAAATGGAGAGTCCAGTGACGACGAGATTGATGATTAATGTTTAGGTTTTGTAGTTTAGATTCCAAATTGTTGGAGTTAACTAAATATTGATGAATCCATATTTCTAGTACTTTAACTATAAGTTTATTTACTTATTTTGGATATTTAGGAATTATGTTTAAATTAATGAATTAAGATGTTTCGGTTTTATAGTTTTTATATACCTTGGTTGAATTTTTTTATTATTACACAAAATAATATATAAATTGTGCTTCATTTTTTTAAACCCATAGTTGTGGCGCTCCATTATGCGCTATAGCCCCATGATCCTTTTGCACATCGTTGCGCTATATGCCTCTCACTACTACGATGTGTGCGCTTATACTTGTGATTTTGACATTATCAGATGTGAAGAAAAAAAACGAATAAATTACTTACATAACAATCAATTCATAGTTGTGCTTCAAATATGAAGAAATCTCAAAGGGCATATGAAGATAAGTAGAGGGATTCCATGTAGGGATACCACCATTTTGTAGGATAGCTGTCTTATAATGAAGTAACTCAATTTATTGTGTCTCTAAGTTGTAAAGAAATACACTTTTCCCCACCCTGATAACAATAACAATTGCACTGCATGCATATGGAATCAATCCCTCCAGCCAAACTGAATCCAAATCACGTCTATTCGTTCCAACATTATTTTCTAGCATTAATGGTTTGCCAAGTTCTTTGAGTAGGGAAGCAGCCGTGATCGTGTGCGTCAACCTCCACTCATCGGCAAGTATAGTGGTCGAGCGCATGTAACTTCCATCTTTATTCTTGGGAATCATCCAAAATTGCATTCCATGATCAAAGTCTGTAACGACAAACCATAGGACATCGTCACGTTTTGACTTGGTAAAACTCGAGTCAATATACCTTCCATCGCCTGGTATTGGCAACTTAATCAACTGTAAATGATTTCCACATCCATTTAAGCCGTAAAGGCCAATTGATTTACATACCATCAAATGCATGACACCATTAAACACTAAAGGCGGAGGTTGCTCCATGGGTAGATGAAAAAATTCAGTGCTGAACAGTGTCGATTTAGCCCACATGCCAGTCCTAGAAGAATAAGTTTCTATATCCATAGTAGTATCCATCGGTCCACCACATATCGGTTGTTGACCTCCCACCCCATAAAACTATGTACTTCGGTACTCGTTCATTTGTATTCTCCTCGCAGACGAATCCAAAGAATGTTCCTTCGTATGTACGTTCAGTAGTAATCTCATGTGGCGGCAAAGAAACCGATTTATTTGTTATGGGATTCCAAACATGGTAAGTGTTGGAAGAGTATTCACCGCAGAGGATAAGCCCGTTTGAGAAAATTATGAACTTGCTCTATTTATTCGGCACAACTCGAAATTGTTGTAATCCCAGCACGACATAAATCTTGTTACAGATATGTTCGGTAGCGTTAATTGGAGGGACGCTAGATGACGTTCTCCTCGTAGATGATTTTTTCTTGTTTAGGCGCTGTAACATCTAAGAAAATAAGGGCCAACTATGATATTGTTCCATCTTTTTGACACGCACCTGAATCTGGACACAGATTTTGGTGGCAATCGAACTAAAATTGAAATTAATATGTCGTCGTTGCCCTCTATTTTCTCAGTAGCTACTGATTCCATGGTAGAAAACATGGAAAAAAAACATCTGAATTATGTTGTGTATCTGATCAATGATGAAATCAAATGCTTTTTTTTTTTATAAAAATAATATGTGATCTAGCTCAAGTTCTGTTTTAACTTTAAACAATTTTTTTTGTCAAAAAAAAAATGTGCCCACTCATTGGCGCCTCTCACCTCACCTTCATTTTCGGCGATTGATATAAACCAATCTAGTTCTAAAAAAATCTATAAATGGAGAGTCCAGTGATGACGAGATTTATGATTAATGTTTAGGTTCTATAGTTTAGATTCCAAATTGTTGGAGTTAACTAAATATTGATTAATCCATATTTCTAGTACTTTAACTATTAGTTTATTTGCTTATTTTGGATATTTAGGAATTATGTTTAAATTAATGAATTAAGATGTTCCGGTTTTATAGTTTTTATATACTTTGGTTGAATATTTTTATTATTATTCCAAAAAATATATAAAGTGTGCTTCATTTTCTTATACCCATAGCTGTGGCGCTCCATTATGCGCTATAGCCCCGTAATCCTTTTGCACATCTCTGTGCTATACGCCTCTCACTACTACGAGGTGTGCACTTATACTTATAATTTTGACATTATAAGATGTGAAGAGAAAAAACGAATAAATTACTTACATAACAATTAATTCATAGTTGTGATTCAAATATGAAGAAATCTCAAAGGGCATTTGAAGATAAGTAGATGGGTTCCATTTAGGGATACCACGATTTTGTAGGATAGCTGTCATCATTATAATGAAGTAACTCAATTGATTGTGTCTCTAAGTTGTAAAGAAATACTCTTTCCGCCACCCTGATAACAATAACAATTGCACTGCATGCATATGGAATCAATCCCTCCAACCAAACTGAATCCAAATCACGTCTATTCGTTCCAACATTATTTTATAGCATTAATGGTATGCCAAGTTCTTTGAGTAGGGAAGCAGACGTGATCGTGTGCGTTAACCTCCACTCAGCGGCAGGTATAGTGGTCGAGCACATGTAACTTCCATCTTTATTCTTGGGAAGCATCCAAAATTGCATTCCATGATCAAAGTCTGTGACGACAAACCATAAGACATCGTCACGTTTTGACCTAGTAAAACTCGAGTCAATATACCTTCCATCGCCTGGTATTGGCAACTTAATCAACTGTAAATTATCACATCCATTTACGTCGTAAAGGCCAATTGATTTACATACCATCAAATGCATGACACCATTAAACACTAAAGACGGCGGCTGCTCCATGGGTAGATAGAAAAATCCCGTGCTGAATAGTGTCGACTTAGCCCACATGCCAGTCCTTGAAGAATAAGTTTATATATCCATAGTTGTATCCGTCGGTCAACCACATATCGGTTGCTGACCCACCCATAAAACTGTGTACTTCGGTACTAGTTCATTTGTATTCTCATTGAAGACGAATCCAATGAATGTTCCTTCGTATGTACGTTCAGTGGTAATCTCATGTGGCGGCAAAGAAACCGACTTTTTTGTTATGGGATTCCAAACAAGTTAAGTGTTGGAAGAGTATTCACCGCAGTGGATAAGCCCGTTTGAGGAAATTATGAACTTGCTCAATTTATTCGGCACCAACTCGATATTGTTTTCATCCCAGCACGACATAAATCTTTTTACAGATATGACCGGTAGCGTTAATTGGTAGGACACTAGATGACATTCTCCTCGTAGCTGATATTTTTTTGTTTAGGCGTTGTAACTTCTAAGAAAATAAGGGCCAACTATGATATTGTTCCATCTTTTTGACCCGGACCTGAATCTGAACACGGATTTTGGTAGCAATTGAACTAAAATTGAAAATAATATGTCGTCGTTGCCCTCTATTTTCTCAGCAGCTACTGATTCCATTGTAGAAAACATGGAAGAAAATAACCGAATTATGTTGTGTACCTGATCCATTATGAAATCAAATGCTTTTTTTTTTATAAATAATATCTGATCTAGCTCCAGTTCTGTTTTAACTTTAAACCATTTTTTGGTAAAAAAAAAAAAAAATATATATATATATATATATATATATATATATATATATATATATATATATATATATGCCCCCTCATTAGCGTCTCTAACATCGCCTTCATTTTCGGCGATTGATATAAACCTATCTAGTTCTAAAAATCTATAAATGGAGAGTCCAGTGATGACGAGATTGATGATTAATCTTTAGGTTTTGTAGTTTAGATTCCAAATTGTTGGAGTTAACTAAATATTGATGGATCCATATTTCTAGTACTTTAACTATAAGTTTATTTGCTTATTTTGGATATTTAGGAATTATGTTTAAATTAATGAATTACGATGTTTCGGTTTTATAGTTTTTATATACATTGGTTGAATTTTTTTACTATTACACAAAAAAATATATAAATTGTGCTTCATTTTCTTAAACCCATAGATGTGGCGCTCTGTTATGCGCTATAGCCCCATGATCCTTTTGCACATAGCTGCGCTATATGCCTCTCACTACTATGATGTGTGCGCTTATACTTATGATTTTGACATTATCAGATGTGAAGAGAAAAAACGAATAAATTACTTACATAACAATTAATTCATAGTTTTGCTTCAAATTAATTCATAGTTTTGTTTCAAATATGAAGAAATCTCAAAGGGCATATGAAGATAAGTAGAGGGATTCCACGTAGGGATACCACCATTTTGTAGGATAGCTGTCATCATTATAATGAAGTAACTCAATTGATTGTGTCTCTAAGTTGTAAAGAAATACACTTTTCCCCACCCTGATAACAATAACAATTGCACTGCATGCATATGGAATCAATCCCTCCAGCCAAACTGAATCCAAATCACGTCTATTCGTTCCAACATTATTTTCAATCATTAATGGTATGCCAAATTCTTTGAGTAGGGAAGCAGCCGTGATCGTGTGCGTCAACCTCCACTCATCGGCAGGTATAGTGGTCTAGCGCATGTAACTTCCATCTTTATTCTTGGGAAGCATCCAAAATTGCATTCCATGATCAAAGTCTGTAACGACAAACCATAAGACATCGTCACGTTTTGACTTGGTAAAACTTGAGTCAATATACCTTCCATCGCCTGGTATTGGCAACTTAATCAACTGTAAATGATTTCCACATACATTTAAGTCGAAAAGGCCAATTGATTTACATACCATCAAATGCATGACACCATTAAACACTAAAGGCGGCGGCTGCTCCATGGGAAGATGGAAAAATCCAGTGCTGAAAAGTGTTTATTTAGCCCACATGCCAGTCCTTGAAGAATAAGTTTCTATATCCATAGTAGTATCCCTCTGTCCACCACATATCGGTTGCTGACCCCCCCCCCCCCCATAAAACTATGTAATTCGGTACTAGTTCATTTGTATTCTCCTCGCAGACGAATCCAATGAATGTTCCTTCGTATGTACGTTCAGTAGTAATCTCATGTGGCGGCATAGAAACAGATTTTTTTGTTATGGGATTCCAAACATGGTAAGTGTTGGAAGAGTATTCACCGCAGAGGATAAGCCCGTTTGAGAAAATTATTAACTTGCTCAATTTATTCGGCACAACTCGATATTGTTGTAATCCCAGCACGACATAAATCTTGTTACAGATATGTCCGGTAACATTAATTGGAGGGAACCTAGATGACGTTCTCCTCGTAGATGATTTTTTCTTGTTGAGGCACTGTAACATCAAAGAAAATAAGGGCCAACTATGATATTGTTCCATCTTTTTGACACGCACCTGAATCTGAACACGGATTTTGGTGGCAATTGAACTAAAATTTAAATTAATATGTCGTCGTGGCCCCCTATTTTCTCAGCAACTACTGTTTCCATGGTAAAAAACTTGGAAAAAAACATCCGAATTATGTTGTGTACCTGATCAATTATGAAATCAAATGCTTTTTTTTAAATAATAATATGTGATCTAGCTGCAGTTCTGTTTTAACTTTAAACCATTTTTTCTGTAAAAAAAAAAAAATGTGCCCTCTAATTGGCGCCTCTCAAATCACCTTCATTTTCGGCGATCGATTTAAACCAATCTAGTTCTAAAAGAAATATATAAATGGAGAGTCCAGTGATGACGAGATTGATGATTAATGTTTAGGTTTTATAGTTTAGATTCCAAATTGTTGGAGTTAAGTAAATATTGATTGATCCATATTTCTAGTACTTTAACTATTCGTTTATTTGCTTATTTTGGATATTTAGGAATTATGTTTAAATTAATGAATTAAGATGTTCCGGTTTTATAGTTTATATACTTTGGTTGAATTTTTTTATTATTATTCCAAAAAATATATAAATTGTGCTTCATTTTCTTAAACCCATCGTTGTGGCGTTCCACTATGCGCTATAACCCCGTAATCCTTTTGCACATCGCTGCTCTATACGCCTCTCACTACTACGATGTGTGCTCTTATACCTATGATTTTGACATTATCAGATGTGAAGAGAAAAAACGAATAAATTACTTACATAACAATTAATTCATAGTTGTGCTTCAAATATGAAGAAATCTCAAAGGGCATATGAAGATAAGTAAAGGGGTTCCATTTAGGGATACCACCGTTTTGTAGGATAGTTGTCATCATTATAATGAAGTAACTCAATTGATTGTGTCTCCAAGTTGTAAAGAAATACTCTTTGCCCCACCTTGATAACAATAACAATTGCACTGCATGCATATGGAATCAATCCCTCCAGCCAAACTGAATCCAAATCACGTCTATTCGTTCCAACATTATTTTCTAGCATTAATGGTATGCCAAGTTCTTTGAGTAGGGAAGCAGCCGTGATCGTGTGCGTCAACCTCCACTCATCGGCAGGTATAGTGGTCGAGCGCATGTAACTTCCATCTTTATTCTTGGGAAGCATCCAAAATTACATTCCAAGATCAAAGTCTGTGACGACAAACCATAAGACATCGTCACGTTTTGACTTTGTAAAAGTCGAGTCAATATACCTTCCATCGCCTGGTATTGGCAACTTAATCAAATGTAAATGATTTCCACATCCATTTAAGTCGTAAAGGCCAATTGATGTACATATCATCAAATGCATGACACCATTAAACACTAAAGGCGGCGGCTGCTCCATGGGTAGATGGAAAAATCCAGTGCTAAACAGTGTCGATTTAGCCCACATGCCAGTCATTGAAGAATAAGTTTCTATATCCATAGTAGTATCCCTCGGACCACCACATATCGGTTTGCTGACCCCCCTTCCCCATAAAATGTGAACTTCGGTACTAGTTCATTTGTATTCTCCTCGCAGACGAATCCAATGAATATTCCTTCGTCTGTACGTTCAGTAGTAATCTCATGTGGCGGCAAAGAAACCGTCTTTTTTGTTATGGGATTCCAATCATGGTAAGTGTTGGAAGAGTATTCAGCGCAAAGGATAAGCCCGTTTGAGGAAATTATGAACTTGCTCAATTTAGCGCAAAGGATGTGCCTTCTAATTGGCGCATCTCACATCACCTTCATTTTCGGCGATTGATATAAACCAATCTAGATCTAAAAAAAATCTATAAATGGAGAGTCCAGTGATGACGAGATTGATGATTAATGTTTAGGTTCTATAGTTTAGATTCCAAATTGTTGGAGTTAAATAAATATTGAATGATACATATTTCTAGTACTTTAACTATTAGTTTATTTGCTTATTTTAGATATGTAGGAATTATGTTTAAATTAATGAATTAAGATGTTCCGGTTTTACAGTTTTCATATACCTTGGTTGAATTTTTTTGTTATTATTCCAAAAAATATATAAAATGTGCTTCATTTTCTTAAACTCATAGCTAAGGCGCTCCATTATGCGCTATAGCCCCATAATCCTTTTGCTCATCGCTGCGCTATGCGCCTCTGACTACTACGATGTGTGCGCTTATACTTGTGATTTTGACATTATCATATGTGAAGAGAAAAAACTAATAAATTACTTACATAACAATTAATTCATAGTTGTGCTTCAAATTTGAAGAAATCCCAAAGGGCATATGAAGATAAGTAGAGGGATTCCATGTAGGGATACCACCATTTTGTAGGATAGTTGTCATCATTATAATTAAGTAACTCAATTGATTGTGTCTCTAAGTTTTAAAGAAATACTCTTTCATCGATTTCCACATCCATTTAAGTATTAAAGGCCAATTGAATTACATACCATCTAGTGCATGACACCATTAAACACTAAAGGCGGCGGCTGCTCCATGGGTAGAGAGAAAAATCCAGTACTGAACAGTGTCAACTTAGCACACATGACAGTCCTTGAAGAATAAGTTTCTATATCCATAGTAGTATCCCTCGGTCCACCACATATCGGTTGCTGACCCCTCCTCCCCCATAAAACTGTGTACTTCGGTACTAATTCATTTGTATTCTCCTCGCAGACGAATCCAATGAATATTCCTTCCTATGTACGTTCAGTAGTAATCTCATGTGGCGGCAAAGAAACCGACTTTTTTGTTATGGGATTCCAAACATGGTAAGTGTTGGAAGAGTATTCACCGGAGAGAATAAGCCCGTTTGAGAAAATTTTGAACTTGCTCAATTTATTCGTCACAACTCGATATTGTTGTCATCCCAGCACGACATAAATCTTGTTACAAATATGTCCGGTAGCGTTAATTTGAGGGACGCAAGATGGCGTTCTCCACGTAGATGATTTTTTCTTATTGAGGCGCTGTAACATCTAAGAAAATAAGGGCCAACTATGATATTATTCCATCTTTTTGACACGCACCTGAATCTGAACACGGATTTTGATGGCAATTGAACTAAAATTTAAATTTATATGTCGTCGTTGCCCTCTATTTTCTCTGCAGCTAGTGATTCCATGGTAGAAAACATGGAAAAAAATATCCGAATTATGTTGTGTATCTGATCAATTATGAAATAAAATGCTTTTTTAAAAAAAAAAATTTGTGATCTAGCTCCAGTTCTGTTTTAACTTTATACCATTTTTTTTTTTTTTGTAAAAAACAATATGTTCCCTCTCATTGGTGCCTCTCACATCACCTTTATTTTCGGCGATTAATATAAACCAATCTAGTTCTAAAAAAAATCTATAAATGGAGAGTCCAGTGATGACGAGATTGATGATTAATGTTTAGGTTCTATAGTTCAGATTCCAAATTGTTGTAGTTAAATAAATATTGATTGATACATATTTCTAGTACTTTAATTATTAGTTTATTTGCTTATTTTAGATATTTAGGAATTATGTTTAAATTAATGAATTAAGATGTTCCGGTTTTATAGTTTTTATATACCTTGGTTGAATTTTTTTGTTATTATTCCAAAAAATATATAAAATGTGCTTCATTTTCTTAAACCCATAGCTAAGGAGCTCCAATATGCGCTATAGCCCCATAATCCTTTTGCTCATCGCTGCGCTAAGCGCCTCTGACTACAACGTTGTGTGCGCTTATACTTGTGATTTTGACATTATCAGATGTGAAGAGAAAAAACTAATAAATTACTTACATAACAATTAATTCATAGTTGTGCTTCAAATATGAAGAAATCCCAAAGGGCATATGAAGATAAGTATAGGGATTCCATGTAGGGATACCACCATTTTGTAGAATAGTTGTCATCATTATAATTAAGTAACTCAATTGATTGTGTCTATAAGTTGTAAAGAAATACTCTTTCATCGATTTCCACATCCATTTAAGTATTAAAGGCCAATTGAATTACATACCATCTAATGCATGACACCATTAAACACTAAAGGCGGCGGCTGCTCCATGGGTAGAGCGAAAAATCCAGTATTGAACAGTGTCGACTTAGCACACATGACAGTCCTTGAAGAATACGTTTCTATATCCATAGTAGTATCCCTCGGTCCACCACATATCGGTTGTTGACCCTTCCTCGCCCATAAAATTGTGTACTTCGGTACTAATTCATTTGTATTCTCCTGGCAGACGAATCCAATGAATATTCCTTCCTATGTACGTTCAGTAGTAATCTCATGTGGCGGCATAGAAACCGACTTTTTTGTTATGGGATTCCAAACATGGTAAGTGTTGGAAGAGTATTCACCGGAGAGGATAAGCCCGTTTGAGAAAATTATGAACTTGCTCAATTTATTCGTCACAACTCGATATTGTTGTCATCCCAGCACGACATAAATCTTGTTACAAATATGTCCGGTAGCGTTAATTGGAGGGACGCAAGATGACGTTCTCCACGTAGATGATTTTCTTATTGAGGCGCTGTAACATCTAAGAAAATAAGGGCCAACTATGATATTATTCCATCTTTTTGACACGCACCTGAATCTGAACACGGATTTTGATGGCAATCGAACTAAAATTTAAATTTATATGCCGTCGTTGCCCTCTATTTTCTCTACAGCTAGTGATTCCATGGTAGAAAACATGGAAAAAAATATCTGAATTATGTTGTGTATCTGATCAATTATGAAATCAAATGCTTTTTTTAAAAAAATAATTTGTGATCTAGCTCCAGTTCTGTTTTAACTTTATACCATTTTTTTTTTTTTTGTAAAAGACAATATGTTCCCTCTCATTGGTGCCTCTCACATCACCTTTATTTTCGGCAATTGATATAAACCAATCTAGTTCTAAAAAAAATCTATAAATGGAGAGTCCAGTGATGACGAGATTGATGATTAATGTTTAGGTTCTATAGTTTAGATTCCAAATTGTTGGAGTTAAATAAATATTGATTGATCCATATTTCTAGTACTTTAACTATTAGTTTATTTGCTTATTTTGGATATTTAGGAATTATGTTTAAATTAATGAATTAAGATGTTCCAATTTTCTAGTTTTTATATACCTTGGTTGAATTTTTTTATTATTATTCCAAAAAATATATAAATTGTGCTTCATTTTATTAAACCCATAGTTTCGGCGCTCCATTATGCGCTATAGCCCCGTAATCCTTTTCCACATCGCTGCGCTATACGCCTCTCACTACTACGATGTGTGCGCTTATACTTGTGATTTGGACATTATCAGATGTGAAGAGAAAAAACGAATAAATTACTTGCATAACAATTAATTCATAGTTGTGCTTCAACTATGAAGAAATCTCAAAGGGCATATGAAGATAAGTAGAGGGATTCCATGTAAGGATACCATCATTTTGTAGGATAGTTGTCATTATTATAATGAAGTAACTCAATTGATTGTGTCTCTAAGTTGTAAACAAATACACTTTCCCCCACCCTGATAACAATAACAATTGCACTACATGCATATGGAATCAATCCCTCCAGCCAAACTTAATCCAAATAACGTCCAGTCGTTCCAACATTATTTTCTAGCATTAATGGTATGCCAAGTTCTTTGAGTAGGGAAGCAGCCGTGATCGTGTGCGTCAACCTCCACTCATCGGCAGGTATAGAGGTCGAGCGCATGTAACTTCCATTTTTATTCTTGGGAAGCATCGATCCAAAATTGCATTCCATGATCAAAGTCTGTGACGACAAACCATAAGACATTGTCACGTTTTGACTTTGTAAAACTCGAGTCAATATACCTTCCATCGCCAGGTATTGGCAACTTAATCAACTGTAAATGATCTCCACATCCATTTAAATCGTAAAGGTCAATTGATTTACATACCATTAAATGCATGACACCATTAAACAATAAAGGCGGCGGCTGCTCCATGGGTAGATGGAAAAATCCAGTGCTAAACAGTGTCGATTTAGCCCACATGACAGTCCTTGAAGAATAAGTTTCTATATCCATAGTAGTATCCCTCGGTCCACCACATATAGGTTGCAGACCCCCCCCCCCCCCATAAAACTGTGTACTTCGGTACTAGTTCATTTGTATTCTCCACACAGACGAATCGAATGAATGTTCCTTCGTATGTACATTCAATAGTAATCTCATGTGGCGGCAAAGAAACCGACTTTTTTGTTATGGGATTCCAAACATGTTGAGTGTTGGAAGACTATTCACCGCAGAGGATAAACCCATTTGAGAAAATAATGAACTTGCTCAATTTATTCGGCACCAACTCGATATTGTTGTCATCCAAGCACGACATAAATCTTGTTACTGATATGTCCGGTAGCGTTAATGGGAGTGA
Organism: Penstemon barbatus; assembly: GCA_003313485.2. NCBI lineage: Eukaryota > Viridiplantae > Streptophyta > Magnoliopsida > Lamiales > Plantaginaceae > Penstemon > Penstemon barbatus. The sequence goes on along the minus strand of CM064878.1, from coordinate 21,684,219 downwards.
CGCTAGATGACGTTCTCCTCGTAGATGATTTTTTCTTGTTGAGGCGCTGTAACTTCGAACAAAATAAGGGCCAACTATGATATTGTTCCATCTTTTTGACACGCACCTGAATCTGAACACGGATTTTGGTGGCAATCGAACTAAAATTGAAATTAATATGTCGTCTTTGCCCTCTATTTTCTCAGCAGCTACTGATTCATGGTAGAAAACTTGGAAGAAAACATCCGAATTATGTTGTGTACCTAATCAATTATGAAATCAAATGCTTTTTTTTTTAAATAATATGTGATCTAGCTACATTTCTGTTTTAACTTTGAACCATTTTTTTTTTTGTAAAAAAAGAAAATGTGCCCTCTCATTGGCGCCTCTCACATCACCTTCATTTTCGGCGATTGATATAAACGAATCTAGTTCTAAAAAAAATATATAAATGGAGAGTCCAGTGATGACGAGATTGATGATTAATGTTTATGTTTTATAGTTTAGATTCAAATTGTTGGAGTTAACTAAATATTGATTGATCCATATTTCTAGTACTTTAACTATTAGTTTATTTGCTTATTTTGGATATTTAGGAATTATGTTTAAATTAGTGAATTAAGAGATCTTCCGGTTTTATAGTTTTTGTATACCTTGGTTGGATTTTTTATTATTATTCCAAAAAATATATAAATTGTGCTTCATTTTCTTAAACCCATAGTTGGGGCGCTCCATTATGCGCTATAGACCCATGATCCTTTTGCACATCGCTGCGCTATACGCCTCTCACTACTACGATGTGTGCGCTTATACTTATGGTATTGACATTATCAGATGTGAAGAGAAAAAACGAATAAATTACTTACATAACAATTAATTCATAGTTGTGCTACAAACATGGAGAAATCTCAAAGGGCATATGAAGATAAGTAGAGGGATTCCATATAGGGATACCACCATTTTGTAGGATAGTTGTCATCATTATAATGAAGTAACTCAATTGATTGTGTCTCTAAGTTGTAAAGAAATACTCTTTCCCCCACCCTGATAACAACAACAATTGCACTGCATGCATATGGAATCAATCCCTCCAGCCAAACTGAATCCAAATCATGTCTATTCGTTCCAACATTATTTTCTAGCATTAATGGTATGCCAAGTTCTTTGAGTAGGGAAGCAGCCGTGATCGTGTGCGTCAACCTCCACTCATCGGCAGGTATAGTGGTCGAGCGCATGTAACTTCCATCTTTATTCTTGGGAAGCATCCAAAATTGCATTCCATGATCAAAGTCTGTGACGACAAACCATAAGACATCGTCACGTTTTGACCTGGTAAAACTCGAGTCAATATACCTTCCATCGCCTGGTATTGGCAACTTAATCAACTGTAAATGATTTCCACATCCATTTAAGTCGTAAAGGCCAATTGATTTACATACCATCAAATGCATGACACCATTAAACACTAAAGGCGGCGGCTGCTCCATGGGTAGATAGAAAAATCCAGTGCTGAACAGTGTCGACTTAGCCCACATGCCAGTCCTTGAAGAATAAGTTTCTATATCCATAGTAGTATCCCTCGGTCCACCACATATCGGTTGTTGACCCCCCCATAAAACTGTGTACTTCGGTAGTAGTTCATTTGTATTCTCCTCGCAGACGAATCCAATGAATGTTCCTTCGTATGTACGTTCAGTAGTAATCTCATGTAGCGGCAAAGAAACCGACTTTTTTGTTATGGGATTCCAAACATGGTAAGTGTTGGAAGAGTATTCAGCGCAAAGGATAAGCCCGTTTGAGGAAATTATGAACTTGCTCAATTTATTCGGCACCAACTCGATATTGTTGTCATCCCAGCACGACATAAATCTTGTTACAAATATGTCCGATAGCGTTAATTGGAGGGACGCTAGGTGACGTTCTCCTCGTAGATGATTTTTTCTTATTGATGCGCTGTAACTTCTAAGAAAATAAGGGCCAACTATGATATTGTTCCATCTTTTTGACACGCACCTGAATCTGAACACGGATTTTGGTGGCAATCGAACTAAAATTGAAATGAATATGTCATTGTTGCCCTCTATTTTCTCAGCAGCTACTGATTCCATGGTAGAAAACTTGGAAAAAAATATCCGAATTATGTTGTGTACCTGATCAATTATATTAAAACTCCAATCCTTAACCACAAAAACCAAAAGCCTACTACATTGTGGGATATATGTGAGACCTATGCAATTAGATATCATAACAACTCATAATCCATGAAAGGAACTGATATATATGCATGAATCAAAATCTTTATTTTTTTTTTCCGATGTAAACATTAAAAAGTTTTATTTTAATTAATGGAAACGAAAATTAGATGTATTTTTTAACTTTATATTTGTCTTGAAACTTTCTCTTTTTCTTAATTTAGTAAAAAAAAAATTGAGAACGTTTCAAAAAAATTTCAATATTCAACTAACTGTAACCTACATAAAAAATAAAACTTTGATCCATTTATATATGATGACAATTTTTAAATTTTAGGTTTTCCAATGACATTATTTTCACATTGACCACCTATAACTTTGTAGTGTCAAGTATCATTAAATTACTTTCTAAAACATAAATGAATACAAATTTATATTTAGTAAGAACCAAAAAAAAATGAAATAAGTGAATTCTATCTTTATTTAGATATTACACGCGTTTGGTACCAAGATATTGGGGACTAACTTAATTCGGGTTGGGCCATGATAATTAAGCCGAACAGGCACTAGACTTAATTACAACCTGCCTCATCTTAAGCAGATTCACTAATTACGAGAATGACATAATAATTACTCCCTCCGTTCCCTTTTACATGTCAATTTAGAGAAGAAAAAAAATTCTACAATAAATGTCACTTTATAATTTCAAGATAAATTTAAATGCTAATTTGACATTTTTACCCTTCTTTAATCCTAAATACTATAATATCTCCTAATTTTCAAAACAAATAACCATGCATTTATTAAGGGCAATTTTGTCCAACTATCCTTTAATTTTCCTAAAATTTAGAGCATTAAATAATTTCTTTATCCTTGTGAAACAACATTAAACGACATCTAAAATGGAACGGAGGGAGTACATTGGTAGGCTGCAGTATTATGTACGTATAAACTTGATGACATGGTGCAACAGTTATATTACATTAATTGTTCCGAACGAAGCCACCAAATAAAGTAATCAATAATCAAAACACATATTTTATTGGGCTACGACACGGCTGCTTTAGGTATTAATCAATCATAAAAGATATATAAATACAATTAGTTTGTACTAATTACATAATTGGATTAGTAATTTTCTTTTGTTTATTATACTATCATTTAATTAATAGTTATATATTGTCCTCTGTTTATTATACTATCAATTATTTTTGGACAGTGATTTTCCTATGTTATTTGTATTTTGCTTATGCTTTTATATTACTCATACGAAAACTCGTGAAATTGAAAATGCTAATGAAAAATATATAGAAGAAAATGATACCTTCCTGTGTTGTGCTTTGCTGTGATGTGGTCCAGAGCAAAATGTGATTTAACTATAATTTCAGCAGATTAAAGATGATGCTCCCTGCTCATCTTTTATTCCTCTATTTAAATATATTATAGTATCTGACAGTATTTATTAGGGGCAGATAATCCATCTATTAAAATATACATAATCAGAATCAGATGCCCTTACAATTCTTCAATAATCGCCTACAAATTATTAGTAATTAATAATTTCGATGTTGTTTGGTTAAATATTAATTTTGAATCTTATCGGAGTTATCAAGTGCTTCCGGATTTTGAATTTTACTCCTCACACTCCACAATTATTTACTATTATTTGCTCCGGTCAATCCATCAACCTAACTAAATTTAATATCTAATTAATAAAAATATTACTACATAATAATTAATATAATTAGTTTATTTCGACAATAATGTGATAATATTATGTACAACATATATATTACCCCTTTATCCTAAAATATATACTCAAATAACTACATTGAGTCAAACTTTGAAATATTTTAAGTAACTATATCGTGTGTTGTAGTATACAGAGAATTAGGAATTAACTTTAACATCCCCTCAAATTTGCAAAATCTTACAAAAATTCATATTTACATATCAGTCCCTAAACTTTTATAAAATCCAATCTATACATAAAAAAACATAATCCCCACCCCAGTTTATAATACATAAAAAAGGAATTTTTTAAAATTAATTCTGCAAAATAAGTTCAACTTTTATAAAGTGTTATACATCATTTTCAAATAATTTATTAATAGCATATAGAAAAATACTTTAATAATAAGATTTTATTTCTTTATTTCATAGTAAAATATTATTTAATTGTATTCTATCTAAGTAAGGAATAAATTTATAATTGTACTGTTGAAAATATTAAATAATTACTAAAACTAAAATAAATTGGTTATCTTATTTTTTTTTCAAAAACCCATCAATCTAATTAATTACAAATTCTACGTAGGTAATTATTTTATTAAATTGATATTTGAATGAGTATTTTTAAAATTTATAAAAAAAATTATTTATTGATTATTAATTATTCATTAGGAATATTTTACCATTTTCATAATGTCTATTAATTTATGATCGAGCTGGTTTGATTTGTTAAGTTTAGTAATTATCTATGCTCATTCACGAACTCACAAATTTTTTAATATGTGCATGTATTATCTTACATTGTTTTAAACTCCAACAAAGTAAAATATGACTATATAGGTAGCAAAAATATTCTATATGGGCTTAACAATATTAACAATATATGGGCAGAAGATTGAGAGCCCAAAATATGTTCTTTTATTAATAGCACAAAAATAGCCCATTCTCTTAATTGTAATGTTTTAGTCTTCGGAAATGCAAGAATGGTATCTATATAACTTAAAATCAAATCAAATCAATTTTGTTTTATACTACTTCAATAACAAACAAATAGTTTACATAGATTAAAGGAAAAAAAACTCGCAATCTTTTATCGGTCGAAATAATTTTAAAAAAAATTCGACCGGTCAATTTTGGCTTTAAACACGACTGTAAATTACTAATTGCCATGATTAATTAGCCTGCAGTTCTATGGCAATTGGTTAAGAGTACAAAGTTAATACCTAAGAATTTGAAATTGGAGTATAAAATCAAACGATATGGAGGAGTATTTATGAATTTGCCACTCCTTACTTATTACGTTAATTACTTAATTTTGCAATGAAATCATCGAATATTTACTTTCTAGTCTAGTAGTATATTTGGGATATGATTAATTTTGTTCTTTTGCTGTATGGTTTCTCATTTCATGTTCATTCTACCTTCTTTTGGCTTCTATCTGTACTCTGACTTTAGCATAAATATGTGTGTGCCATAGTAGTCAACAATGCAAATAGTGTGCGCTAAAGCTCGTTATTCGCTATAGCCCATGTGTATCGCGTCATTGTGTCTTGCGCAACATCTATCCAATTAGTGCACACCATGTGGCACTATCGCGCTATATGGCACTAAGTGAGGCGATAAATTAAGCTCATTTGAGTAAATAAGGAACTTGCCCATTTTACTCGGCACCAACTCGATATTGTTGTCAACCCGACATGCCATAAATCTTCTTATAGATTTGCTGGGTAGCTTTAATTGGACGGACGCTAGCCAAGGTGCTCCTCGTAGATGATCTTTTCTTGTTGTGGCGCTATAACTTCTAAGAATGTAAGGGTCAATTATGATATTGTTCCATCTATTTGACACGCACCTAAATCTGAACACGTATTTTGGTGGCAATTGAACTAGTTTTAACATTAATACTTCGTCGTTGCCCTCTACTTTCTCTACAAATACTGATTCCATGGTTTAAACTTGAAAGAAAACATCCGAATTATGTTGTGTACCTGATCAATTATGTTGTGTGCTTCATTTTTAAAAACATCGAGCTATGGCGCTTCACTATGCGTTATAGCCTCATAAGTCTTTTGCGCATCGCTGCGCTATACACCTCTGACTACTATGATGTGTGCGCTTATACTTAAGATTTTGGGATTATCAGATGTGAAGAGAAAAAACAAATAAATTACTTAAATAACAATTAGTTCATAGTTGTGCATCGAATATGAAGAAATCTCAAAGAGCATAAGAAGATAAGTAAAGGGATTCCATGTAGGCATACCACCATTTAGTAGGACTACCGTCATCATCATAATGAAGTAACTCAATTGATTTTGTCTCTAAGTTGTAAAGAAATATTATTTCCCCCGCCCGTATGACAACAATAATTGGACTGCATGCATATGGAATCAATCCCTCAAGCCAAGTTGAATCTAAATCATGTCTATTTGTTCCGTTATAGGTTTCTAGCATTAATGGTATGGGAAGTAGTCGTAATCGTGTGCATAAATCTCCACTCGTTGGCAGGTATAGTGGTTGAGCGCATGTAACTTCCATCTTTATTCTTGGGAAGTATCCAAAATTGAATCCCATGAACAAGGCATGTCACAACAAACCATAAGACATCGTCACGTTTTGATCTGGAACTCGAGTCAGTATATTTTCCATCGCCTGGTCCTGGCAACGTAATCAACTCTAGATGATTTCCACCTCCATTTAAGTCGTAAAGGGTGATCGATTTACATACCATCAAATGCATGACACCATTAAACACTAAAGGCAGCAGCTGCTCCACGGGAAGATAGAAAAACCCAGTGCTAAATAGTGTCTACTTATCCCACATGCCGGTCCTTGAAGAATAAGTTTCTATATCCATAGTAGTATCCCTCGGTCCACCACCTACTGGTTGTTGACCACCCTGTAAAACTGTGTAATTCGGTACAAGTTCATTTGTATTCTCTTCGCAGACGAATCCAATGAATGTTCCTTTGTATGTACGTTCAGAAGAAATCTCGGATGGTGGAAAAGAATCTGAATTTTTCGTTATGGGATCCCAAACATGGTAAGTGTTGGAAGAGTGTCCGTAGAGGATAAGTCCGTTTGAGGAAATTATGAACTTGCTCAATTTATTTCGCAAAAACTCGATATTGTTGTCAACCCGGCATGCTATAAATATTCTTACAAATATGTTCGGTAGTGTTAATTGGAGGGATGCTAGCAGACGTGCTCCTCGTAGATGATCTTTTCTTGTTGAGGCGATGTAACTTCTAAGGAAATAAGGGCCAACTATGATATTGTTCCATCTATTTGACAAGCACCTGAATATGAACACGAATTTTGGTGGCAATCGAACTAGTATTGACATTAATACGTCTTCGTGCCCTCTACTTTCTCGGCAGCTACTGATTCAATGGTTGAAAGCTTGAAAGGAAACATCTGAATTATGTTGTGTACCTGATCAATTATGTTAAAACTTCAATCCTTACAATTATGTTAAAACTTCAATCCTTACCTACATAAACCAAAAGCCCACTACATTGTGGGATATATGTGAGACCTATGCATGTAGATATCATAACAGCTCATAATCCATGAAAGGAATTGATATATATGCATCTATCAAAATTTCCATATTTCCATCGAAAACATTAAAAAATGTCTATTTTTTAATCATTGGAAACAAAAAAATGTGTATTTTTGAAACTATGTTGTCTTGGAACTTTCTATTTTTCTTAGTTTAGTAATTTTTTTTTTCCGAAAACATTTCGAAAATTTTTCAATATTCAACTGACTGAAACATACATTAAAAACAAAAGTTTGATCCATGTATATATGATGACAATTACAAAATTTTAGGTTTTCTAATATCATTATTTTCGAATTAACCACCTCTAACTTTGTCAATATCAAGTATCATCAAATTACTTTCTAAAACATAAAGGAATACAAATTTATAGTTATTAAGAACCAAAAAAAATGCAATATGTGGGTTCTTTATTTATTTAGATAATACACATGTTTGATATCAAGTTATTTTGAACCGATATAATTTAGCCGAACCGATATTAGAACTCAATTAAAACTTGCATCATCTTAGGCAGATTCACTAATTAAGAAAATGGGTCTACTAATCTCACTCCACATAATAATTACATAGATAGGCTGCATTATCACATGCACGAATGTACTTGATGACATGATACAACGGTTATACTACATTAATTTTTTCGAAAAAATCCACCAAATAAAGTAATCAATAGCCAAGACAGAGATTTTATTGAGCTACGACACGGCTGCTTGAGATATTAATCAATCATAAAGATATACAAATACAATTAATTTGTTCTACTTAGATAATTAGATTAGTAATTTTCTTTTGTTTATTATACTATCAATTAATAGTAATATATTTTCCACTGTTTATTATATTATCATTATTTTTTAACAGTGATTTTCCTATGTTCAGGGCCGGCCTAAGCTTTTATGGGACCCTAGACAAAATTATAAAATGAGGTCCTCAAATAACTATATACTTTAAACTTATTTTTTTTACCCCATAGAACAACAAACATAGGCATATGTTAAACTTGATGTTTTGTTTTTGTAACTCAAATAAAAATACTTTTGTGACTCGGTCAATCACAAATATATTCTCTTAGTTTTAGTTTGAGGAAATTGTATTTTTCATATTAAATTTTTACCTATTTTAGAAACTTGATACTAAACCATAAAAATAAAAAACATATTTAATACCAAAATTGAAGGATTTTTTTCACATTTTCTTAAGCTTTAATGGTGATTTTTGATACGCTTAAAATTTATGCTCAAAATTTTTACCATAGCATGTTAATGTGCCCTATATCATATGTGAAATTCTTTTGGCATGATTTCTTGTTAATTATGAAATATGATTTAATTTTGATTAATGTCCCAAGACTTTGTTAATTTTCTGCGGATTATTCATTATGTTTCATGAACTGAAACTTGTGTAATTAAAAAGCTCTCGTCAAGAGATTTTCAGTCATATAAAGAACACAAAATTTGGCCCCTAAAGATTGACAGATAAAGGAAATTTGAAAAAAGACCTTCAATTTTGATATTAAATGTGTATTTTTTAAGGTTTGATATCAAATGTCTAAAGTAGGTAAAAATTTAGAAAAAAATGCAATTCCCTCATTTTAGTTTTCATAAACTTCTTTATCATAGATGATGCTAGATTATATTGTGAATATTATCTATAATGAAATTATAAAAAAAAAAATTATCTTATAAGGAATTCACATTAGTAGCATATTACTTTTAGTTTGAATAATTAATGTCTATCATGAATTGATAATCATATACCATGGTACGAAAGAATATATATTTCTTGATAATTGATTACATATTATATTTAGTTTCTATATTCAAAACAATATTATTAACTTAAAAGGAGAATATTTATAAAATTTGGGGCCCTCTAGGTATTGACGTAATTTGCCTTATGCTTAAGCCGGCCCCGCCTATGTTTTTATATTTTTCTTATGTTTTTATATTACTCATACGAAAAATCTTAAAATGAAAATGCTAATGAAAAATATATAAAAGAAAATGATACCTAGTTGTGCTGTGGTCCAAGAGCAAAATGTGACTCACATGTTTGACAGATGATGTCTATTAAAAGAATTGTAATTCCAGTTAAGATGATGCTCCATTGCTCCCCACTCATCTTCTATTTCTATATTTAAAAATATATGATTTAAATATATATGATGATTAGAGTCTCTGACTGTATTTATTAGGAACATATAATTTTAAAATATACATAATCAGAATAAGATGCCCTTACAATTCTTCAATAGTTGCCTATAAATTATAGTAATTATTAATAGAATATTGATTGTGATGTTGTTTTTGTTAGATTTATGAATGAGACCAAGTACCAATAGGTGATTGATTTAGTGGAAGGGACTAGTCACTACAAAGTAGCGGACTCAGGTTCGAATCCCTGTTGGGAGAGGTTCCCACATTATGTGCCCGACGCGTCTCGAAAGGGATTAAACCCTTAGAAAAACCAAAAAAAAAAAAAAATGAATGAGACCAAGTTACATAATAAAAGTTAATTTCCAATCTAACCGGAGTTATCAAGTGCTTATGGATTTTGAATTTTACTCATCACAATCCGTATTTATTTACTATTATTTGCTCCGGTCAATCCATCAACCTAACTAAATCTAAAATAATTAATTAAAATATTACTACCTAATAAATAATCTAATTAATTTATTTCGATAATAATTTGATAATATCATATAACATCATATATATTACTCTCTTTACTTCAAAATGTTTACTCCATTAACTACATTACAAAGTCAAATTTTTAAATCTTTTAAGTAATTTATTAAATAGATTGTTTATATTTATAGTGTTTAAAACTAAATAGTGCCACAACATTATACCCTGAAACGCCAGATCATAATTACAAGGACTACAACGCAAAACACTAAACTTCAAACGTTAATTTATCCACGTTCATTCATCTAAACAACTTCTCAACCTGTACAAAACTAAAAAAAACTAAAAAAAAAAAAATACAAAACAATTACAAACATTTTAAACAGATCTTTCGAGTCAAGCCTGATCCTGATCTGGAGATAAACTATCACAAAAACAGCTAACAACAAAATTTTCACTTTACTAGATGGAGGGAAAAAGAAAAAGAAAAAAAAAAAAAAAACAGATCAAACACGGTGAAATCGGATTCCAGATCTTCCACAACAATGTGGGGCTGCTCGGGTACTAGATTGATAAGTTACATAACAGGCATGTTAGCCCCATTCCTTTGAACTATACATGCCTCAATCTTACTCTCAGGCCCCATCCTTCGACATGTGTTTCCACTGCTATCTAAGGGAGGTAAGTCTATCTTCCTAGGAGCCAATTTTGGTGATATCTCGACTTGATCGATTGTATTTCATGTGACTTTTAACAAGTTGACCAGCTGAGATGGCCGACATTAAAGAGAGCTCCCCAGCCAAAACCGAACCAGCTACAATGGTGGCCAGTAGTCGAGAATTTGACCCGGGAGACTCTTTGTGTGCACCCTTTACACCAAGCAGGTTAAGGCAAGCAGATTGGGATGCCAATTGAGTCCCACCTCCAACAGTACCAACCTGGAATGAATGAATCAATGAAGGAAAATTCGGTTTTCATATTAATTTGGAAGAAATAAATACGAACTTCTTTATTGACCATTTGACAAAATATGTACCTCAATGGAGGGCATGGTGACGGAAACATGAATATCTTTCCCATCGTTAACAGCCTCCATCATAGTAATACAGTGAGAGCTTTCAATATTTTGTGCTGGATCTTGTCCCGTGGCTATAAAAATTGCAGAGACGATATTGGCAGCATGTGCATTGAAACCACCAAGAGCTCCAGCAATGGCAGAGCCAGCGAGATTCTTGAGCATGTTAAGCTCAACAAGGGCAGCTACTGTAGTTTTCAATACCTTTGTCACCACATCTCCAGTAATGATAGCTTCACAGACGACTGATTTTCCACGCCCTTCAATCCAATTAACTGCAGCTGGTTTCTTATCAGAACAAAAGTTTCCTGAACCAAGAAAGACAAACTATATTAAATACAACATCAAAAGATCAATAACGAACATTTAATACTATTGCCATCATAAATGGATCAGAAGTTCAAACGTACTGCCTTAGCAATCTAAGGCTTCATTTGGATTGAGGGATTTAGATTTAAAGAAAAACCGGAGATTTTTTTAAAAAATTTAGGTTGAAAGAGCAGCACACAAGGTTACAAGTCCATACAAAATCTAAATGATCCAAGTGCTCTGGATTTGTTATTGTTGATTTAAAATACTTAGCTACAAATCCTTTGATCCAAAAAATTAGGAATTCAGGAGTCATTCTACCATTGATAAAATTTGTAACATAAAGACGAAATGTGGCGGCAAAAAGAAGAAATTGTCAAGTCAAGCAAATTGATAACAAGAAAACAAAAACATTATAAAATCTACGAGAAAAGCTAGTAATCATCAGTCAGCGGATACGTGGGTGGAAGTCAAAAACGACAGATTATAATATATAACAACTCCATAATCGAATTTATGTAACACTTCAAGCAAAACTAATAATTTGTCCCTAAATGTTAAAGTCGTAAAGACATATAACAGCACTAACCGGAAATGCCAATAACATCCATATCAGGGAAATCGTTCTGTAAGAAGTCTAGAACATTTTGAACACCTTTAGAAACCATGTTCATCCCCATGGCATCACCTGTGCCACAGCTAAATCTAATGTACAAATTTTTTCCTGCAATATTACATTTAATACCTTGGAGTCTCGCAAACCTACTCGACCTGTGAATCAAATTAAAATATAAGAACACATAGATGATAGAACATGCTCTCATACAGAGCACCTAATTAAGTCAAAATGTGCAAAATCAAACAACAATCAACATCACCATTATACTTACTTATTGAAAACGACAGATAATGTATCGAAATTGAGAGGATCCTCCAAGAAAAATTTCAAATCAGTAGCTCTCTTCGCGGATGAAAACCTAACCACCGGAGCTCGCGTCATCGCATCTCGAAGCAGGACACACGTGGCACCACCAGATGCATAGATCGCCTTACAACCCCTATTCGTACTCGCAACCAAACACCCTTCCGTCGTCGCCATAGGCACAGAGTATTCGCAACCATTCAACAACAACGGCCCCGCTATCCCTACCGGAATCTGCACAAACCCTACCGGCATCTCACAACATTGCCCCAAAATCGAATCGTAATCAAATCCTTCCAAAGGCAACCCCTCAACTGACCTTCCGGTTATCCTCTGCAACGCCTCTCGACGAATTTTCGCCGCCTTGAAACAGTCTCCAAGCCTCGATTCGAGAGAATAGGAAGGGATTTCGCCAGAAACCACGCAATTAACGATCTCCTCATCGTCATGCGGGAGATTCATATTGACGACCGGTTTAGAGAGAACCGGGGGAGGGCAGTGAATGAAGCGCGGGGGGTGGTCGTCTTCGACTTCGGATTTGGAAATGAAGGATTGTACGAAATCGATGCCGAAAAATCCGAGCAAATAGATGAAGGAGGCGATGAGGCAGATTATGGCGGCGAGTTCGGAGAGGGTGAGGACGTGGAGAGGGGTGGAGTTACGGATCTTGTCGCGCCAACGGTGGAGGAGAAAGTAGGCGACTGAGAAGAAGAGGGTGAAGAAAATGCCGTTGGTTAGGTAGAGAGGGAGGGGTAAGGCGTCGGAAGCTTTGGGGGAGGAGGAGGAGGAGACAACCGCGCCGGAGGAGGAGGGAGGAGCGAGAAGTGTGTTGCTGTTTGATGGTTTGGTGGGCCTCCGGCGGATGTCCATATTTTCCGGTGGTGTGGAGAGAATTTGGGAGCTAAATTTGAGAGGCAGAGAAGTGGAGAAAAAATGAACATATATATAGGACGAAAATTACTGTTTTTGTATTTGGAGGGGGTGTTTGGACGGAGGACCGATGGTTTCGGCAGTTGTTTGTTTTGTTTTTATACTACTAAATTTGTATGTGCTGGCAATATAGCTTATTAATGAAATAAATAATACTAGGAGTAATATATTTTTTTCATTTAATGGTAATTAATTTTCTGAATGTGTAGATGGGAGGGTTGGCAGTTCAAATAGTGAGAAATTATCATGTTTAATTAATGTAGTATTGTTTATAGGGCTGTTCATTCGGTGAAAACCGAACCGAACCGAACCGAAATTTCGGATAACAGAAATTTCGGTTCTTGATTTTTTAGAACCGAAAACCGAACCGAACATCCTAATTCGGTTTTCGGTTCTAACCAAAAAATTTCGGTTCGGTTCGGTTTGGTTTCGGTTTAACCTAAATTTTATATTATACAAAATTTATTAAAATTATATAATCTTATACTAAATTATTTATCATAAAAAACATCAAATTAATAGGTAACCATAATACTAAACATTATTAAACATAACTTAGAACTAAATAGTTAAGTGGTTAACATTTAATTATCATCAAATGACATAAATTAAACAACTAAAATCCATATCATAGGCATAAAATTAAGGAATTTTACAATTCAACTACAAAAACTAGCATTTAATAATCCTCAATTGACATAAATTAAACAAATAAAATTCATATCCATAGACATAAAATTAAAGAATTTTGAAGTCCACAAAACCGAACAAAAAATTTTAACTATTTGAACCAAAATTTCGGTTTTCGGTTCGGTTCGGTTAACCGAACAAAAATAACTGAACCGAACCGAAAACCGAATTAAGTCAAATCTCCAAACCGAAAACCGAACCGAATAGCTTTGGTTCGGTTCGGTTTTCACCGAACTCATTTCGGTTCAGTTCGGTTCGGTTTTGAAATGTGAGATATTTTGCTTGAAGATTCTAGAAAATTCTAGGATATCATGTAATTGAATCAAATGATAGAAGAATCTAGATAAATCTCATGTAATCCTAAGTATCCAAGATAAATGTGGACAAATCTAGAAAATGTAGATTGTACTAGAAAGTATGGTTAGCTCTAGATAATCTAGAATGTTCCATAGACAACTATAAATTTGTGTACAACTCAAATGTAAAGTGGGAAATGTAAGAGGAATCAATTGAATAAAATTTCCTCTCTAAAAATTACTCTCCTCCAAATAACAACAAATACAAATAATAAATCAAAAAAATCAAGTTGATATCAATTTTACAATTGATTCAACCCTCAAAAATCCAACAAGTGGTATCAAGAGCTCATTGATCTTACGGGATTGAGTTCAAAAAATGGGTTCATCAAAGATAGCGCTTCCTACACCACCGATTTTCAACGGTGAAGACTACGATTATTGGGCGGTAAGAATGAAGACTTTTCTCGTAGCAAATGAGTTATGGGAAATTGTTGAAAACGGTTATGAAAAACCGGAAGATGAAGGTAGTCTTACCGCACCTCAACAAAAGAAGAACAAAGAAGAATATACAAAGAACATGAAGGCACTTACATTCCTCCAAGCTACCGTTACTAAAGAAATCTTCATCGAAATAGTCGCTACGACTACGGCCAAAGAAGCATGGGAGATTCTTCGAGAAAAATATCAATGCTTGGAGAACATTTCAATGGCGAAACAAGAAAGAGAAGAGCAAGGAATTAAGCAGCGAATCAAGAGTGCGTTTGTCTCTCGCCTGCAATATATCAAAGACCAAGCCGATACATTGACGTTGAATTCTGTGCTAAGATTGTTAGAAATCGATTTGGGGCTTGAGAAATTTGCATTGGATGCCCACAAAAGATTTATTCGCCTCTACTTTGAAAAGATAATGGATGATGATGATGGTTGCACATCTGAAACTGCAACTAAAAATTTGGAAAAATATGTTGATATAAGTAATCCAAAAGCACCAATAATGCCTGAACAACAGGAGACAAAGAAGGGTCCGGAAGAATCCAACAATAAAGAAGAAGATATGATGGAATACTCCTCCAGGTGCAAATCATTTGAATCTCCGAAAAAATTCAAATCCGTTACAGATAAATTTGCATATTGTCAAATGACATTTACGGAGCCAAGCAATTACAAAGAAACTTCTGAAAAATGGAAAGTTGGAATAAAGGAGGAGATAAAAAAGAACATAAAAGAAACGCAGAAGCTGATTGGAGGACCTAATAACAAGAAGGTGCTTCGTGCAAAAAAGAGTTATAAGAAAAGAGCAAATCGAAATGGCACAGTCAACAAGCATAAGACCAAGAGGGTTACAATGAGAAATGCACAGAAAATGATATTTAGCTACAAAGATGCAATTGCCCATGTGGCACATCATAATACAATCAAACACTTCCATAATCAAAATTTGAGATACATGGATATAAGCTTGGATTATCAAGCAAAAATCTCAAGGAGGAGTGTTGAAATGTGAGATATTTTGCTTGAAGATTCTAGAAAATTCTAGGATATCATGTAATTGAATCAAATGATAGAAGAATCTAGATAAATCTCATGTAATCCTAAGTATCCAAGATAAATGTGGACAAATCTAGAAAATGTAGATTGTACTAGAAAGTATGGTTAGCTCTAGATAATCTAGAATGTTCCATAGACAACTATAAATTTGTGTACAACTCAAATGTAAAGTGGGAAATGTAAGAGGAATCAATTGAATAAAATTTCCTCTCTAAAAATTACTCTCCTCCAAATAACAACAAATACAAATAATAAATCAAAAAAATCAAGTTGATATCAATTTTACAATTGATTCAACCCTCAAAAATCCAACAGGTTTGGTTCGGACGGTTATCCGAACCGTGAACAGCCCTAATTGTTTACGTGCCAAACATAGAAGAAAATCGAAAAATATTTTATTTTTTGCTTACCTTAAAAAAAAGAAAACCAATGCACACAATATTATATGATCATGTATAATTGAAAACATTGAAGTTATTGAACCCGTTACGTATTTTATCGCGTATATTATTCTAATGGTTAGGATTTTTATAACGATCAATTTTGTCATTTTATCTCTTCAGCTATTAAACGTGAACAAATAGCTTAATATTTTTTGTGAATTTCATATTTATCACATGGTTGAGTATATCAAATCAATCAACATCTTATGCATTTGTATTGTACATTTATAATAATAAAAAAAATTATAGGTAACGAATTTAAGACTTGAATTTAGAATTATGTCATCACATAATTAATAATATTATAACAATATCATTTTAAAATTTGTACTAATTATCGTGATAAGTAATAAGTATATTTTGGATAATGCTTATACTATCTCCACTTAACACATGCAATTTGATTAATATTTAATTCTAACTCCAGAATTTGGAAAGAAAAATCATGAAAAACGATAAATTTGCATATTGAAGAAATGATAGATGTAGGACCACAACGTAATGTAATTGATAGTTGGGGGGGGGGGGGGGGGGGGGACAATTCATGTATCAACGAATATTGTAAAAGACAAAATGAAATTTATACTCATGGACTAAATCTAAGAAGTAAGGGTTTATTTGGTTAGATTTTGAATCGATTTTGATTTTAAAAAATTGTTTTGTCGGTTTCGATGAAAAAATTTGGTGTCTTAGGTCCTCAAACTTAATTTGAAATGATTTTACTCAAATTTGATTGGAAATGATTTTATCTCAATTTTACAAAATCGCGAGACCAATCCAAAACTTAATTTAATAGACCATATGTGGTGGAATTAGGGACCATGTGGTAATATTTACTGCGGTCGATTGACCCACATTGAACAATTCTGGATCTGGCCAAATCATATTTTTGTGGGCTTTATTATCATGTCGGTACATCCGAATTTACTATTGAGCCACCTAGCTAGCACATAGTTGATTGCTTGAAAAAAAAAAAAAAAAAAAGAAGTACAAATAGTTTGTAAATTGTAATAATTCTCTTTCTGAAATAAGTCGTCCCAAAAATATGAAAAAATCATCATTATTCCACCAATCTCATGTTGAATTACATTTTCGCGCGACGAGTGAAATAAAAAAAGTATGTCATATATAATCTCATAGCATCTTTCATGATTCACCAAATTCTATTTTTTCACCTAATTTAGATTTTTTTAGTACCCTAAATTACTAAATCACCATAAAATATAGAGATTTTTTTTAGCCTCACATGGTGGTCAACCATCATTTCACCATTTCACCAAATTCTATTTTTACACCAAATTTTTTGATGAAGGAATTTGCATCTCCCACCATTTCACCATTTTTTACACCAAATATAGGAAAAAAAATAGATTGTGTAAATGTCCCTATTTGATTAATTAGCATCTAATTGCATGATTAGCAATATATTGACATGTTTATTATAATTTATATGCATTTAACTATATTTTAAATAATTTATCGGCTTTTATTAAATAAATACACTAATTATTATTAATAAAAATGAATATTCTTGACATTATTGTTAATTAATTGTATAATAATCAATTAATTTATTGATTTTTATCAGATAAATACACTAATTTATGAAAATTCACCTGTTATACCGCATGTTGAGCTTTTGAGAGATTTAAATGATACTACGTATAAAAACTTTCTTGACTGACATCGGAATTTGATAAATCAAGGAAAGCACAATGAAGTAAGAAGAAGACTGGTTGCACACTTGAGGGATAAACGTAGCCAAATAGATGATGATAACGATGATGAGTGAGATGTTTTGTAATGAGTTAAGATAATTCATTTTGTAATGTTAGTTTTTCTTTATCGGTTTGTAATTTTGTTTGAAATTATGCAAGTGTTTATTATATTATGATTTATTATTTATATAACATTTTGAGTTAATTGTGTTATATGTTTAATCATTTTTCATAACTTATAGCATAACTTATAACATAAACTTTAATTAAAAAAAAAAAACTATAAAAATTTATTACTTTTAAAAACGATTTGTAATTGTAAATAGCACTTTAAAATTGATAATATTGTGTTGAAAGTTTAATGAAATAAAAGTATTATAAACATCAAATTTATTATTTGGTGACACATTTGGTGAAATATCATGGGAAATATAATCAAATCCTATTCTCTAAAAATGGTGAAATGGTGAAAAATTATTATTTTATAGGTTGGTGTAAATTTCGATGAAAACTATGGGAGGCCGCCAAACGCACCATTCTTTCACCAAAAATGGCAAAATGGTGAATTGGTGTGCTAAAATATAAAATTTGGTGAAAAAAATAGTGATGACCATGGAAGATGCTTTTATAAAATCTATACTTTTCATTTTTTCACATGTTAGTCATAAAGCAGTAATTATATAAATATATAATTTTTTTTAAGTTAAATAAAAAACTTCAAAATCTAGATATTTATATGGAAAAATATTGTGCAATGGCTCTAAAAGTTTGGAACTTGTTTCTATAGGAAAAACGATTAGCTTTCTACGGGATGGTCAAACTCGTCTCCTTCGACTCTCATGATGATGAGTTGGTATTTATAGGTTAGAAAAAAATGCAAGAAATAGAAAAAGGAAAGACATAATCACATTTTTCTAAATATCTATTACACAAGAGAATTTCACTTAATTACAAAATTGCATAAATATGTACATCATTCAATGTAGTAAATATATTTTAGTTGATTCCCCAAATTTGAATTCCAAAAATTTTGGATTTATTGGCTTAAATGGAAGTTCAAGTTTTCACCACGAAATTCAAGTTTTGTCGTGTGGACCTTTAACTCTGGTTGGTCGGATTTGTTAACTTATATTCCATTTTCTTTAATACCTCTGAATGTTTGTTGTGATGGAAATGTACCTTTTTTATCTTTGTTGAATCGTTTATTAAGTATGGAATACATTTTATTTATTTAAAAAAATTATATGTCGTAAGTGATGATGATGATGTGTCGATGCCACATGAAGGTGTATATATTATTTGATGACATAATGTGACACATGAAGTTGCTTTGAGCCTGTTTGTTTGGCGTTTTTCAAAAAAAAATCGTGTTTGGGAAATGCCCAAAAACATGTTTACAATTTTCTGAAATAAATTTTTTATCTCTTAATTTTCTCAAATTACTTTCTCAAAACCCTAACAAACAACAATTTTTTTATCTCTAAACAAACCCTATACAAATTCTACTCTGATTTGACACAAAGTAACCTATCTTTTACACAATTTATCTCACAACAAACATGATTTGACATATAGTCTTACACATCTTACATCTACAACCTAATTCTTTAAAAAAAAACATACATTTACTTTATTTCTCAAACCACTCTCCCAAAACTCAAACAAACAGCATTACGCAAATCGAGATTATTTCACAAACCTCCACTACTCTCCCAAACACCAAACAAACAAGTCCTTTATATTTTAATATGTGGCGGAGAATTTCTGATACATATACACATGTTGAAAGGGACCTGACAATCACACAATATGACCGTACTTTTATAATACTACTTTTTTTTAATACAATACTTTTATAATACTACAATTGTATGAAAAACACAAAAAAACATATGTATGTATGTGTAATTTTTGTTGTATTTTGTGAAATATCTGGATCTACGCCAGGTGAATTCAGGTAACATAGTCCTGATTTTGAATAATATTAGTATTAATTTATCACCGTCCCTGTCTCAGTTTTCTGCAATTAATTACTGAGGAAGGTAATTATTCTTCATTAGTCTTCATGCATGCATGTAAATTGGAATAAGTTTTATTTTACTTTTCTTGTTTTGTTAATAATACAAACAATAGGTTTGTAAATAGTATAATCCAATCTTATGGTTAAAGTGTTAAACACAAATATTTGAATGGTCCACTTAAAATTTGACTTAATCTTGCTTAGTAAAATAAAAGAAAAATTCTACACTTCATTTCTTCTTCTTCATAAAACGATTGATTTGTCTTTCAATTATTTATGGACATTTGTGAATTTCATATTTTTATCTATGAATTATTCATATCAAATTGTTAATTTTTTTTGTTTCTTGTCTTCACATTCGAGATATGTTAAGTATATATATATAATATGTGCATTACAATTAATTTAGATTAAACTTAATTATTCCTATAAATGAATTCATCTTATAGTATTTTTATTTTTTTTTTAATTTATGTAAATAAGATAAATTTGAATATCACTGTCAAAAAAATTAACTATAGTCAAGTTCGGCCCCCAACACTTCATTCCTGAATCCGCTCCTAGTTTGATGCACTATACTCTGTATCGCTTTGTAACAAACTAAAAAATCACACACCAGCATTGGTATATGATGTTAATTTATTTCTTTCTTTTTATATTTGAAGGACTTAAATTTTTTTTTTATTGAAACAATTATTACTCATCACATCAATATAATTAAATCAGAAATTCCAGTCGAAAACGATCAAACTACATAGAAATTCAACTATCAAACACTATTACTAAACTTGAATAAAATCCACATAAATGGAAATCGAACTCATGACCTCTTCATTCTAGGACCTCAGTTCTGCGATTGAGCAATGACCCACCGACTGAAGGACTGAAATATCAACGGCATATAGTTACATACCTAATTTTATAATTTCCCTTAGAGTTACATGATAATCAAAATACAAACACCAAAGCCAAACAAAAAAAAAAAAAAACGATGAGGTTGTAGCCTGGACCTTATGAGTTATGACCTATAGGTTTTGGGTTCAATTTTCACTTGTATGGGTCTTTTCTAATTTTATTATTAGTGTTTTTTTTAATCTTGACGTAATTAACGTCTAAAAATGCCAAATAAATTACGAAATCTAAGATACTAATCCGAGAAAACCCCCATAATTAATTTTGTAATTATTTGCACATGGTGTGCAATATTATGTGTGCATATATGTGCCATGTACAATTCTTTAACATAGTGTGTCTGTAAATATATACACGTACATTTGGTGTAGACTATAGAACAATGATAATTTAGTGGCTGTAAGTTATCGTACAATTAAAGCATATAATAATAAAAATGCAATTCAAAGAGACTAGTCCCGTGTGGAAGTGTCTAAGATCCATAGAATTATTTTTATAAATGGGTCAAAACCAGGCCATATTGAGTATTGACCATTTGAATGTGTTTGTTGTTGTTGTCTTTATTTGTTTTGCTTTTCTTTTATTCTGTCACACCCAAATTCTATTTTCATTCATGTTGAATTAATTTAATAAATTTGCAAGTTAAACAAGAAAACGTTTGAAACTTTTAACCTTTTTCATCCAACCACGAAATCTAGACTATTTTTCTCTGCTCTAATATTTTTTTTATTTTTTGACAAGGGAACCCGTAGTCACCGAAATGCACAAGGTGAATTCCGCTCTCATGAAATAGTTAACAAACCTCACGAGAGATGTAAATCACACTGGGCTAACCAGGTGTGATGAATTCGACCTAGAAAGTGTTGGCAAGGGGTTCGAACTCAGGTCAAAGACATTGCGCTCACTTGCTCCACCAATTAGGTCACCCTTGCGGGTAAACTACTCTCTAACATATTTTTTATTAGATTGTGGGGGGAGGGGGAATTTTCTGAAAATTTGAAGACTTTCACCAAAAATATTAATTCGATCCACTTGAATCTTCAATTACATAAACCGTCTCAACTTTATTGATCCTACAATAAGTGTATCAAACTCGAAGATATCACTTCCAATCAACTAATCACACATACATCAACATGTGATTGGCCTAGTGTAAGGAACTAGTCACTACAAAGTAGCGGATTCAGATTCGAATCCCTGTTGGGAGATGTACCCACTTAATGTGTCCAACCAGACTCGAAAGTGATTAAACCCTTGAAAAACAAAAAAGAAATATAATCACACATAACCTTTTACTATAAAAGTATAATTGTTTGCGTGTTATAAATTATTACATTACACGCATTTTACATGACAATTTGCACAACACTTGTGAGATAATTACGCAATTATGTACGGGTTAAGGATGTATGAACGTAATCTTATTTCAAATTCACCTATTCCACATTTCTAAAGTAATTAGTCATAAGTACTAGTTTTACTAATATTTAAACACCTATGTTTATGCACGTCCATAAACATTGAAAAAGTATCAATGACCGAAAAATAGAATCTAATAAATGTTTTGATTATTTAGTCAAGGACTAGCTAGCCATGGATTATTAATTAATGTTCGCTTTATCATTCATGAATGTTCTTATATAGACTTTTTAAGATCTGTTTTGTGTCATTTAATTTTAGTAGGGTTAGTGGGGGTAGGTAAGCTAACAACATTAGTCATGCAACAAACTTTTAAGCCTTTTATGATCTACATTAATCGAGGTAAAATAGATTTAAAGAAAAAAGAAAAAAGAAAAAAGTTCACTTTTAAACGAAATTTATATATTTACTTCATCCTTTCACACTTCTCATAAATCTTTATTAGGTCATCTCCAACGGCTCTCTTAAATTTCACCCTCTTATCTTAAAATATAACAATGAACAGTGTTATACACTTCCACTTTTTACTTAACACTCCAACATATAGTTTATATTTTAAGAGACTACTTTTAACAATCATATCATTTCACTCCAACAGCTAGTTTATACTTAACAAATAACTTCAATTATTATTTTATATAAATAATAATGATATATTTATATTGATTCTATTTCATACTAAAAAATTATTTTTTATTATTGACATTTAGCGATGCCCCAAAATGATAATCAAAATATTATCACTAAATCATTGTGACAACATTAATAATCACTAATATATTGCTAAAGAAATTTCACTAATTGTCATTAGTGACAAATTTCTTATAATCATATTCAAATTATAAAATTAAATTTGAATTTACAATTTCAATTCAAATTTGTATGCATTTGAATTTAATTAGTATCGATTTGAATTGTACAACCAGTATGTATTTAAATGTAATATTAATTTAATTAGCCATGCCTCCAATTTATTGTTTTGCACTATAGCAATATGTATTTGGCCATGGATATTTGGTTATCCAAACTTATAAATTTTAACTACACATAAATTATTCATGTGTTCTTGAAAAGCAATTTTTGTGATAATTTTAACAAAACTCTTATAATTTAACTTATACATGTGCTTTAGAGATGACATTAGTGATTGCAGGACTATACGTGCTAATTAAAGATTTTAGCGGATAGCAAAGATATAACCTAATTATTAAGCTATACAACAATTTAATTATAACATTTCAACTAAGTGCATGTCTTTAATCACATCCCATATCTTTATGTCACGAGGATAATTGTTATCTTAGCAAGTTGATTTTGACTAACACCGTTGTGTTGTACTAGAAAAATAATTTTTACCCGTCTCTTTTAATTTGTGTTACTTTTTTTCTTGCATAAAACAATTTTATGTTTTATTCTCTCCTGCACAACCCCCTCTCTCATTTAAATATTGTAATTAAAGGGTAAATTTTTATTTAAATCGACATGTTGTATGTAAAGTTCATTCTTGAACTCTTTTGATGGAGGTCGATAGAGAAAGATTGTCATACAACCAAATAAAAGTAGTAGAAGGGAGTTTTATACGGAAGAGCCTTGTTGAGACCTTAAGGGCCTGTTTGTTTGGCGTTCTTCAAAAAAAATTCGTGTTTGGGAAATGTCAAACAAACATATTTTCTGTTTTCTGAAATAAAATTTTCATCTCTCAATTTTCTCAAACTACTCTCTCAAAATTCAAACAAATAACAATTTTCTTATCTCTAAATAAAATTTATACAAATTCTATTATGATTTTACATAAAGTAACATATCTCTTATATAATTTATCTCACAACAAACATGATTTGACATAAAGTCTTACACATCTTACACCTACGACCTAATTCTTAAAAAAAAAAACTTACGCCTACTTAATTCTCAAACTACTCTCTCAAAACTCAAACAAACAATATTACGCAAATCGAGATTATTTCACAAACCTCCACTACTCTCCCAAACTACTTTCCCAAACACCAAACGAACAAGCCCTAACATTTTTTGCAGAAAAATAATGTCTTTTAAATTGGGGATTATTCACTTGTGTTAATGATGATGGAATGTTGTTAATCTCTTCTCCCCAATTCGATTAAGTTTTTTACGTTTAGCATATTGTTCCTATTAAATTAGCAAAAATGGTAGATTTATAGAGTTGCATATTTTAATAATTTCTAGGAACTATAATCATATATGCCTTTATAAATTGCCATCACTTTGTAATATTACAAATTTCGTATAATTAATAGTAGGATGCAATAATTAAATTGGGGAAAGATGTCAACGGGTCAAAGCAGCCAAACGGACTTATTGGCCCAGAAAATAAAGATGTGGGACAGGCATAGTATATAAAACCAATGGGCCAGTTCGTTTATGGTTTTGTTTGTCTGGTATTTAGGAGATTAGTTTATAAAAGTAATTGGGGTTTTGTTAAATAATATCGATTTGTTTAATATTTTTTATTCAGGTTTTTAAAGAATGGTTTAGGAAATCAAGTAGTTGGATATATTTCTAGGAATTTAAGTTGTAGGTACATGATAAGTTTTTATGTCAAATTAATTGAGATAAGTTATTTAAGAGATATGTTTGTCACATAAAAGTAGAGTGTGTAGATTTTATTTAGAAAAAGAAAATTGTTGTTTGTTTGAGTTTTGGTAGAGTAGTTAAAAAATATTGAGAGGCGATAAATTTTTATTTCATGAAGTGTAAGACGTGTTTTTTCTCGCTTTCTCAAAAACTATGATGTGATCATAACAAAAATGATATTTAGTGGCATCAAACTTGATGGCATTTTGAAGAAAATGTGACAAAAATTGAATTCAATTATATTTTTTAAAAATGTCAGAAATTATAAATGTTAATCATATAGTTTAGTGATATTTTTATATTATTATGATATTTTATAATGTTACCTCTTATTATGAAAAAGACGTTTAGCTTTTAGCTACACAGCTAAAAGTGACAGTTTGAAAAATGTCGTTATATATAAAATGTCACTAGCAAAATGTCACATGTAGTATTATGGTTAAATGTATCAATATCATAATTGTAGTTAAAAATAACATTATAAAATATCACTATCGTATAAAAACATCATTAATCAGTAAAATCAACATTTATATTCTGTAACATTTTTTAGAAGTATGACTATAATAATATTTCGAGACATTTTCTTAGTTAATGAAAAAGCTCACGATGAAAGTGTTTTAAGTGAGGTAATATAATAATGTATAGAGTTCAGGTATTGAAGTCAAACACTCTTCTCCAATATAAAGTCAAGCAAGTCGATCAAACTTCAATTCAATTTTTGGGAACCTAACATGTAGTCAAATAAGACTATGTCAGGTAATTATAGTGGTGACCCGGCAATAACTCTTCGATGCCTAAGTAAGTATCGAGAGATGAAAAGGTAATCGGATCTCAAAGGTCAAGTCCTTTGTGCGTACCTTCAAGCGTATTAATAAGAGGTATTTATAACTGTAAAATTAGTGAACCAGGTCTGATATGCCGAATACGAGTTAGATGCACCGATTCGATCATAGCAGGGCAGAGTCCGAGGTTTTATTGTTAGGGTTAATTACATGAACCTCCCCTGAGATTTGATCTAATTCGCATCCAATCCCCTCTAAGAATCATAATTACAATGACCTCCCCTAAGGTTTCAAAAACCTTACAAAACCCTAACTACACTAACAGGACATAATCTGTGAAATGACTTAATTGTCCTCGTCAATTTTAATTAAAAAAAAAAAGAAAAAAATCTTATTACCAAAATATCTTAGTTACCCTTGCAACACAAAATTACAAAGACCTGCCATGAGGTACGGTGTAATTCGCGTCCAATCCCCTCCAAGAATCATAATTACAATGACCTTCCCTAAAGTTTCAAAAACCTTACAAAATCCTAAAGGACACTAATGGAACTTAGCGGAATCTGTGAAATGACTTAATTGCCCTCATCAATTATGATTAAAAAAAATCAGAAAAAAATTTTGATTAACAAAATAGATTACCCTTGCAATGATGCACATAAATATCATACTACCCTTGCAAAATTTAATTAAATAAATATAAAAATCATAATTGCACATCGGTACCTAAACTATAAAAACATTATTTTTATACATAAAAGAAAAAAAAAGCTTAGTCGTAGCCTTAACCCCCCACTCCCACCCCACCCGTCGTCCCTATCGGCACCTCTCCTCCCAAGTTGTGCCATCGGCCTGTGATCTACAATTTCAGGGTAGTGATAAATTGGTAGAAGAAGCCAAGCCGACGACACGGTCTGGGAGGAGAAGTGAAAGTAAGGTAGGCAGGGCGAGTGGGTAGGTGTTAGGGATGGTGAGTTTTTTTATTAGTTTTATGAATAATATGTATTAAAATTATTTATTGATTTACTAATATTAGTAAATATGTATATAAGGTATTATTTTCTATTTTATAGTAAAATATTTTTTTAAGCCTTAATAGTATTGATTTTTATATAACAACGTTTAATATTAATGTACAAGTATTAAATATTAAAAAAATAATTATTTTATAATAATTATTTTACTAATTTGGGTATTCGAGTGAGTAAATTTAATTTTTGTAAAAAAAATTAGTTAAAATTTTACGAATTTTTTGAATATGGGTTAATTATAAACATGTGATCATTTTTATAATGTACAATAATTTTTGTTCAAGTTTTTTTACTTCTCATGATTAAAATCAACGCAATTATTCATTTATCATTGTACTTTAATTATAAATAGTTTTAACATTATTAAAATTACAGGTTAAATGTGAAAGTTGAATGTATTTACATTTTTATTAATGTTCGAATTTTTTTTTCTTATAATTAACCATAATTTATTTACTTTAATTGTAAAAGCATTATGAAAAAAATTGATATGTTATTATATTTTTATTATAAGAATATATATACATAATAAATTGATTATAAGTTTCACGTAAATTTTTAACATTTTTCATAATCATAAACCTTACAATGAACAACCTCTCATATATAAAACATAATCGAGGGCATAATTGTTCATGAAAATTGCTACAGTAATATTAAAGGTAAAATAGGGTTTTCAATAAAATTAGGGGGATGACATCAGCAAAAACTAACGGATGTAAGATTTTTGAAATCTCAGGGGAGATCATTGTAATTATGATTCTTGGAGGTGATTAGACGCGAATTACACCAAACTTCAGGAAATGTCTCTGTAATTAGGACTGTCAATCGGGCCTTGTGAGCCGAGCTTTAAGTAGCTCAAACTCAAATAATGTCGAGCTTCATAGTTATAGGCTCAAACTCGGCTCATAAATTTTCTGTTTTATTTAGCTCAAACTCAGTCCATGTAATTCTTCGGGTTTCGGGTCTATATCGGGCTTATATCGGGTTTGTTAATATAGGCACAAATAGCTTGAGGTATAAAATATTTAGATTACCGAAACACATGAATAGACTACTATTACTTAAGACACGATTATATATTATTAAATAATATTTTAACTGAAAGATCAAGTTATTTGCTCACATTTTTAAGATATGTTTGATCTATATGAATATACAGTAGAGTTCCAGAGTCTCAAAACTCCAATTTATTGACCTATATTTTTTTATCTTTGATTTAAATTTTTTCTTTGAATTTTGGTCATCAATACGAAATTGATATACCAACATACATGTGAGTTTACATTATAACTTTTTGTAAGTTTACTTAATAAAATAATAATTAGTAACTATAACTACAATACAAATAATTAATCGTAATATTTAAAACAATCATATGTTCGGGTTCTATTCGGCTGAGCCGTATTAGGCTCAAGCTTAGCTCATAAATTGATCGGGTTTAATATAATGGCTCAAACTCAACTCGGCTCACAAATATTCAGGTTCGAGCCAATTTTAATCGAATTGAGCCATCGGGCTTCGGATAGGTCCGGCTCAATTAACAGTCCTATCTGTAATTATGGTTAATAACCATCTTGATAAGGGCAATGTTTTTAGTTGAATTTTATATCATTTTAACTGTCAAATGGAATGATGAAGATTTGATATATTATCTATAATGGATAGGTACGAAAATTGACACATATCAGCTCGTGATAAGAATACGTCACGCGTGGCGCAGATACATAGAAAAGTACACCGATAAAGATCATATATAAGTCGGCAGCGGCATAAATCATTTCAATTTTGAGGTAAATAAAAGAAAAAGAAAATGGGAGAAAAGGGAAAAGTTTGCGTAACAGGGGCAGGAGGATATGTAGCTTCATGGCTGATCAAGCTTCTACTTTCCGATGGCTACACCGTTCATGGCACCGTCAGAAATCCTGGTTAATATTCTTCCCCTTATTTACCTTTTAATTTAATGTCTTAATTATTCAGTATAATCAATCAGTTATTCCAATTGCCCTTTTCTAATTTCAGTGATTCCAAATTCCCAATTGCCCTTTTTCTAATTTTAGTGATTCCGAATTTCCAATTGCCCTTTTCTACTTGTTTGTTTGAACTCTGTTTGGTTAGTTTTGATGGCGATGTGTGTCTATTGTTTGTTGGCAACCATTCTATTCTCTGGGTTTATTGTTGTTGTTCCGCACCTAACCATTATACAAGTAGGAAAAAAAAAAAAAAAAAAAAATTAGCTTCTATATTTCAATTTGCAAAAAACAGCATGTGATAATTTTATAAGGATTAAATAGAGTTCATATTTTTTAGTATATTTGTCTACCTTCTATAAATAGAATTAATTGTATTGGTTTTTTTTTTTTTTTTTGAGAAGAATACATTGTTACATCAATCACTATATCGAATCGAAACTATTACAATGATATCAAAGCGAACTAATTACTAGTATTAAACTAGAGAAAGGCTAGTATAAAACTAGAGAAAATACCCACATTCGTGGGAGTTGAACCCATGATCTCATGGTCATGGAGCCTCATCCTTAACCACTTGGCTAAGGTCTCATCGGCAATTATTTGTATTGGTTTAAACTGGTCAAATTACTATTATATTCTTTCTTTGGTTTTAATTGCGAGATATACCTAGATGTCTCAAATATTCTTATGTGATTCTTGATCAACACTTTAATGTAGCACAGGAACGAAAACTTTAATGTGATTTTGAATCATACTGTTAAATTGGAATAGTTGAGGTAGATGTGGATGAGTGTATTAATTTGGCTATTCTGTCGTATAACATAGTCGGAGACTCGGAGTAGTATATTAGCCATCTCTTTATGTTTATTGCAGGGGATGACAAGAATGCTCATTTGAAAAGCCTTGAAAATGCACCCGAGAAGCTGAAAATCTTTAAGGCAGATTTGCTAGATTTCGACTCCATTCTTGCAGCTGTTAAAGGATGCGAGGGAGTTTTCCACGTCGCCTGCCCAGTTCCTTCGAGCTCTGTACCTAACCCAGAGGCATGAGTAATTATTACTTAAATATCGACTCCAATAACTAGCATTTCTTTTGATCCATGACTTGTTAATCTTTGCTAACCATCTGCAGGTAGAACTGGTTGCGCCTGCTTTAGAAGGTACTCTTAACGTCCTGAAAGCATGCTCCGAAGAAAAAGTCAAACGTGTTGTTGTTGTCTCATCGGCTGCTGCATTTATGATGAACCCTAATTTGGCGAATGATCAAGTTATAGACGAGACTTGTTGGTCTGACAAGGAATACTGCAAGAAAACAAATGTAAATATTTTGATGAATTTAACTAACTTGCAATTTCAGCGTCACTATTCTGTACAGTTGTTTTAATCTGATCTATTGCCATCACCTTATGCACACAGAATTGGTATTGTTATTCGAAAACAGTGGCAGAGAGTGAGGCTTGGGAATATGCAAAGAAAACGGGCCTTGACGTCGTAACTCTATTGCCGACTCTTGTAATTGGACCTATGCTGCAAAAGGCTTTAAATGCTAGTAGTTTAGCTCTCCTTAAGCTCTTAAAAGGTATATATATTTAATTATACCATTGCTCTTAAACTCATCTGATGATGAAATGTGATGCTTTTTCATACTTGATAAACAGAAGGATTCGAGGAAATGGAGAACACTCATCGGAAGATAGTAGACGTACGTGACGTAGCTGGAGGGCTAAAATTAGTGTACGAGAAACCTGAAGCTGAAGGTAGATACATATGCATGGCTCACATGGTCAAGACTCAGGACATGGTGGAAATTTTGAGGGGAATCTATCCAAACTATAAATACCCCAAGAGGTACTTAGAAGTCAATATTTAGTTTTACTAAGTTAAATTATACTACATGAAAATATCGAGTTACAGGATATCGACTATGTTACGGTTAAGTTAAGGCTCGTGGATGCTCGGTTCACTATTAAATCAAATCAAGTTCATAATCACAGTTTCAGTTTGATGAGAAAATAAAGTCAATTGTGAATATGAATAAATTGACCTCGACTCGTGTGCATTCTGCATGAAACTTATATATGATGTGTATGTATTTGTTTGCAGCTTCAAGGAGGCGAAGACGACATCTAAAGTTAGTTCAGAAAAGCTACAAAAGCTGGGTTGGAAGTATAGACCAGTGGAAGAAACACTTGTGGATTCTGTTGAGAGCTATAAGCAAGCTGGCCTTCTGGATTGATCATATTAAAGTACAGCCAAATCACAACACATGTAATGTGAACTTTGTATGGTTAAAAAAGAAATAAGAGGCAAATATCAAGTTTGCCCAAGATATGTGTCCAGTATATTTTTAAGACTCCACTCTTTTAACTTTTTTTTTTTTGTTCGGTTTCCTTCTTTTAATGTTATTGTTTTCCTTCTCTTAACTTCCTCGTTAAGGCATCTCCAACCCACAGGGGATGGCTGGAGATGCCCTTGGGGAGCACCCCACAGCCGTCTTCAACCGGGCGCGGGGTGCTCCTTGCACCTCCCTGGGATGTCAATGCCCTTGGGCATGCCCAGGTGTTGCTAGACGAGCTTCACGCGCGTCCAGCACACCTTTGCCGAATAAAAGGTGACGATGCCCCGAGGTTGCAAGATTACCTAGGGGATGGAGGGAGACGCCATGGGGATGAGAGTAGGTTGGAGATGGCCTTATGGATCTTTAAAATATATTTACTAAATTAAGAGTAACGATTATTCCATCTTATACTTGACTCTAAATTAAGAGTAACGATTATTCCATCTTATACTTGACTCGAGAACATTTTATCATTACAAAACAAGGCAAACTCACTTTTTGCGAAAAATATGAGGTTTTAAATATAATCTCAGGTAGAAGAATTTATATGATATGATTTTTTTTTAGATGATCATATGAATACAAATGAATTGCCGAGGTATGTCAGATTAATTTTAAACAAATTGGATTTTTCAATTTCAGATTTACTCCACTACCTAGAATTTGAGATTTTACTCTGAATAATCCATCAAATTATTTGTGAACTAAGTAATAAATATTGTGATTATGGGTTCAAATTAGACGAGTAGTATCATACGTCACTTTGTTCAAGTTTGATTTAAATTTTTTATTTAGTTTGAAATTATGTTTGAACTTGATTTGATTATTTAGCGAGTTGAGGTTCAAAAGTAATGAAACGAGAAATATTGTTCAAGTTTATTTAATAAGTATGAAGAACCGAACTTTTATCGAACCTATTGAGTTGAGTTTCGAAGTAGCTTGATTTAATTTTCGACTTTTTATTACTATATATACATTATATATATATAACAAGGTTTTTTCTTTTTAGAAACTACATTATACAACTAAACTAACAAAAAAACACAAAAAAAAAATGTGAACAAATTAATACTATAAAATAGTTAATTAATTTGGTGGAGGAGCAGATTCTGAAATAGTATAATTTATAAGTGGATTTCCAGATAGTAAATGTTTTTGGAATCAAATTGAGCCACAAAACAAGATTAAAGACGAATCTTTGCACTGTCCCATTAAAATATGTTAATTAAGTCTTTTATGGCCCAAAAATACGTACGTGTAGTACTTAGGGACCACATGCACATATAGCCCGAACCCCAGCCACGTCTTAAATATACTATATACATCCAATTAGCTAGATTATGACCCTTTTTGGTTTTATTCGCGATAACAATTGTAGGATTATAATAATGATTATCTAGAAATAGACCTAATACAAATTTACCTTTCTTAAAATGTATAATATTCAATTTATATCTATGTAATTTAAAAAAAAAGGCATTTATTTAAATGAGCAATTTATCTCATTCAGCCACTCATCAAAATTGAGAGTGAACATGAAAAATATTTTTATAACATTGAGAGAGGTAGCGTATATTATAATACAGAGAAGTAAGTGCCACATTTATTATAACACATGAGTAAATTATCACATAAAAGAGAGGTATTTTTGACAATTCATAATTTTTTAAATTTTAAAAATGTCAGGGAGACGGTGCGAAACTTTTATAAGATTATAGGAGGTTAAGTGCTATTTTTCAAATTACGGGATAAATTAAATATTATGTAAATCACAAAGGATAAATTGCCATTAACTCTCTAAGAATATGTCGGCACTATTGGTACATGGAGAATCAATTTTTAGTCAATTAAGAAATAGTTTGTCCATTTTTCATTCTGAGATCAGATTGAGATATTTTTGTAATTTATTAGTATATTTTAACACGAAAATACATAAATATAAAAAGTTTGGATATAAGATATTCTTGCGTTGACCGCAAGTGATAGAGAATATGTGATATATCCATGCAATAAAGATATTCTTTGTATTTCCTATATATAGTTCACAATATAATATCATTAACATTATCCTTGATTCTTTTTAATTTTTATTATTCTATTATATTGGATAAGTAGATAATATTATTTATTAATATTTTTAGCCTCTAAACTCTAACTTTATAAATTTTTACAAAGAATTTGAGATCTATATTATAAAGATTGTCTATTGAGTCTTGCAAAAAGTTTTAAAGTATACTTTTGTAAATAATTCATTATATATGTAAATATGTAAAGAGGATAGAGGTCACCCTCTAAAATTTTCAAAAAAGAATATGACACCACAAAAGAGCATCACCAGTGGTGTACCCAAATCTTGGACTCAAATTCTTCATATGCACCCTGCTACAGTGTTTTGCACTATCTGAAAAAGTTTTTTTCTGCAGCAATTGACATCAAAAGTGTGAACCCATTTTTAAAAATACAATCAAAAGTAGTTTTGGACTAAAGAAAAAATAAATAAAATTCAAAATATTTGTAATTTTTTAATAATTATTAATTGTAGACAATAAACTCATTGATGGTGTCTTCATTATTTTTTTCAAGTGCGGATTTATATTTTGTGTAATCATTATTCTGTCTTTGATATGCTTTTTTATCCATTTGAATCGAAATTTGATATTATATTATGAAAAGTTTTGTGATAATATTTTTATATGCGTGTCAATTTATGATTAGATACTGAGATTTCATATAAATTTTTTTTGTTGAAATTTCTTATCTGATTTCTTTCCCACATCGTATACGTGTCAATTTATGATTGGATGTTGAAAATGGGTTCAACAATTTTGAGGGCTCAAATTTGGGTTCAATTGGAAGTAAATGGGTTCTGGGTGCATTTTGCACTTCCCTTTAGGTCCTCCACTGTGAGGTACTTTTTGCAAGTTTTGAACCTAAACTAATTTGGGCTCCCATATGGGTACACCACTGGTGATGCTCTTATACAACAAAAAAACACCTTTCAAATGCAATTCGTCAAATGAATATTAAGCTTCTACTATCAATTATTTCAAGAAAACAAATAATGGGCGCCTAGTATTTAATGGCATGTTTGGACATATTCAACTTGCTACATGAACTTCATTTGACCAAAAATTAAAGTGGCAGAACAGAAGCCATATTTTGTATTATTGAGCTGAGTGATCTGGTTGGTCAAAGATAATTAACAAGTGCCTATAGAGCACATGGGTCTATTTGAATGAGTTTTGGCTCGAATCGCGGTGTCCGATTTAAAAAAAATGATTTTGGTGGTTTTGATGAAACCTTTGAGATCTTATTTGGATGTGTTTTGGATGTTGGGTTTTGTGGAATAAATAAATTGAACCCCACTTGGATTGAGTTCGGATGTTGGGATTTAGCGAAAAAAATAGGTGGTAGGTGTCAAATCAATGTATTTTTTAGTGAGATTTGGAGGAAAAAATAGGTAGTAGGTGATATCAATGTTTTATAGGTTTGAAGAATTTTGAATGTGAGTTTCTGAATAGATTTTTGAAGATTTTATGGGTTTGACGAAAATCCGTTTGAAAAGATTTTAGCTCGATCTCACAAAACCTGCGAGATCGGACCAAAACCCACCACTTATATCCTATGGATGGTGTGTTGGGCTATACTTTTGTAAATAATTCATAGTATATTTATGTATTAATATACTAATAAATTAGACAAATATATCAATCTGATATAAAAAATGGACAAATTATATTTTTATTGACTAAAAATTGATTCTCCATGTACCAATAGTGCCAACGTATTTTTACAGAGTTAATGGCAATTTACTCCTTTATGATTTTCATAATATTCGATTTATCCCCATGTGATTTGAAAAACAACATTTTACCCATTGTAATCTTATAAAAGTTTCACACCGTCTCCATGACATTTTTTAACTTTAAAAAAGTATGAATTGACAAAACTGCCCCTTTTATAATATTATATATGACACTTTACCCTCCCCGTGTTATGACAAATGTGACAATTACCCTTTGTGTTATGATAAATATGATAATTTACCATCGTATGTTACAAAAGCACTTACCATGTTCACTCTCAATTTCGGAAAATAAGATACACTCTCCGACTGAAGAAAATAAATTGATTCTTTAATATTTTTACAGGGAGTAAAATACATTTTTTTTAATCACAGGGGATAAATTGAATGTTATGCATTTTACAGAGGATAAATTGTCAGTAGATCGAAATCTAACTAACCAAATCTCTATTTTTCATAATGCCAAATCTATTGAGAACGAATAGACTCAATTACACAAATAACCCTGGCTCCTCACCTAAGATCTTTTTTTTTTTTAATTACAAATGCATGTTGTACGAAGAATATTTATAAGATTTGGTTATTTACAAGGATTTTTGCTAAAGTTTTCTGATGATCAAATCTATATATATAGAGGTTTGAGAGTTAAAGTGAAGAGATAGATGAATTGAAATCTAGAATAAAGAACCGGCCTCTTCTGTTATTAATTGAGTGATATAACTCTAAATTAGTTATGGAGTTAAGTGTTTCTTTCATTTGTGAAACCTAGAGTAGTTTAATATGGTGTTAATTAGATGTTATTTGTTAAACACTAAACTCACCAATAGACAAAATACTATTTTAAGAGAAAATATTACAACCCCAATCATGTCAGCATTTCTAATATTATAGGAGATGTAAATTTTAAGGATCATTCATATAGTTAAAAAAGTAACATTTTTCATATTTTGAAAAATCAATACCATCTTAAAAATTACAATAAATTTTGTGTTATTTTGATGATAAAGTTTTATGTAATATATATATATATTTTATAGTGTTATTTGACATGCAAACAAGGATATATTTGCGAAACGAACTCGGAGATTGTTAGGGTTGAATTTCTACAAAAATCTCACGGAACCTTAGTCTAGAAATAATCAATACGTTAGCAGTCAAATGAGCGATTGAACTAGGGGTGGGTGCGGGTCGGGTATTTCGGGTATTAGTTATTTCGGGTCGAGTACCCGACTTGGCGGGTAGTGAATTTTCACACCCGAAACCCGACCCGATCTAGCGGGTACCCGAACTTTTTTTTCTTTTTTTTTCAAGAATTTTTTTTTTAACATATTTGTACGTAAAATTGTAAATAAATGAATTCAAACATTAATTATACACAATAACTTCAAAACAAAACAATACAAATGTCTAAGCCATCAAGATTCAAGTATTCAATAAATTACAATCAAATCAAACTCCAAGTCTCAAAGCATCAAAATATTAAATATCACAATCGCATGAAAGTTACAACTTACAATAGACACAAAATCACAAATCACATTCAATAATATTTAACATTTTAACTCATGATCATTCGGATCTTCACCAATCATATCCAACTACAAGCTTGAAAATCCAACTAAATTACTCAAGGATCAAGCATAGATGAATCCACGCTAATTTTTTTTTTTAAAAATACCCGAACGGGTACCCGAATACCCATTCGGGTGTGAAACTAATACACAATACCCAACCCGAAAATATATTTCGGGTTCGGTACCAACTTTAAAAGACCCAAATAAGAACCAATCAAATTTGGTACCAACTTATAAAAATCACGAAAAAGAAAAAAGAAAAAGAAAATTGAGAAGAAAATGTAAAAGCGGTTTGATGGTGGAAGAGAGAAGGGGTCCACTGAATGGAAACATCTTCAATAATTCATTATTATATTCCACTCTTCGTCTCTCTGTAAATCAAACTCCAAAAAAAAGAAGAAAAAAAAAAGAAAAAAAGAAAACCTAATGACAACTCTTTTCCAGATCATCTCTACCCATCATCACCACCCTCTCCCAAATTAAAATTTCAAATTATTTCCCCCCTCCTTTAATCACTCAATTAACCCTTGTTGATTGCGCAATTCAATTGTGGAAACGGAAACCTAATTTCAGTTTTGTTTCGTGATGATGATTATATTAAAGGAGAAACAAAATTCGAAATTTCCGTTGAATAATTCATTCACCTTTTTCCCCACCTCCCCATAATTCCATCATATAGTCCATACGTACCCTTTCTCTGCTCTGTTGTACAGATGATCAAACCCCACAACCCCTTTTATTTTATTTTCGATTTTGACCTACTTCAGCTGCTCTTCTATTCCTCCAATTATAGGGTTTTCTTTTCCACCTTCAATTCTGTATTGATTATCCTAAAATTTCCTGTTTGTTAGATCTTCGTGCTTGTGATCTATTTTCTCTCTGTTTATTCAAAATTCAAACTAATTTGATTTGTGTATATAGTACTATTTGAACATATTTTAATGGCTTTTCAATCGCTTTCAGCCGTATCTAGGGTTTCTGTATAGGGGTTTCCAGTTAAAATGGCACTTTCTCTCAATTGACTTAATTTGCTGTTTGGTCCTTTTTGTAATTAAATTTATTAAACCTTTACCTTTCTTCTTGAATTTTCTTCTCTTTTCTCTTCCTAGCTTCTCTTAGAATTAAGTGAGGATGGCTTATCAGCAGCAGCCTGTGATGCCTGGTCAAAGCTCGGGTTCGGGTGGATTCCAGTATATGAACTCCCCATTTGGGGACACTACTTTCACTAAAGTTTTTGTTGGAGGGTTGGCATGGGAGACTCAGAGTGAGACACTGAGACGATATTTCGAGCACTTTGGGGAAATTCTTGAGGCTGTTGTTATCACGGATAAGAACACTGGCCGATCCAAAGGATACGGTTTTGTAAGCACCTATTATCTTGCTATCTTTATTTACTTGAGTTTATGTTTGATTCTGCTGCTTCTGCATTTGGCTAGTGTAACTTAAAATTTTATTTATGAATTTAGAAGACTTAAAGTTAAGCCTGTTAGCAAATACTCCATCTAATTAAATTTTCACATGCTTGCCATCTTAAAGTTTTGTAATTTGGGAATTTATTGTGATTGTCAAGAGGGAATTTTGTTGTTAATTTGTTGTGCCTGAGGTAGAAATGTGGATGGTTGAATGACTTAGTCCAAAATGGCATTTGTATGGAGGGTTTAGGTGACTTTTCGGGATCCTGAATCAGCTAGAAGAGCATGTGCAGATCCAAGTCCAATCATTGATGGGAGGCGAGCAAATTGTAATTTAGCTTCACTGGGGAGACCTCGGCCTCCCGTCCCTTTTGGTAATTTACCTCATTTTCTTTGCTAATTCTCTTTTGACGATTGAATTTGTTATTGGAGTTCTTCACTTTTGGTTCTGAATTTCTGCTGGACGTTAAACTGCTTTTAGACTTCACATTTATGACCCCAATACTCAATTTGGTTTTATGCTATTGGTTTGCAGATTTGTTTAGTGCATCCTCATGAGACAGTTTCACATAAGACGTATTGCCAGTTCGTAATTTAAAGGCACATTGTTATTTTTAAGTCCTAAGGACTGTGTCCAAATTGCTTGGAGCAGTATTGGAGAAATAAATATCTGCCTCGATGATTTTGTATTTATGGGTACTATATATTGAGTGCTATGTTGGTGTCTAGAACTATAGGAAAAATACCCAAGTTTCAAATTTATTAATCTAAGAAATCTCTCACAGTTTTCTAATTTAGATTTAGTGTTAAAAATTGGTTGAAACTTATGACTAAGTCTTTCTCTTGGACCTTTGGGTATACTGCAGACAATCAATCATACATATATCTTACGTTTTGGTTTTTGTGAATAAGTAGAACATGACGGTGACCTCAAAAAATGCCTTTCAGACTGTATCTCAATATGGAGCCCTGATATATTTTGGTCTCCTTTTGTTGCTAATAGGACGCATCAGATCCCCGGCACCTTACCTTGGAGGTTTACCAGCTGCAAGGGGCGCTTATGTTGGAAGTTATGGCTACCAGCCACCTGTCTCTTATGGCGTCCAACAAGGCTTGATGTATTCTCCATATGGGTGAGCTATGTTCCACATTATTTTATTTGTAATTTAAAAACGATTGGCATGTTCTGCAGTTGTTTTGTCCTGATCTACTATGATAAATTGCATCATTATCTTATCTTGATGGAATGTTTCTTATTGGGAATTCTCATGATGAATGTTGGCTCTCTCTTATATTGAGAAGTAGAAAGACTTCTAAAAATGAAAAGAGGATGTATCATAAATTTGAGTTTTGTTGTCATATTGGTATCTTGCAATAGTTGACTCTGGATATATCCTGGTGAATGCTTTCAGGATATTAAGACGTTGTCACGTTGAGAATATCATTTTACGGATTTTCAGATTTATATGATGCCTTATTATCTACCATGGCCGTGGTTAAGATTGCATTATCTGATAATAGGCTCTTTATTTTGATATGAATTTGAGAAGTATGATAACATAAATTCCAGCTTAAAGTTTTACGAGGGTTATCGTTCTAATTTATTTATAGTTGGCTTGTTTGAAGTTTGTGATACTCCAACATCTAAATTTACAATTATTCATTTCCTCTTTGATATGCCTCGAATCAATGTACAAATTTGTGATATCGTTTTTAGATTGAATAACACGTTTATTTTTATACAACAAATAATACCTGGTAGGCTTAATGGTTATGATTTCTTCTGTTCATTTGAGTCCTGCACGAAATGAGTAATCTAATCCAAAATTTCTTCCTCACAATTGACATCCTTTTTCTGATGCAGGTATGCTGCATATAGTCCAGAGTATGCTTATTCTCAGGTCTGTAGCATCAGATTACTTGCTGCAAGAGCATTTTCACGATATCAATGTTGCTTATAGGTCATTTTGACATTTTGCATTTGCTGCTTTGTCTTGTAGGGTCTTTACAATCCTTATGGAAGTCAGCAGTACCTTCACGTGTATGGTGTACCTGGAACAATGAACTCTGCTATGTATTCTTACAATCAGTTGAGCCAGGCTGTTCCAGGAAGTCATAGTTATACAGCATTGCCTGGATATGCATTGCCTGGTCATCAGATTGTGCAGTTTAGCGGGCCGAATGTCAATGCGATGACAACAAATTCTGTTCCAACTATTCCAGCGCCTTATCCTACAGGTATAGAGCTTCGATTCATCTAAATATGTGACATAGCTATTTGAATGTATGCAATTCATGTAATTGATCGCATGCACTGCATCCCATGTTCCTTTCTTTGGATGTTCACAAAGAGAGTTTACTTGTGAAATGAGTAAGATTTAGTTGATTATTTGTTTGTTGCGCAATTAGAAATGTGTATACACCTCAATGATACACTTAGTTCAGGTGATAATACAAGTTGCTGAGGAATTTTAATAATTACTTGTTCCGCAATGCCCATATTTTACAACTCATGTGAAACTGATACCCCCCTCCCTGACAAAGGCCTCTGCATCCTGACCACATCAGCAGAATCACCATTATCTGTCAAAAAAGCTTCAACAATCACTAACTTCTTACTATGCTAACCCCCTTTAGCCTGTCCGAAATAATAAAATGTAAAAATCTCCTCCCCTTTGGCGTAGATATTATTCTGGCATATTATGATAATAGATGGCTATGTAGATAATGGAGTCAAAGGTACTTCTAGAACTTGGTGATGGCTCACCTGTTTTTCAGTTGTTTGGACCAGTGGCAGGTTGAATGAGAACTGAACAGATTATATTTCTCCTTCAAATTTGGTGATTTTTATTTTTCATAAATTTCTAGTTGAAATGGACAAATTATACTATGAGGATTAATTTGCTCCAAACAGGATATTGTACTTTGATATCTAAAACAGATCTAATTCCCCCTAAAATTCTAGAACTGTGGAAGGGAGACTTGAGTTTGTATTGGTGTTGAAAGGAATTTCCTTTTTAATATAATAATGTGGAATCATGCATGGCATTGTTGTTGCTAAGTTCTTTTTCATATTGTGAACAAAACTAAATATGTTGGTTGTATCAGGCGTCGCAACACCTATTCCTCAGCAACCACAGTTCATACTACCTGCGCATTCTCCCCAATTCATGCAGCATGGTAGCGGTTCCGACCAAAATGCTGGGTGAGGGTTTGATTTTGGTAAGTTTTGTCGGCTGCCTTCTCGAGTGATGTTCTTTTTGTTGCAGTTACCGTTAAGTATCCTAACAACGTAATGCCATTTTGCAGGTATCCTTAGATTGCAGCAGGACTAAGAACAGCAGTACTGCTACTTGAGTGGCGGGCTTCAAATCTAGCCTTGCAAATTATTTGCTTTGCATTCTAGAGGTATCATAATAGTTTAAGATAAAAAAAGGAAAGAAAATTAGAGGCGTAAATAATCATACGTATTTAATCGAATACTTGTATATCTATATATATATGCAGGTCTTACATTGTCGCGCTCACCAGAGAAGTCAATGTCCGAGTGGAAAGGAAATCCGAATGGTGCAGATTGCACTACCTTGAACATGGACTGGTAGGGAGTCTTGTGTATAAATACTGCCAGCCAGCCTTGTGGATAGGCGACTGGTAGAGAGTCTTCTGTCATTTCATGGACCGATGATGGTAAGCCGGAATGGGTTTCTGGCTTCCCGTCTAGGAAAATCAATAATGAACCGTGTAAAAAAAAAAATTATTTTTCATGGTAGAAGATGTAAAAGAATCAACATATGATTCTTTTGTAGTCCAAATCTTCCCAGCATTTGGGTTGGTTGTGTAGATAGAAAGTCAGTCAGTCTCTGGTGGTGTATGTGTGTTGAGGGCCGTCCCGACACGATGGGGGTCTTAAGCGAAATTTAAAACTGGGGACTCTTTTACAAAAGAAAATTGTATTAACTTAAAATTTATTTTTTTACTTTTAAAACTGTTAAGATTATTTTTAAGAATTTACTTACATATTTGTTATTATAACATTTAATTTTAAAATTCT
This sequence comes from Penstemon barbatus, assembly GCA_003313485.2. Classification (NCBI taxonomy): domain Eukaryota; kingdom Viridiplantae; phylum Streptophyta; class Magnoliopsida; order Lamiales; family Plantaginaceae; genus Penstemon; species Penstemon barbatus. The sequence goes on along the minus strand of CM064878.1, from coordinate 21,642,253 downwards.
TTTCTCAATAAATATAAATACTAGAAGTATCATATATAACTAATACACATTAATAGAGATAATTTTTTACATGTTAAAATTAATAAATAAATAAAATGTGAAAATACAATATTAAACCCCTATGTCAATATTAATTTAACATATTTCCTAACTTGTCCATGTTGTCTCTAAAACCCTCTACTTGTCACTCGTGAATATCTTGACGAGTCTTAACTCTATTATTTTTTTCATCAACTCAAATTATCGCAACAAGTGGCAAGGTTATGAGCTACAAAATCAGAACTTTATCGATAAATTGAAATCTCCTTGGCTCCAAAAATTCACTTCGACTCTTTCCAAGAATTGCGGATCTACGTGATTGCTTGTAGGCAATCATTTTCAAATTTTAAATACACTCGAGTGATTTTCCAATGAGCAAAAATGGAGTAAGCCAACTTAATCGAAAGAACCTCTGTCACAAATGAGATCAAGCAAGGCTGCTTGGAGGTTGAAGCAAGAACAACTGCACCTTTAGAATTTCAAATGATCCAACCAACATAAGAGCAAGTAGCGGCACTTGATGATGATATTTGGCTTGGGCAACATAGAGGTTTGAACTTCTTCTCAATGGAGGCAACAATAGCAAGACTATTATGAGATGGTTACCATGAACGACGCGGTTGCAATTAAAGTAATTGCTTTAATTGATAGCGCTGCAAAACTAATGAAATCCGAACGAGCAACAACACGCAAAACAAGATTGGATTAAGATTTAGGGTGAGTGGGGCCTAGCGGTTGAAGCTCATAAAATCACTTTTAGATCTTAATTGTGATTTTTGAAGTGTTTGGTTCTGATTATAAAAATTATTTTTGCTCAATTGTGATTTTCATGATGTTTGGCCCCCAAGATCATAATCACTTTTGAGGTCTCGAGAAGCAAAAAAGCAACTTATTTTAGAAGCTGCTAAAGTGTTACTTTTGCAAAAGCTATTATACAAAATCAATTATTTTATAACTAATTTTTATTATAATTAATTATTACCAAAATCAATTTTTGTAATATTAATTCTCCTATAATTGCTTTTCAAATCGCTAGGCCAAACTCACCCTTAGAAGCAAGTGAATCCAGTTGCGAATTGAATCACCGCTAAATGGTTCAATGCCCAATGACCATTTAGATTTGAAACCAAGTCGCTTTCGCATGTGCGCACTGAAGAAAATATGAACGATAGTTTCCACCTCCGAACGCTAAATCAAGCAATCAAATTCGTCGCTAGGCAAAAGGAGGCTCATACTGCTTAAATTTTGTGTTTAGTTAAATTTGGCTTGAATTATAATAAGTACATTTGAACTTCTCTAAATAAACTAATGTTGGGTTTAAAATGGTTGGATTCTTAATTAATTAAGCATATGTTCAATTTGTTTATCTAGAATTTAAAATAAGTTAACGGAGGTAGGGAGTGTTTTCAAAAGCTTAAAAGGTTCACATTATGTTTTTTTTTTTTTTTTTTTTTAATCTAAAATTTCGTCTTTAATAGTTTATTTTTAAGCATTTTATGACATTTTTCTTCTTATGTAAACGCAATTCACTTTTTTAGCATATTTTTCTCTTACATATAAGGCAAATAATTACCCATTTTTGCTTTAACCACTTCCATTTATTAAAATTTTAAGAATATATCTAGTTTAGGCAAAATTTCAAACACTATTTCATATATTGAATGATCCATATGACTAAAAATAAAAGAATGTATAGTCAAGTGATCTAATTTGTTTTAATTTTCTTGATAATTTTAAAATTATGCACTTTATTTGAATTGTTTGATTACATATAATCTTACTCAAAACTTCATTTTTTAATTCTTATAAAAAATTAGGATCTTTAAATAAAAAAATTTAGGGTAAATACCACTTTTGGTCCCTCTTATTATTAACTTTTTACAGAGTGGTCCTTTTATGTTTTTTTTCCCACTCTAGTCCCTACTATGAATTATTTGTTTCACTTTAGTCCCTACTATGAATTATGTGTTTCACTTTAGTCCTTATCAGGTTGTTCCGATAACACGTGACATGCATATGAATATTTTTTAGGGCATTTTCGTCCGTTCACTATTGAGACTCTTTGAGATATTGTTTAATTGGTGAGCAATTTTGGTGTTTGAAAAAAATTTTAGGAAAAAACTTTAGTTTGGAACGAAATGTACGATTATTCGATTGGAATGAAAGCTTAGTTTGGAAATTTAATTTTTTTTTTAAATAATTAGAAAGACGAAAATATCCATGTTAGTTTACTTGAAATGATAGAATTGCCCTCATGAGCATATCACATGCTATCGGAATCGCCTAGGACCACTTGAAAAGGACTAAAGTGAAATAAATAATTCATAGTAGGGACTAAAGTGAGAAAAAAATATAAGAGGGATCACTCTGTAAAAAATTAATGATAAGAGGGACCAAAAGTGATGTTTACCCTTTTTTATTTTTGTAAAGTTTAGGTTCAAATATATAATTAGATTGGTAACCTGGACAATGTTTGTTTTGGGCCGGTTGCAGGAATCACCCACAAAAACTTAAATTTCAAAAAATAATAAAATTATTATGGCAACTGACGTCGTTACACCTCCTCCGTCTAAACCCTCCCCAGAAGCCCCCTCCGCCACCACCCCCACCCCCACCCCCACCCCCACAGTCGACCCTCCGCCTTCCACCCCCGTCTCCATCACTCCTCGCCCCCAGGAACCCGAAGTCGACGTCATTCACATCCCCAGCTACTCCCGTACGCCCTCTCACCCAATTACCAAACTAAAATTTATTTCTTTTTATTTTTATTCGTTAACTGATTAATTGAGTGTTTTGTTTCTTTGTTAGGATGGTTCTCTTGGAAAGGAATTCACGAATGTGAGGCTCGATTCGTGCCTGAATTCTTCGACGGCAGGTCCACCTCAAAGAACCCTAGGGTTTACAAATATTACAGGAATGCCATCATCAAGCGCTTCCGAGAAAACCCTACCCGAAAAATTACCTTCACTGAGGTGCGGAAGACGATCGTCGGTGACGTGGGGTCCATTCGAAGGGTGTTCGATTTCCTGGAGGCTTGGGGTTTGATTAATTACACCGGTGGTTCAACTGCAAAACAGCCGCAGTTGAAGTGGGAGGATAAGGAGACCAAAACAGCGGCGGCGGCGGCGGCCCAGGGTGGAGAATCTACTGATGTTTCCGTGGCGAAGAAGAGGTTTTGCAGTGCCTGCAAATCTCCTTGCTCAATTGCTTGTTTTACCTCTGAGAAGGTTTTAATTTCGATTAATTTGTTTGTGAAAATCGCGGAATTTATACTAGATGTCCATTTTATGCTTCTTCATAGAATTTTCACTATTTATTCTCCTTTTTTATGCTTAGGTTAGGAATGTTTTCCGCTAGTAGCTTTACGCCTTCCTCGAACTTATCGACCTGTATATGCTGATGACCACTGGATTTGACTGTCTTTATAGATGCACTATTGAATAATAAATTAATCTAGTAAAAAATACTTTACCAGTTTTATGGTTAAACTTAATGATCTAATGTGGACGGATTGGGTATTACGTGTGTATTGTTTTATTCTCAAATACGGCATATTTGTGTAACTGTGTTGTGTTTTAATGCTTCTTTATCACTTAAATATCTTCGCTTTATTTGTTAGATGATTCAGTTTGGTGTTATGATAAGATGGTTGTTGAAATTTGTGGTGTTGTTTTTAACATGTGTGCAGCATGATATGACACTCTGTGCAAGGTGCTATGTGCGAGGTAATTATAGGGTGGGTTTGAATTCTACGGATTTTAAGCGGTTTGTGATCAGTGAAGAGGCAAAGACAGATTGGACTGATAAAGAGACGCTGCAGCTTCTCGAAGCTATTATGCATTATGGTGATGACTGGAAGAAAGTTGCAGAGCATGTTGGTGGAAGGAGCGTGAAAGAATGTGTAGCTCGTTTTATAAAGCTTCCGTTTGGAGAACAATTTGATGGCCCTCCAGAATCTACGGAGCTGGATGTTGAATTAGGTGTAAAAAATGAGGCAAATCCAACAAAAAAAGCTCGTCTCTCACCACTTGCCGATGCAAGTAACCCAATCCTGGCACAGGTAAAACTAGGTGGGAGTTGGTTAAATGTTTTCCCTCTGTGTGTTGTAGTATAGGTAAATGTAGATCACTCAATCAATTTTGTCTATTTTATGTTAATAATTTCTATGCAGGCTGCTTTTCTGTCCACATTGGTTGGAGTAGATGTTGCAGAAGTTGCAGCTCGTGCTGCAGTAACAGCTTTGTCTGATCTTGGGAATGGAAAACATCAAGAGAGTTCGAAAGCTCCCCCGAGTATTACAAAACAGCAAGGTATTGACAACCATTTGTTCATGGTATATTAGACTATCACATATGCTTAATTAAGATAGCTACTGTCCAACTTCGTGGGTATTGATCTATACATTAAAGTCCAAACCCTGAATTTATTATTTGTTAGAAATAAACTACTTGAACACGAGATAACCAGGCAAATTTTATACTTACCGTGAAATCACGGATAAAAATGCAGAGTTGCCAATCTAATAAAATATAGGATAAAATTGAATTACGACTTTCACATTCAATCTCCACAGATTTCAGTGTTCAAAGAGAAAGTAGTGCAAATTTATTGCCCTATTCTTTTCTATTATGGCATAAAGTTAAGGAATATATCAAATATTCTGTTCAATAATAGCACATTCAATCTCCACAGATTTCAGTGTTCAAAGAGAAAGTAGTGCAAAATTATTGCCACTATTCTGTTCAATTATAGCATAAAGTTTAGGAGTATATCGAATAGCATAAGGCGCATAGGTAGTTTTATATTGGGATGTTTAATTTGTTACTATTTGGGAAATATTCAATGGGATTTCAAAATTTAGAAAGAAAAAAAAAAACATGCAAACCAGAGGAAATCGAAAAATGCAACAAGGTTTGGGAATATAATGCTGAGGGAATTGCTCTCGGCAATATAACTGAGTAATAGTTTAGAGATCTTTAGGCGAGTTGAGGAATTATAAACCGATCTACTTGTTTAATCTACGGTTCCTAGAGAAATAATATGGGTTGGGTAACAAAGTAAGATTAGCTCTCATCATTTGGTTGATGCTGCAAATCCTACACCTCTTTCATAGCTTTGTTGGTGCTTAAACTTGAGTGTAAAAAGAATGAATGATTGATGTCATCAAAATAATAAGATGTTTGATAATAATCAAGTTACACGAGTGGCCACGCTTCTCTATCGTTTATACTTTGAAAAGCAGCGAGCGAACACGATTAAGTTGGTGAGAATGAGAAAAATGATATAACAATGTGCTCCGCTGTTCTCATTTATTAATTCAACAGGAAGTAAATGGTGCAGCGCCTGACTTTAGTCTTTTAATGCAGAGTCTGATAATGCATCTGATGTTAATAATCTGGATTCAACGGAAGAGGCTCTTGTCAAAGCAAAATTGCAGCTTGAAAAGGAAGAAGATGAGCTGGAGAAAGCAATATCTGGCATTACAGACGAGGTTATCATCCAGTATTACAACTGTTTTATAGTTATGCTGTTTGTTGTTCATAATTCTAAATTGGTAAATTTTCTTTTTTCAGGCAAATGAGATTGAGGACAAGATTGTACATTTCGAAGAATTTGACTTGCAAATGGAGAGGAAGTTGCAACAATTGCAGCAGCTGCAGAACCTGCTCTATTTCGATCAGCTCACTCTTTTATTTCATAAAACTGCTGCACCAAAAACTGTGGAGAACGCAGGAGAAGCGTTGAAAAGTGAATGATACATCGATGCTCTACTCTTGTCTCAGGGCCGGTCCGACATGTTAGGGGGCTGTAGGCTAAATTTTAATTCGGGGTCATGTTCTACAAAAAAAAAAAAAAAAAATCATTTGTAACCAAAAAACAAAGTGATTATAAAAAATTAATTTTATTACTTTTCAAATTGTAAAAGTATGTTATAAGTGTATGCATGGTTTATATCTAACTAATTTGTTATAGATAGATAAAATGACAGATCAACTAAATTATTTTTAAAAAATTCAATCGTAATATGTTTTTAAATTATAATTGTAACGGCCCGAGCCCCCGGGTCGAATCCTACGTGGATCCACCCCCGAGTCCGGGTCCGTATTCGGTGAAAACAACCCAAATTTGAGCAAATTTTTTTTGAAATCAACAACATAGTCATTCGGATCATAGTTTCACATAATAACATAAAACCCGGTACACTGCTATATGCAGGTGTGGGCACAAAATACAATTAAGCGTCTACAGCGCAACGACAAACATACGTAACAATAGTCTTAAGTATTTAATCATGCTCAACACAGAGCAACACATAATCTGACATAACATGACATAACAATAATCAAAAGATAACACAACGACCCACGAAGACCGACAGACAGGATCTCGGAGACGAACACCAACTCTAGACATCAGACCCTGGAATACCTGTATCTGAAAAGAAGTAAACGGGAATGCGTAAGTTGATTTTTTTTTTATATCTTGCTAAATGTTTTGGTATTTTAGTTAATTTTGTAAAATGTGAATGTCTAGCGAAAATGATTTTAAATTTTATCAGATATTAATCTTAATCTTCTTGTATTCCTTTTGGGTCCCACAAGTTGTTTCATCACGTCATGTCATCCGTTAAAATTTGTTTTAATTACTTCCGCTTTAAACTTAGTAATAAAAATTGTTCTTATATCGTTTTAAACCGCTTCTGCTGAAAATCTTTAATTCTCGATTTTAATTTATCGTCCTTTTTAAAGGTTTCGATATTCTAACTCTTTTTCAAAATAATAATAACTTTTCGACCGTTATCCGACGGACCCGCGGAGTCGGGCCGTTACAGGTGGTATCAGAGCATAGGCTTACAAGTCAGGTTCAGGATCCTCGGAAGTCGTCTGTCTTGTCCTGTTTATTGTGTTCTTTTGAGTCTTCTTATATGTTTACTGTATGATATGTGTGTCTTTAACCTAGATTGAGTTAGGATGTCGAGCCAAGGAAGTAGACGCTCCAGCTTTCGCTCCAACATGGGGAGGAACAGAGGATTCTTGGGAGTATTGAGGCCCCGTAGGGTCATTGCTTCCCCCGATCGTGGCCACTCTCCCCCTCGTAGGTTGATTACTCGACGTAGTCGACCACGTAGGGTCTACCACCCCATCATGACTCAGGGACGCTTTGAGCTGATTGGTCACTACCCGGATCACGAGGTCTATAACCTCGAGGCTGATCAGGACCGCCAATGTGACCTCAGGATGATGGCAGAACTTCAGGCCGAGGATGCCTCTGATCGAGCTGACATGCTAGAAGAGCAGCTCAAGATAGCCGAGGCACGGCTTGAGGATATGAGCGCTCGGTTAGAAGAGCTCCGGGTCATAAGGAACCAGCGTATGTTGCAGTCTGGAAAGGTTAGAGAAAGTTTGAGAGCTCTTGCCGACTCACTCTCAGATGACGAGAGGATGCTAGTTGAGGATGAGGAGGAGGACCCTAGCGAGGAGAGAGCGAGAGATAGTGTTGTAGCCGGGCGAGATTGAGAGATTGTTACTATCGTCCTTGTTATGTTTGTTTAAAGCCATTTGGCTTGTACTATGTTTCAGTTCGTACTGCATTTTGTCGGTAGTTGGACTAATTTTAGCCGTTCTGGCTGTTAGTACGTTTTGTGTTGCTAAAACATGTTAACTTTTGTGTGCCGATTTGGCAGATATGTTAAATTGGTGTTATGTTATTTTATGATGTTATGTTTGGTTTTTGGCCTTGTGGTTGTGTTATGTGCTGGCCTAATAGGCCATTTTCCTTGTTGTTCAGAATGGCAGGCAATCGAGCTGATAGCCGTACTGGTCGTCGGGTTCCCTCTGACCAATCTGAGGGAGCTCCTGTAGACCCACCTGTGGCACCACCGGTCGACCAGGCCGATCGAATTATCGCTGCTTTGGCCCAGTTCACCCAGGCACTGCAAGGCGCTACGCAGGCGGTGCCTCAACCACCTGCACCCCCTGCATTGGACCAAACACTAGAACGCTTCCTGCATTTCCAACCACCACCGGAGCCGCCACCACTGCCACCGGAGCCACAACCACCACCTTCGGAGGTCTGGAAATGAAAAGAGTTTCACCCCCTTCGTTGCTTTGGGTAAAGATCCATCTTTAGTATTTGTGATTTTACATTCTTTTCTTCAAAGTATATATTGAAGAAGTTTAGTTATTCTTGTGGCTATTGTGATAAGTTGTTGAGTTCATGTTTAATATTAGATATTTAATGTGACTTGCTTTGGTTTTGTTTAAATATTGCTTATATGTTTGGATCTTGATTTGTTTTCGTAAAAAAGTTATTGTTCATAATTTCCGAAACTTTGGGGGGGTATTTTTGAAAGGTTTTAAAGGTTGAAGGGCTTAGGTTGCGATTCTTGTTGGGATTAAAAGGGGACTCAAAATATAAGTTTTTGTTTGATATTTGGTTAGGTTTACTTGAAAAGCATTTGTTTTAAAGTTTGTTCCGATATTTTGCAAAAATGGGAGTTTTTGAAACATTTGGGGTTATTTTTGTAAATCTGAAAATAAGGGGTTAAAGTTGCTGTTTTTACATGGTTCTTTTATAAACTCTTGATTAATTGATTTGAAGTAGTGTTTTATTCATTTTAGTTATAAGATTGAAAATTTGTAAATTTTTCCGAAGAAAATTTATAATTAAAGAACTTTTTGTTTCTCAATGTTAGTTTGTGAAAAAAAAAAATTTTTATTAAAACTTATTGTTAATCTTAGTTTTATATTGAAATTATGCTTGATTATTTTTAAATTATTGCTTAAATGCTTGAATCTTGAATTATTTTTTTCAAGAAAGTTGATTTTTCTAGGTTTTCAAAACTATGGGGGTATTTTCGAAAATTTTTAAACTTGTGGGAATTTTAAAGATTTGGTTTTTGAAGTAACAAGATACTTAATACTTTTATTTGATTTTCGATATGAGTTTAGTTAAAAATCTTTTGATTTAAAGTTTGTTGCAAATTTTCGAAAAAATGGATGTTTTTAAAAGTTTAGGGGCTGTTTTGTAAATCTGGAAAATGAAGGGAAAATTTTGCTATTTTGGCGCTGTTTTTGTAATTAGAATTTCGAGTTTTGAAAATAATAACTTTTAGTTGGAGTTTGATGTCGAAAGTTCTAAGTTCTTGTGTGCGATGTGTTAGTTTAGGAAATCCTTGTGTAGGATTTTCATCGGTAATGTTTAAGTAAGGTTGTTAAATACATTCTAAGTCGTATACGTACTTGCTCAGGTTTCGGATACACATCATTGTGGAATTTTGATCGCCGTAATAAGCTTTTCAGGTGAGTGCTATGTGTTACTTGTGTGTAAGTCCGAATGTGCTAGTAGGTCGAGTCATAACTGTAACTTAGTTCCTAAACGCACAAGCATGTGATGTATGATAACATAAAGAACTCGGCTGCTAGGACAAGTTACACATTGAATTATTGTTTATGTCTATGTGCTTATGAGTCATTGATATTGTATGTTGAACTGTTATTGAGTTGTTTACCGATTTCCTGTTAATAAACTGCTACTGTTATTGTTACTGTTACTGTACTGTACTGTTTACTGTTACTGTGTGGGCCCCTATTTTGGTGTGCGGAATCGTGGTTAACCCGGAAGGTAAGGGCCGGAGGGTTACCTCGATCCACCGTAGACCTGCTTCACGAGCCAAGTGTGGAGGTTACACTTGGGGAGTGAATGTCAAACTCCTGGCATTTGACGTCAATGCGCACTGTTATGTAAGGTCGCACCTTACTTGGAGTGTTCGGTGGTGGTATTCCTGACTGTGGATTGGAGGGTAAGAGGAGGACGGCATCAACAAATGTTGGTTACTTGTTTAACGTGCTTAAATTGTTATAGCATATGTTCATTACTGTACTGTTGTATATGCTCATGTATATTATGTTGCATCCACGCACATGTGCACTATAGCCTCACTAAGTTGGACGATCAACTTATGCATTCCATGTTTCAATCTTTTCAGCTACAGGTGTTTGGGGTAAACGATAGTTCATGTTGCGGTTAGGTCATCCCGATTGCGATCTCACCCTAGTTCCAGAGAGTGATTGAACTTTTGTTTAAATTCTTATTTGATTTTAAGATTTTCGTTTGAACTCATATTTTAAATCTCCTATAATAGCACGTTCACAAATACCATCGATATCTAGTATAGGATTAGATTTGGATACAATGTTTTGACCTAATGCACTCAAATTCTCGTCTTTTAAATGTTAATATGTTCTTCAGATGACGTTGTCTCTAAGTTTGCGACTACAACGTACCTGAGAAAATATCCTGATAATGGATCCGGTCTGAAATTTAAAACCAGCCATCACCAAATACATAGTAGATATGACGGCCTTGCATTACCGCCAAGAACTATTCATTTAATTAATCTGAAAGAAGAAACAGCCTGCACGATACAACAGCAGATGGCAATCAGATTCAGATTTTCAGCATTACGTCATTGTAGCGTTTGTATTCGTATTTCACAGATGAAAATCCTGGTGGATATGATAAAAAAGAATAATTTTTCAAAGAATGAAATATATATTTCATGTAACTAGATGGAACACAGGTTGATTTCGGTTCCACAATGAAATATATATTTCAATTCTTTCGACCCAAAAAGATAATTATTCAACATTCTAGAATAGCTTCACTACTACAATGGAAAAAGCTATATATAATTTGGCTTACTTTCTGAATCTTGGAACCAAATTTTTCTTCCTCTTCATCAACAAACTGCAGCACATTGTATAGTTTGCAGTCGGAAACTTGGTCAGTGCAGGAGCATTACATCCGTTTAGTTAAACTCGAAAAAGAATCGAGGATATACCTGTCCGGTGAGAGTATATAATCTGTTGTAAACACCATTATCCGCTACTCCAAGCACTGAAAACAAATGCCTGCGGCTCTCACCAGGACTTTTCAGTGTGTACTCTATGTAGTACAATCCTACAAGATAACAAAACACGAGCCTATTAAGTTATAATCATTATTCTATGATCTGCTTAAGAACAACATAATCGTGTCATACGACTATGTGAGAAAGATAATTTTTCAGTACCATTGGAGGCTTTGCAATCAATGAGTTTTGCCGCAACACCAGGAGGCCTCTGCCAACTTCTGTCGAATCCACTAACCTGAAAAATAGCGTGTTAGAATATATTTTTAAGTTATTCTTCTTCGATATTGTCTTATACGATTTTAGCTAGATACTAAAGATTATTTAAACTAATTCGTTCGATTAGTTTAAAGAATGTTAGTTATGCTTATATAAAGGCCTTCTTTGTATTCCTTACGTATCATTTACCCCACAATTCAATACACAAGATGGTCATTATCTTTTCTCCTCTTAATTCATTTAACGCAGTGCAAATCTTATGTACCTAGAAACGACGTAACCTACCAGATTTTCTGCAAATGCATCGACTTTTCCAAAAGACTCTAATCGGGTGAAATCAGCACCAAGGCCTGTGATTACTAAGCTGACTGGAACAAGGAACAAAAGCAAGTTCAATATCGATGAGAGCGACTACTTTTCATTTCAAGCAATGGATTCATTGTTATCTTTATACCATTTGAAGAGGAAACCTCTTGAGGATAAAATGCAGTGAGTGACCTTACTCCATTGCCCTCTCCGCTTCCTACTTGCCAATCTGCATAATATTAATTGGACCAAGATAAAACAATTCGAGTTCCGATTATACGAGTTATATTTTACGAAAGCCCAAACAGCAGAGTTGAAAACTGAGACACATTTAATTCCAATTTCTAATCTATATCATCCATCATCATGTCCTTATAATAAACAGATACATCTGCTTTCTCAACTTATTCCAAATGGGAAATAATAATAATAAATTAATAATAATAATAATCATGATATAAGTACAAAGAACTACCTTGAGGAATGGCGATCTTGAATTTGTTCACTTCGTCAGTGTAAACACGAAAATCCTCCCCCAAAGCTACAAATTCAAGATTATGCACTTTACATTAAACAAAAAGGGAAAATTACAAAAATTGAAAATAAAAAGAAGCCCCTTTTTTTTTCTTTCTAAAAAGGCAAAGCAAGAAAATTTAGTTACCATTATCAGCAGCCAATGAAACTGAAGGAAAAGCAAACGCCGCAGCATAAACAGCCTGAAACAGTAGCTCTCTCCTTCTCTTTCCACATAATTCTTCTTTAACGCTCACACTGTCGTTACTTAAAAAATGAATTATTATTATTAATAAGTTAGCAATAAAAAAATGGAAAATTCAATAATTATTACCATGTTTTTTTCTGATCAAGAACATTATTCTTGCAACATATGTTGGAGTTATTGTTCCTCCTGAAGCCTTCCAATAATGTAAGAGAAGGAGAAAAGAGACATTGTTGTTGCAGAGGAAGGGAATGGGACTGGAAATGCAAAGAAGAAATAGGAGCCATTGGTTCTGTGAATTAGGAAGTTGGGTTGTGAATTGGATTTTATTTTTATTCTATATTTGGCAACTTATCACATTATTTTTAAGCTCTTTTTAATGTTTTCCTATGTAAAAAAGAACAAAGTTAGGGCAATTCCAATGCTAAGGATGTAAATTGGGTAAGCAAAATGGATTTTAGAAATTCAAATAGTGTTTTCCATATCCAAAAAAGGTTTTTCACTTCAATGCATAGTATGCAAAATGAATATGCATTTTATTTTTAATTCTTTTTATTATATAATTTTTTATATTTATGCATTTTATTTTCCGAGATCTTAAATAAATATAAAAGAAAATTTTAAGTAAGTTGAATCATATTTCAAATTTAAAATAGGCGGGATAATTCAAATTTTGAAATTTTGAAAAGTTAAATTCGTTGAAAGTTGAAAAGTAGAGTTTCACTCGGTTGAACTATGAAAACTTTTGAAATTTCATCATTTTGAACTTTAAAATGAGCGGGTGTTTTCAATTTTCAAATTTCAAATAAGCGAGATAACTGAAAAGTAGAGTTCAACCTATAAATTTGACGAGTTTCTTCATTATTCTCATCCAGATTTCTCTAATCAGGATTTCTCTCATTCAAATTTCTTTTACAATAGATTATTCAGAATCTAGCTCTAAAATTCTGAAAGATTTCGTAAATTTCAACTCTGATTGTGACGATGAGTTAGATATGTTATTTGATGCAAGATGAACAAACTCGAGGCCGAAGACAACACGGCCATCGTGGTTCTATTGTTGGTCACAAATTTGTTGGTCGAAATCATACTGAAGCCTATAACCAAATTTGGAACGACTATTTCAGTCCTACTCCTCTTTACGATGAAGTTTTTTTCAGAAGAAGGTATCGAATGAGCCAAAATTTGTTCTTACACGTCTTAGATGGTGTAGTAGCTCATGATCCTTATTTCCAATTCAAATCAGATGTCGTTGGAAATCCCGGCCTCTCTTCCATTCAAAAGATAATTGCAGCAATGAGGATCTTAGCATACGGAAATTCAGCTGATTCTTTGGATGAATACATAAAAATTGGCAAAAGCACATCCCTAGAGTGTCTACGTTCTTTTGTGAAAGCAGTTATAGCTATATTTGGTGATCGAGAAGTACACAAGGGCACCAAATCAGGCCAATGTAACTCGATTGTTACAAAAAAAAATGAGGAACGGGGATTCCCAGGGATGCTTGGAAGTATTGATTGGGAATGGAAGAACTGCACAACTGCTTGGCAAGGTATGAAGACTGGTCATTGTCAAGAGCCGACCATTATATTGGAAGTTGTAGTATCACATGATCTTTGAATTTAGCATGCATTCTTTGGTATGCCTGGATCGCTGAATGATATAAATGTGCTACAAAGGTCACCTGTCTTTGACTCTCTTGCTACTGGGTGTGCTCCTACATCTAATTATACGATTAATAATCATAATTATGACATGGGATATTATCTTGCTGATAGAATTTTTTTAGCCGTCTTGATATCTGTTGGTCTTTCTGTGTTGGTTGATAGTTCATCATCCCCTAATTTGATAGGTTCATTAGAGGCATCGTTGCTACGTTTTTGTTTCTTGTTCGAAAGGGTTTCTTGCCATTTAGGTTCGTTTTTCAATAGAAGCCAACAATGTTCAAATATAAATGGTTTATTTTACAAATCACCATACATTTGTTTGACCTCTTCTATCTGGGAAAAAAATAATTAGTTGATTAGAAAATATATTAAAATAGTAAATTATAATTTAATAAAAAGGTGAATGATAAAAAAAAATACCCTCCCAGTCATGGTTTGAACGCTTGCACTTTTTCTTTCAACTTGGCTTAGAAATCCACAAAATAATTGACATTTTCGATTAATTTCGTTCCATCGTTGTTTAATTTGATAGAAATAGTGTCCTGCAAGCCAGCTGTATGGCTAGTATTTATTGTAATAAATTGGGAACTATTCAATTTCGATTAATAAATGCACTTTATTAAATGGTCATCTTTATCTTATGTAATAATTATCTACGCGTAAGGATAGAAGTCCTTAGATCACAAGGCTATGGGACAACCCGTGGACTGATCCCCAAGGCCGTGATCTAGAACATATTCAAGAGTCGTAGAATCCAATCGAGATAGGACATCGTTGGATTCGGTTAGACTCTCACTATTGTGTGTACTCCGATGAACTGGAGAACGCTGGGGTCCACGAACGTGACTGGGATGGTCGACACACATAAGTGGGTGGCTTGCTGGGATGGCAAGCGCACTGAATACCCCAATTAGGAAATAACTCACCATGGAAGCGGTAGTCGCATATCGGGGTTGAAGTTATTCCAAATTTATAATAGTATACGAGGAACGATCCCTAACTACTTGAGGTGATAGGGTTTATCTGGTGCGAGAACGTCAATACTTTGATATGAGTTCCGACTGACTGGGGATCGCCAGAAAGTCTCTGTGGACTCATGTTGGGTATAGAGGAACTCATGTGCAGATTCATATCATCAACAAAGGATCCATTGACCCGACTTGATAGGTTGGGAAATTCTCCTATGGATTTCTGTGAGAAATTAATTCTGGTAAAATCCTTGGCCAAGGTATCTGACGACTTTATGTAAGTAGCTCATAAAGATTAAGTCAAAGAGAATTTATTTCGAGATCAGAGTACATAAGGTCAAGACAAAAGGAAAGGGAATCCGATGAAAGACCATACCCTTAAGTCTCGACTGGGAGATTGATCGATGGAGAGATTATGTCGTATATGGAAATTATAAATGATAAAAGGTTCACTGAATTAATTCACCAGTGATTGGGCTCCATGGGCTTGTGGCTGGACATCGACCATGGAGTGTGGGAGAATTCCCAAATTGGCAGGGGTGCTAATTTTGGAATGGTCAATCGACAAAGTGTTCGATTGATTTAGAGTAAGTCTTACTCGAATAATTAAATAATATTTAATTATAACCCACGGCCAATTATGTGGTGAACCTACGGGGGCATACACAATACACATGAAGTGAAAGCGAGGAAATAAGGACGACCGAGTCGACTGGGTGAATAATCGACTGGGTCGATTATTATGGGTGGGTCGACTGGGTCGACCCAATTGGAACAAATTGGGATCCAGTTGGAATTGGATCAGGATCATAAATTAAATTGGAATTTAATTTGTGGATTAATTAATTAAGTTGGATTTAATTAATTAGAAGGGATTTTAATTAAATGGGCTTAGAGTCTGATTTAATTAAATGGGAGATTAAGTTAATTAATTGGGCTATTTAATTGGGAGATTAAATAAAGCCTGATCAAATTAATTAACTGGGCCATGAATTAATTAGAAGACTTGGTCTTTTAATTAAAGAGGGCCATTGCCCATATAGGAGAGAGGTAACCTAGTCCTATTAGGACTAGGTTAGGGAGATAACTATAAGTAGCTATCTTGTAGTTATTTTCTCACAACTCAACAAGCAAAATTTGAGCAAGAGCAAAAATTCTCTCCCCCTCTCCCAGTAAAAGTCGACCGAACCCTGTTCTTCTTTTGGAAGAATTTTTCGTTTTCGATCTTGTTCCTAAATCGTTCCTAATTCCTAGATCATAATATATCTTGTGTTCTAGCCGATCAAGATATATTATTTTCGTGATATTGTGGTGTATCAACTCGTAGAGGCGTAACACGTGGGGCGCTACTCAAAAGGTCTGGATCGATTTTGCTGGAGCAGAAATCAGAGTTCGTTTTGCTGACTGCCAACTTGGATTTGCAAGGAGATAGGTATAACGTGTAAACTTATACTATCGTTTTAATTAATATTTATATATATACACCTAGAGCAGTATCCTGGCAAGATTCGGTAAGAGGTCCTAAAATTTTATATTCCGCTGTGCCTAGGGCTGTTTATCTTACTGAATCCCAACATAATTGAAGGTTGAGTATGAAGATTTTTCGAGTGATCGTTGAAGTATGAGCTAATTCGTTCTCAATATCTATTAGAACTTTGAGTGTTCCCTTTAGTCGGGTCTTTGCTAATAGTGAGCCACGCGGACACAAGAATTTTGTCATCTTCAATTGAGAAGTTAATACATCTTCGACTATTTTTAGTCGAGGGTGCAACTACACTTGGAACTTGAGTGGCCAAATTGACGATATCTTCATCAAATTATAGATTATCCATCATCAAAGATGTGTAATAAGCCATATCTCTAAGTAAACAATAAATATAATTAATCCAATAATTATAATGTATACAAGGAGTATCCAATTAATTATGTCATCTAAAAAAAATCAAATTAATAAACTCCAAGCCGAATCAAATTATCCAGTATATATACTCCAAGCCAAAACAAATTAAAATAACTAAACTTAATTAATAAACTAGAACCACATATTATTTCAAGGCAAAATTGCAGAAAAGGTCCCAAACTAATTGGTAATTTTGGATTTTCGTCCCACATTTTATCACCTCACCGAATTTCGTCCCGTAATTTTTTTTTTTTTTGGAATTTCGTCCCGCCGTTAAGTATTAGACGGAAATTGCACACGTGGCCGTTAAATTGCCACATGGCTGCTTACGTGTCATGATGACGTGGCAATTAGCATGACCAATTATACAAGATTGCAGAATTAGTCCCAAACTAATTAAAAAATTTGGTTTTTCGTCCCAAATTAATTACAAATTTTGATTTTTCGTCCCAAACTATATCAATTAGCCAAATTTCATCCCGTGATTTATCATTTTGTATGAATTTAGTCCCACTATAAATTTCTAATTTAATAAAAATGACGATTCAATCTTTTACATTTTCTTTTTCAAAAAAAATAATATGAATTTTCGAAACTCCTATGCTCTTTTGAGAAATAAAATTCTCATGTCATTTCATTAGAAAAATATTGTGCGTTCTTTTTTAGTATTAAAATATTATAATATTAAAATATTATAAATATTGACATTATTGACTATGTTATTCACATGTTCATAATGTTTCATTTTTTCTCAATAAATTTCATATTTCCCAATTTGCAAATATGCTTGTTCCGGAAGAAATCTTCAGTTTGGATAATAATTGTGCTGATGAAATTTTGATTAGCGCCTAATCAACATTGATATTGTGTTCTTTTTTAGTATTAAAAATATTTATAATATTTTAATACTAAAAAAGAACACACAATATTTTTCTAATGAAATGACATGAGAATTTTATTTCTCAAAAGAGCATAGGAGTTTCGAAAATTCATACTATTTTTCTTGGAAAAGAAAATGTAAAAGATTGAATCGTCATTTTTATTAAATTAGAAATTTATAGTGGGATTAAATTCATGCAAAATGGTAAATCACGGGATGAAATTTGGCTAATTGATATAGTTTGGGACGAAAAATCAAAATTTGTAATTAGTTTGGGACGAAAAATCAAAATTTGTAATTAGTTTGGGACTAATTCTGCAATCTTGTATAATTGGTCATGCTAATTGCCACGTCATCATGACACGTAAGCAGCCACGTGGCAATTTAACGGTCACGTGTGCAATTTCCGTCTAATACTTAACGGCGGGACGAAATCCCAAAAAAAAATAAAATTACGGGACGAAATTCGGTGAGGTGATAAAGTGTGGGACGAAAACCCAAAATTGCCAATTAGTTTGGGACCTTTTCTGCAATTTTGCCTTATTTCAATTCATTAGTAGCCCAATATAATAAGTATCACAAGTTTAATTAATAGCCCAAAAGAATTGATAGCCCACTTAACAAATAAATTTCATAAATAACTTACCCAATTTCCATAGCCTTATTCGTCTTCTCTGCCCTTCTTCCTCAACATACCGATTTCTTTCCCCAAATTCTCTAATCTTTCTCCTACTTATTATATAAATACTTTCTCCCAATTGTTATTTTACTCGAAAATTACAAGAATCATGGAAAAAATTGGCTGAAGAAGAAGGTAGAAGAAGACAGGTATTTAATGGCAGATTCTCAACGGCTCAATTTTCTCAAGCAACGATAAGATTTTCAGTTTTTTGTCTTCCCTATCATTTTTCCATTCTCAGTTTCTCTCTCTTCCTCAATAACTATATATGCATCCAGAAAGTACAATTTCTAAAATAGAAACCCTTTTACAAACTTGCATAGGAGTGTTGAAAACTGTAAATTGAAGATGTAAAATGGTAGTTAGGGGTTTGCATCCCCATTTGAACTCTGCATTGGACTTGCCCTTACCATGCATTAAAGTTTCGTTTTCGACTTCAATTTTTATTACGAGGTTGGTCTCCTCGACTTTTAGAATGATTTATTTGACATTATTTAACTTTACTTGAGATCACTTCCAATGGCGGAGCTAGACGATTATTGCAGGGGTGGGTGAAATTTTTTTTTGGTAGCAAAGTCGATTTTCTTTTTGTGTTTATATAAAATAACAAAAACTAACCTTAAATAAAGTAGTATAGTTTATCCATCAAAAGATAAAAAAAAAATGTAATATCAATTTTCTTGTACAAAATATGAAGAAATATAGTAGATTTTTTTTTTCAGAATTCATTAAATTTAAATGATTCAAAATATTGAAAAATTAATAAAGCATGAAAATATTTAAAATATATCTAAATCAATATTTTATTAAGATTTATTTATATTCAGCTTTTATTAAGCAAAAATACCTACATAAATAATATACTATAAAGCAAAATAAATAAGTAAAATGAAGTTGGGAGTTCGAAAACATATTTGAAAACATATTCGTACCAAGAACCTCAACAACTAATGAAACATGCCCAACCATCTGGCAATGAACTTCATTTGACAAATGCCAACAAATTATATTACATATACATTTGCCAAAATTTTCTTGCCCCCAAAGAGACTTCAATAAACTAAAAATAATAAAACATGCATAAATTATCAAACTACTCAGACTTGATAATTTAAGAAACAATATGTTATCCAACTCAATTAATTTATATTCATATTTAGGTAAAAATATAATGTAGCATAAATATGGTGTTCTTCAACAACTACATAATACAAATTTGATAAAGTTTCCATATAATATAATCAAATAAAGTGTGTAAAAAATATATATTTTAACAAGTGAATTTGATCCAATAATCTCAAATTACGTTTAAACTTCTAACATAATTTTCAAAGTATAAGACAATTTTAATCAAATCACTTAGGATAAGTACAATATGTAACTTTTGACTACCCACTTTTTTTTTATGTCAATTCAGTTTCTATTATTATAAACAATATATTTATTTTAGAAGTACTTTTATCTATCTGGCCAATCCTGCCAGAAATATTTTAGAATAAATATTATCTTTTAGTTGAAATAAGAAAAGTGAAAAGTGATAAAACTTGTTTTAGTGAGGTGATTCACATATTATGTGCCTTTGCCCCTGTAATGGCAGCATGATGTACCAGAA
Source organism: Penstemon barbatus (assembly GCA_003313485.2). Lineage (NCBI taxonomy): Eukaryota > Viridiplantae > Streptophyta > Magnoliopsida > Lamiales > Plantaginaceae > Penstemon > Penstemon barbatus. The sequence continues at coordinate 21,622,353 of CM064878.1, read as the reverse complement.
TAAAATCTTAACTAGATCTTAAGTACTACAATTCTACAAATACATCAAACTTTAATCGATTACTTATTGAATAACAATAGTCATTAAAAATAAATTATGTATTAATTATAGATACTGGAAATTTTGGACATAGCTAACACCATATTTCGATTTACATAATAATAATATATGTTCTTTTATTAACTATTTTTTCAAAAAAAAATGGTCAAAAATTAATTAGAAGAACTCAAATTATTTCGCAAATTGTATGTAGAGTTTACAACTACAATTTTTTTTAGAACTAGATAGAGAAACTATCGAACTGCAGCGATGTGAATAGCCCTTGAACCCGAGGTGGTCAAATTGAACTTTGATGCGGCAATGGTGTCGGTGGCGTGTTCATGCGGGTTTGGAGTTATTGCGAGATCAGATTCGGGCAAGTGTATCGGTTGGTTAACTCGCTACATTGAGCAACCTATAGACCCTAATTCGGCTAATGTGAAAGTGGCATTGATGGGCATGAGATTTGCTCGGAATAACTGTTGGAATTAAGTATCCTACAAGAAAACTCCAAAATAGTTATTGACGCTATAGAATGTGATTCAAATTGTAGAGCTAAATAAGGAAACAACTATTGAAAATATTAAGGAGTTGACTGGTGTTTTCGTAGAGTTTACAACTACAATTTTTTTTAGAGAAAGTAATCAAACGGCTCATGAAATAGCAGCATTATGAAAATATTGTATCGGTCGAGATGATTCATTAATTAAAACCACTAATTTATTCCTAAAATAAATACCTAAACTAGAGACGGATAATTTTTTTAACATAAGATATTACGGCGTTCGATATTTTAATATGCTAACATGTAAGTATTTTTAATTTAACCGAACTTTAAAAATCAACACTTACGAAGTAGTTAACTCAAGTTTAAATCTCTTTTGAGAGATGTTTCTATATAATACTTCTGACGCGCCTTGAAGGAGATTGTCCGACGCGCCCCGAAAGAAACTATTGAGAAAAAAATCGCAGTTATATAGAATGAGTTGTTTACTAAATTAATCATTGTGGAAATTAATTCTACAAAACTCGATAATTGTTTAAAAATTAATTTAATAAAATAAATTGGGTAAATACCACTTTTGGTCCTCATTATGTACTTTTTTTTTTATAGTTTGGTCCTCCTTATATTTTCCTTAACATTTTAATCCTTATTATCAATTATTTGTTTCATTGTAGTTTTTCCCATGCAGTTTCAAGGCGACTCCGACGTCACGTGACTAACATGAGGGTTTTTTTTTTTTCCGATAAATTCATCAAAATGACTGAGATAATTTCGTTTGTTGTGTTCATTGTATCCTTGTTATTTTGCGTTAATTTTCCAAAAACCCATGTTAGTCACGTGACTTCTGCGCCATCTTGAAACCGCCTGTGAAGGACTATGATAAAACAATTGATAGTGAGAATTAAGATGTAAAAAAAAAAACATAAAGGGGAACCAAACTATAAAAAAAACTACACAAAAAGGACCAAAAGTAATATTCACCAAACAATCTTTTTGGAGAATTTTCATTGTGCTACAAAACTCATCTACAGTAAAATATTATCTGTCATAAATAAAAATGTAATCCAACTCAAAAGCCAATATATAAAATAGAACTAATTATATAAAAAAAATTATCTGCTATAGAGCAAGTGAATAATTTCATTTCCAATATATCGTCAACAGCTGTTTCCTATTTCTGTTTTGACAAATCACACGGCGCGTGATTTAAAAACGCGCTTATGGGAAATTAAATCGGCCATCCCCAAATAATGATGATTATTGTTGATTTTATTTTCCTTCTTTTACCTTCCTTATTTGTTCGGTTAAAAGTGGAAAAAGAAATTAACTAAAATGGGGAAAATGTAAATATAAATATTAACGCGATAACTAATATAATTACAAAAAGCATTTCGCCGCAAAACCCTTTTTCTTTCTATTCACAATCCCTAAATAATTCCGTCGCGTCCCTCTTTTCGATCTTCTTAATTCTCCCCTGCTGCAAGAAAATTTCTCAATTTATTTGTAAGGTAATTTTAATTTTTCCCTATTTTTTCAGTATTTTCTTATTTTTTTCTGGATTTTTGGGTATTATTATTTACCCTATTTTTTGGAAATTCAGAATTTTCCTAAATAATTCCACTTAATTTCGAGCTTTTTCCGTTTTAATATATTCGATCCGTTCAAATATTTGGAGAATTCTGATGAATTTTGAAGGTTTTACTGCAAAAAAGGGGAGCTGTTTCTTTTACTGATTTCTTCTTCACTCTACTTCTCTCTTTTCTTTTCCGCAATTTTCATCAATTGCAGCTTTTTTTGAGCAAATGCACGTGTTAATTTAAGTTGAGCCGTTAATTCTCTCTGTTGAATCCGAAAGAATGGTGTTCATTATTAGGGTTTTACACTTAATTGAAGCTACTTCCTTAGCTAAAGATCTGAAACTTCCTTCACTCTGTTTTGTTTTTGTGGTTATCAGGTAATTTAACTCCACCAACATGTCGGGCGCATCAGAAGCTGCTACCGCCGTCATGACAAGCACCGAACCATTTTCCGTCTCTTCCTACACTCCAATTCCGCCTCCGTCGCAGAATCCGGCGCCGCCGACCGAGCAGCAAATGCTTATGCCGTACGGTACCTCCTCCTCCACTTACCGCCCGGTGGAGTCGTCGCCTCCACCGCTCTACCAATCGGTCCCTGAAGGCGCAGTGGTTATCAGGCACGTGAACTCTGGTGAACAGAAGCGGAGGAGGGGTCGGCCCAGAAAGTATGGGCCAGATGGCAACATGGGCTCGGCCCAGAAACAGAGTTTCTCACCTCCACCTCAGCCGACAGCGTCGCAGTTTCCGGTGAGTGGATCTGCTGCGGTATCACCCACGGTCAAAAAGTCCAGGGGCAGACCCCTAGGTTCAAGCAATAAGAGGCAAAAAGTGGAACCTTTAGGTAATACCAACTTACTAATTAAAAGTTTCTTGGTAGGGAACATGGGAAGTTTTGTTATGTTTGTGTTGTCTTACTTGGGATTTTAATTGCTAATATTTCCTTTTTAGTATTCGCATCTTAGATTCAATAAGGTGTTATTGTTGTTGTGGGTTTAATTTGTAAAAGAAATGAACTTTATGAAAACATATACATATAGTACTATATTTTATATTTAGTAACGCAAGTGGGATTTAAGACACTATATGCTGTGCGACATGCAACATAGGTTTGCTGGGACGCTGGATCCTCTGGATCTCAGTTTTGACCAACTCCACAATGTCATGAAATGGAATCTTGAATCTACCAGCTTGACCCTCTGTGTTCAGCTTACAGACTTATTTTTCTCTTGATAAATCTGCCTACAGCTGTCTTAAGTTTTAAAGTACCCCACATTCTTTCATAAGTTTTCATTTTCATTTATCTCTTGAATGGTTCAGAAGCTTTTTTTATTAGATATAAATAATACATAATTCTTTTGTTTTATATTTGTGACCCATGCTTGGTCAATTTGTTTTTGTTCTTTTACATATTACGTCTAAATTGTGTTGACAATCATTTGCTGTTCCGCCGTCAGATACATCACAAATGTGTTTTTTTTTTCTCTATTATTGATTCTATTTGCCTGATTTTCCAATTTTATTAGTTCTCTTATGGAACTGACCCTATTCAGAAATAACATTCTTGTAACTGCCATAATAAACTCTTGACTTAGGTTATTCTTGCAGGCTCAACTGGTATTGGATTTATACCACATGTTCTCGATGTGGCTGCAGGAGAGGTTAACAATTTTTACATTCTTTTTCTTTTTTGTCAAGTCAACCAAATATCTTTCATTATTAGGTTGTGAGATGTGATTAATCTTATGTTACTGAAAATTAAACTATCACTGCTGAATGCCAAGTCATGCTTTTTTCAACTCTTATCTAATTTCGGTTTGCATCTAAATCTTGCACTAAAGCTCAGGTCTTTACCGATCCAACTCAATCGAAGTTCTTCCGTACGGAATTCTCATTTTGAATCTAGATCATGTATTGCTGTGGTAGAATTATAAAAGACTTAACTACATCAAAACCAAATATTCCTCTGCATTCTCTAGATGAGAAACTCATAACTATGATTTATAGTCCTAATTTGACGTCTATATTCTTGCCAATCATCAAAAGGATCCCTGTTTGAAAAAATGGCTTACAGTCACGGTTCCATCTTAATTACATTAATGGAGCTCTTTTTTGCTATATTCAGTTGAATTAGGGTTTTTGCATGAGGGAATTCTGAATGTGCATTGCGCTAGAACTCGCGCAAATGCAAAGAATTCGCAAATGCAAAAGAATGGGTGGGAGATGATTTTGTTTTATGTTACTAATTTCAGAAACTGGTATTTCAGGATGTAGCCTTAAAAATTATGGCTTTTTCTCAGAATGGCCCAAGGGCAGTGGTTGTCCTATCTGGCAGTGGTGCCATTGCAAACGTGACACTCCGTCAAGCTGCTACATCTGGTGGAACTGCAACTTATGAGGTTTTTTCTTTTAGATCACAATTCCCTTTGCTTTCTTATGTTTTATAATAAATTTTATTTTCCTGACTTGTAAGATTTGTTCAAGTTTCTAAAGGAAGCCCTAATAATACGGTGTGTAAAAACTCTAATTTCATGGAGTGGCTCTTAAACTATTCATCGCGCCATTAATCAGTTAGGAATAACCCTATAGTCTGAATTATGTGATGGTTTATTTCAGTTGTCAAAATTTGGTCTGGGTTTCTCTTCTTAAGCTTTGTAGTGACGTCCTTTAAATATCTGGTGGATTTTCAGGAATCCAATCCACATATCATATTTCTGTTGGATTCTTGGTTATAATTTTCTTCTGTGCCTTTAATCTAACTAGGAATTACCACTATATATAGATTATTTGATGTTCATTTCAAATGTTCAATTCTAGATTAGGCTATAAAAATCTATCTCATTAACCTTTTTACGTAAGTTTTTTTCCCTTGCAAAAATGCAGCATTTGAACTGTGGTGAATTATCGGGAATCTTGCTCTTTACATAGAATAATGCACTTATGAATTCGGTCTATGTTTTTCTAATGGTTATCATTTTATTTCCATTTGTGTAGGGGAGATTTGATATTGTGTCCCTGTCTGGCTCGTTTATGCTAATGGAAGTTGAAGGTCAAAAAAGCAGAACCGGAGGACTAAGTATCATGTTATCTGGACCAGATGGAAGAGTTTTAGGTGGTTGTGTAGCCGGTGTCCTCGTTGCTGCAACTCCGGTGCAGGTTAGTTTGCTTTCTCAAAGATAAGAAGTTCACTTATCATGTCGCAAAAGTAGAATTCATACATTGAGCCATTTCTGTTATAATAATAATCTTAAACATGTTTGTTTACTTAATAAATTTCCTCATGTTAACATAACTAGTAAATTAATGATTCTGAACACATGGACAGTATTAGTGTCAGATGTCACATATTTAGTGATTCTAGCTATATATTTATTTATCGTGTCTGCTAATTATCCGGTACATATTTTTTGGTTTAAAGCTCCTCATTTTGCATCTGTTTGGACTTAAATTTCGAATTTTGATTTTCTCTCATACCTATTTTTCAGGTTATAGTTGGAAGCTTTATGGCAGATGCTGCTCGGCGGGAACCAAAACAGGGAAACCATGTTGAGTCTTCATCGGGTCCACTGAGGTTGAACATGGGCGGCGCAGCTGGACCCAGCAGTTCACCATCAAGGGGAACTATGAGTGAGTCGTCGGGTGGGCCCGCGAGTCCCCTCAATCTGAGCTCGGGTGCGTGCAACAATATCCCTCAAGGCATGTCCGGCATGCCATGGAAATGTTAAATGTTGTCGTCACAAATCTTGTACCATTTGTGTCGACATATGACATGTATTATAGCATGTTTGATGTAATCTCTTCAGTTGCGAAACTCGTCTAGTAGTTTTAAGTGCGCTTTGCGCTTTAGGTTGTTTGTATGAGACATAACTGGCCTGGTAGTCAGTTTTAGTTTTCATCTTTTCCTTTTATCAAGTTTTTATTGAACCTTTTATCTACTTTTTCATTGTTTTTTTAATTTCCTAATTACTTTTATTTACCTTTTCATGGTCTTGTAATTTCCTAATTAATGTCTGCAAAGATTATGTGCATATTTGTTCATAAATGGATAAAGTTGGAGTTGATTTTAACTAGGGTTGTGTAAGATCCGGAAACCGACCCCGATCGGTACATACCCCATTACCGGCCATTGAGAGCATTCATTTTTTGGTATTACCGGTTGATTTAACGAACCGAACCATTAATACCGACTTTTTTTTTTTTTTATAAACTTATAAAAAGTTACTGATTCTTAGTTATTGCAACTATGGTCCCATTTATGAAACAGAGATGTGTTTTAATACTACATAAATCAGTGAGTGAATAGCATTTTTGGTCCTTCTTATGGGTCAAATTTTGCATTTTTGTCCTTCTTAAATTTTTTGTAGCAGTTTGATCCCTCTTATCAATGTAATGTATCACATTCGTCCCTCTTATAACACATTATTCCCTCTTAAATTTTTTGTAGCTGTAGCAAATTCGTCCATCTTATCAATGTAGTGTAACACATTAGTCCCTCTTACAAAGTACATCGACTTTTGTCCACTTTAGAATTTTGAATTTAAGTGATGTATTTTGTATTTAAGAGGGACTAATGTGTTACACTACATTGATAAGAGGGACGAATTTGCAACAAAAAATTTAAGAGGGACGAATGTGTTATAAGAGGGACGAATGTGATATACTACATTGATAAGAGGGATCAATCTGCTACAGAAAATTTAAAAGGGATAAAAGTGCAAAAGTTAATCCATAAGGAGGACCAAAAGCGCGATTTACTCTAAATCAATTATATTTTTCCTTTGACACATAGTACGTATTCTGAAATTACCGAATCTGTTTAAAGAACGAAAATGGTTACGGTATGATTCGGTTTTATTGAATCCATAGGCCTAGTTTTAACTGAGTCGAGTTTACTATTTAGTATATATTTTTGTCATTTACATTGTTATTTTCACAGATTATAATAACTATTTTATTAAATCGGGTTTATTTTAATTTTTGTAAAACAATTATTGATTTTCTTTTAGTTAAAAGTTTAAGATTTTTTTTAGTAAACATGTGAGCATTTTTATAATGTCTAATAATTATTGTTCAAATTTTTTCTTCTTCTCATGATTAAACATAATTAATTCATTTATTCTTGTACTTTAATTATGATTTTTTTTTAAATTTAAATTATTATAATTACCGGTTAAATGTGAAAGTTGCATGTATTTACATTTTTATTTATGTTCTACAATGTTTTTTTTCTTCTTATAATTAACCATAGTTTATTTACTTTAATCGTAATAAACATTTATGTATTATTATATTTTTATTTTAAAAATACATATACACTAATAAACTAATTAATTGTTTCATGTAAATTCACAACATTTGAACCCATACATATACATATACATTGCAAAGAAACTCTTCCTATTCTCCAAACATAGCAATCTCATAATTGTCCAATAAAATAGCTATAGTAAATTGAGGGGTAAAATAGGAAGTTCAATAAAAATCCGACGAGAACAAATGTAAGGTTTTCGAAACGTCGGGAAGATGGATGTAATAATGAAATTGAGGAAATTGGACAAGGTCCCTATAATTATCCCAAAAATTAATTAGTCACGAGCGTTTCTTGTGCATTTTACGTGCGTTTTTCTATTTCTAGTTTAATTTAAGTGAACAAATATAAATACATGATATTTTCTCAATATATTCGACTTTGAGTCTTCATCTTTACATGGCTGAAGTCAATCTCTTTGAAAACATTTCATGTGCAGCAGAGTGGTAAATATAATGAAAGATTATGGCCCCCTTGGCTCAATCTCACCAACTTTGGAATTTTATTCTTCTTGAAATTTGTGCGAAATAAATTGAAATTAGACTTGAATATATTTTGATTGAAATATCTTTTTTGTAAAATAATACTATTAAGAGCAACTATTATCCACCTCTATATTTGATAAAAATTGGAAGAGGGACTAGAATGTAAACTCCAAATATGGAGTTTTGAATAGTGATTTCGATGCTTCTCCAAATCACTATTCAATCTTTTAATTAAATATGTGTCCCAAAATATTTTTTTGAAATTTTGTTAATTACTTTTACATCATTTATATTATTAATCATTCTATTTTCTTTAAATTAATTAAAAAAATCATTTATATAAATATTTAATAGGTTATAATTTATATTTAATTCTAAATTGAAATGTATGTTGTTAATTTAGATGCTGAAATCATAAATAAGAAAACTTAAAAATGAATTATATTTAATATACAAGAAAATTAAATTTAATAATATTTAAAACTAATTTAATCATAATAACTAAATTATTTGAAATTTATTTTATCATATCTAATATTATTTAATAAACAATTCAAATCTTAACTTTGATTAAAGAATAGTGTTTTGGAGGTTACGAAAAAGTGTTTTGGAGTTTTTGGATGAGAGATGAGATTGTAAAAGTGCCTTCAAATTTGAAGAAGATTTCAGTTTGGGGTTTTGGATAAGAGCAATCCCAACAATGGGAATCAAAGTTAAATATGATGCTTTTAAGTGTGAAAATAATGCCAAAATCTGTTCTAGCATAGGCACTATCACTGGCCTTAAATTTAAGTCCAACACTTTTTGGCATCAAAACTGATGCCCAGACAAGGGGCATTATTTTTTGCCTGGAATTTTAAAAACTGCTATTTGTCCTTCCCAATTCTCCCCAACAATTTATATTTTCAAATTTTGCAATAGTACAAAAAATTTCAACTATTAAAATGACCACATATTTTAATAAAAATACACAAGTTCAATAATCACGAGCTAAAAAATTAGATAAAGTTAATTTTCGATAAAAAAATCTTATCGATAAAAATTATCATCATATATTTCAAAGTTGAATTACAAATTGACACCTTGATATAAAATCTTATCGATAAAAATCCTTATAAAATATCTAACGTTGAATCACAAGTTAACTAGTTGATAAAAAAATTGTGGATGAAAATCATTATCAAATATCTCAACATTGAATCAGACACTGACATGATGATAAAATTATTGTCAATAATCTTATGTAAATAATTTAACGCAAGGCACAATTATTTAATATTTTTTAAATTGAATTTAATTTGTTTTACTTTTAAGTAAGCTTTAATTTAATTTGAATTTAACCTAATTTAGATAAATAAATTTAAATAAATTTAATTTAAAATGATGCTTCATTTTTAATGCTTATTGCTGGAGTAAAAAACTTTTATGCATGTATCAAAACACTGTAGCAGGCATTAAAAAGTGATTTGATGCTTTTTTTTATGCTGTCTGCTGGAGATGCTCTAAGGGATGCTCCAATTAAATTAAATGAGTTAAGTTGGATGTTGAAAATTGAGAGTGAAAGTTAATTAATTTATGTCATGTCACATCTTTTTTAAATGAATTAATTGATATTGCATTGAGGTAATGATTGAAAATTTAATATTTTATATTTATAGAACAAATTAATGAATCGAGATACAAGTAGGATTTTATTCATTAACAATATAATTAGTTGGTCTGTAGTCTAATTGAATTTGGTGTATTTCCTAGATTACTAAATAAATTTCTTTCGAGCAAATTTTAATTGAACAATAAGAAGGAATCAAATTTAAATTATCATGGGACCAAGTTTGCGCATCATCCTAAGTTTATACCCTCATGTCTGAATTTTCATCTTTAACAAAAGTGTAAAAATGGAATAAGCATGGTACACTCTAAGAAATTAATTAAGTAGACAGCAAGTTTGGTATTTTTGTTACTTTTATTCTTTGACATACATGGCCTTTTTTCCACTTTTTTAAATTGAGTTCTATGAGATTTAGATTGAATAATGCATTGTAGAAAAAAAGTGACATTTGATGTTTATAATCAAGTTTTAACATTTTAAAATAGTTGTGGAATTTAAATAAAGAAAAGGCAAAATTGCAAAAATCGTCCTAAACCAATCATTGATTTTGGATTTTCGTCCCAAACTATTCAACTTGGCGAATTTCATCCCGTAATTTTGGAATACCGTCCCACCGTTAATTATAAGACGGAAATTGCGCATTTGCCGTTAAATTACCACATGCCTGCTTACGTGTCATGACGTGGTAAATTTTAACATGAATAATTATATAATATTGCAGAATTTGTCCCAAACTAATTACAAGATTGAACCATCATTTCCATTAAATTAGAAATTTAATATTGAGACTAAATTCATACAAAATGATAAATTATGGGACGAAATTCGACGAGTTGATATAGTTTGGGACGAAAAATCAAAATTAGTAATTAGTTTGGGACTATATTTCAAACAAATATTAAATTACGGGACAAAATTCGGTGGATTGACGAAAATCTAAAATCACTAATTAATTCGGGACATTTTTTACAATTTTATCCACTTTTTATATTAACTTGCACAAAATTATCTTGTAAAATATTTATCGAATAAATATATTAAACATTGGTATGAAATCCCCCAACACATTAAAAAATTGACTGCCGTAATTTTTTCGAATGAAGGTTTTGTATCGAATATTTAATAGTACACGAGGTATCTATACAATAAACGGATAAAAAGTAAAAACTTCAATAAGAAATTTTGTGAAAAATATTTTACAGTACACAGAAATTTTATTTTATAATACAAATTTAACTGAATAGGTGACCTCTAAAAAACAAAGTTGAGAATTTACTAGTATTAACATTTACTACATTTTAATATTTTATTAAAAAAATGAAAATGGAGAGAAAAATAGCAAAAACAAGTGTCGTTCAGCCGTGGCACAAACTCAGTGACTCGCACAGTCGCACGCCATTTGCAGCAGGGAAGAACCAAATCAAAACGGTAATTCTTATTGTCGTTTCGGTCCCTTAATCTTGCAAACAAATGCTTTGATCGACCCATCTTAATTTTCACCTATTAACTGGTAATTTTTCTTGCACTAATTCTTCACCTTCTCATAAATGTTGATTCTTTAATTACTGTTTAGTCCCTCTTTCAATTTGTTGAATGATAATAATTACGCTATCACATTTTGGTTCTTTGTTTAGTATAATGCACACTTTATGATCTCTTTTACTGTTTATGCAAAATGCTCTGTTTTTTTTTTATTTTTTTTATTTTATTTTTAAGGTTTGTAATTGTCTTTTTCTTTTTTGTTTATACCCTCCAATTGTAGAAATCAAGTTTATTTGATTTAATTGAAAGAGGGAAATAGCTCTTTTTCAGCCTATATTAGATTTTTAATTTTTAAATATGCATTTCTCAAGGATTCAGTTATTTTGGTGTAGGGAAAATTTGACTTTGAGAAAAAAAAAAAACTGAATTAATATCATCAATGGATAGCTTGGAACCTGGGAAAATAAAGAAAATTGTTTGGAAAAGCGGTAACACTCATCTGAATGAGAACTATAAGACAGATGATACTAATAAATGCCGAGACGAGGGGGAGAAAGTATTGTCTACATTTCCAAGTTCCTCGACTCCAGCTCAACCATTTGCGATGCCCCTTGTACCCATTCCAAAAACGAAGGAGTGGTGTTCAAATACATCCATCGTCTTTACGGGCACAGCCTGTAGTGGAGTAACCGGACCACCTATTGGAACTATAGACATTGGTGTAAGCAAATCCGCATATTACTTTTGCATTGCTTTACCTGGAGTCAAGAAAGATCCCGGTAAAAATTGTGGTTTTGTTAATTACTTATATCAATGGAGCTTTTTTCTAATTTGACTTAAGTTCGTATTTATGTGATAATATATAGGTGAATTTAGCTGTGAAGTTCAGCGTGATGGAAAGGTATGCATTCGAGGAGTGACAACGACTGGTGGGAAAACCGTGTTGAAATATTCTCGAGTTTTTGAAATGAAATTCCAGCAGCAAAGTGCACCGGGACCCTTCATGATTTTCTTTTGCCTGCCAGGACCCGTTGATCCGAGGTTGTTCTCTCCTAGTTTTAGATCCGATGCCATATTTGAAGGTGTTGTCGCAAAATACGAGTGAGTAATACTAATACCCTTTTGTCTTAAGAAGCAAAAACCTACTTTTCCGTTCATCTTTTGCTGCTTAAATCGTAGTTTTGAATGAACTTGTGGGGAATGTACATAATCATCATGTTATCGTCTACTTCTTATGTATGATATATAGCGATGATGCTTATTTCTTAAACGTAAAATTTTCGTGAAAACAACAACAATACATTTCAGGACATTAAGTGAAAGTGATTAAAGGTAAACAATAATCAAGACTTGAATAAATTTAATTAAGCTTTAGTAGGAAAAGAGGCCATTTTGTTAATGCCACACATCCCTGCAGTCTTTTCAGTGTTCCTCTTCATCCTTATGAAACCTTTCTCTCCCCATTTTGGTCCCCATGAGTTCTTCACAATGACGTAGTCGATTCCCTTGCTCGTTCCATATCCAACCGCGGCCACTCCATGGTCAAGATCGGTTCCGCAGTGCCCATCAAACACACCCTACAAACATCACAACATTTCATCATAAATACTTAAAGTCGAGATTATATCTGTTGTATGTACCAAAATATTGCGTTTCGACTTTGTGGGGCCCACACTTTAGGTCTCCACTACGAGTCGATTGTAGAAATATGACAGAATTAGAATTAGTAACTAGATAGAAAAGAAGAAAAGCATATACTTACCCCGCTGTAGAATTGGAAATCTCTACCAGAAGCATCAATGGCAACACTTAATGGCTGGTTTGCTAGTGCTTTCAAGAGACTTTGCTCATCATTTGCAGGTACATCATGGTAGCCGCTAATCGTGACTACGTCTGATTCCCCCTGAAAAAATCATATTATTCATTGTTATTATTTTATATAGTTCCAGAATTATGTATGATTGCTATGAGTGTTACTCATTTACTCTGTTTTGTTCACAAGTTCCTTCTTCCATTAGGTAAGGGTAGTCTTCTTCTTTATGAAGCCCACCGTTCGAAACAATGTAGGAAAATGCATAGTCCATAAGACCTCCATTGCAGCCATTGTTATAAGTCGTGTCACAATCAATGAGTTCTTGTTCGGACAGTTCAGTTAGATTCCCTGTCACAATCTGGTTTATGCCCTCCACTGCAGCCACAGTCGAGAACGCCCAACAACTACCTATACATTTTATGTCAAGCATCCTAGTTAGTTACCATTAGATCGCGTAATAATGATTTTGGTTTTAAGAGTTGAAATACGAGAAGCGAGCTATGAATACTTACCACATGAACCTTGGTTCTTGATCCGAGTAACAGCTCCCTTCTTTCTCCAGTCTACGGCTTTCGGCAAAACCTCGAAATCCCGGTACTTAAATTCTTCGGGTGACTCATTTCTGTTAGGAAGTTGATCAACCTTGAGCCCTAGATACATTTTCTTGAACTCGTCGTGACTCAGATCAGCAAACTCGTTCAACCCAAGCCAGTAGTTACTATTAACCTTATTCTTCTCATCGATGTGCTTTAAATTATCCTTAAATATCTCAAACCTATGCAACTTTTCTTCGAGATTCTCGTATGCTTTTCCATGCTTGTCGATCCATGACTCAAAGAGATTGATGAGTTTATCGATGCATGTTAAGTCATCCGGTGTGTACCCAACGATTGAAAAGTCACGTGCAGATGCTGCGATCGCGGAGAATATTAAGAAAGTTGCTAGAAAAGATAGTTTGGAAAGTAAAGAGATGGCCATTTTTAGAGCTCAAAATGTTGAACTTTATGAAGATGATGAGAAAGTATGGTTTTTGTGGATGGTTTTATATAGAAAGGTTTTAGCATATTTGATTGTTGCTTTGAAGTTAAGTTTTTAGACCAAGTATTGAAATGTGTGTGTTATAATGAGACTTTAAGGTTGGTTCTTTTTGTGAGGCTTTCAATCAAAGCATGTTTTTTTGTGAAATAATATTTGATGAGAACATGATGTTATAATTTGCAGAGTAAAGGCTAATTTAGTAATTAAACAATGTTTAAAGGATAGACAAAATCGTGTTCATAACATAACAGAAGATGTAAAGCAATTTAGACTGCCCATTTATTTTTGGACGTTTTTGAAAATATTGGGTTTACTATTATAATGGCCCAAATACTAGGCCCAAATATTTATTGGATGAATTTCTTCCTTTTGGATCTTAATCAAAATATGAAATATTAAATATGGCTTTTATAGTACTTAAACCAGTGGCGTAGCCATGGAATAAAATTTTCATCTTTATCATCGAAAATTTTTCGTTTTTGAATCACCCGAAACGAAAACTAGATGTAATTACTAATTTTAAAACTATTTGTTTGTCTGAACTATGTTATTTTTGTTAATTTAGTAAAAAAAAATTAACTTTTTCTATTGTTTTCAAAAAAATTCTCGAAAAGTTTTCAATATGTAGTTGACCGAAACATACACTCCAAACGAAATTTTGATCCATGGACGCTACACTATGGTTGGATGCATAGACCCCCCCCCCCCCCCCTTATTTTTTCTTGAGGAATGGATGTATCTTAATTTATTAATAAAAAATAGAGGATTTAAACTTTTCTATAATTTGAGTTTCTCTTCTAATGCACCCCTCTCATTAAAATAAAAAATCTGATAGTGAAGGGTCCATGTTTTAAATAGAATGTGGTATTAAATTTTGTTTTTTGTTCACTTATAAAATATTAATTAATTAATTGTTATCATCTTTAATAAGAAATTTAGAGTATAACAAATTTATTATTATATCTTCACAAGGTCAAAGGAAATTAGGAAACAAAGCGTGCTTCAATTCAAATTACAATATGTGAATTATATATATTAAAAGATATTACTAATTTTTCAGGTTGCAGACATTTTTCCAATATAATCACTCCAATTTAACAGTGAACTATTTCTCCTCTTCATCTATATTCCCACAAAAGAGAAACTCAGTTAAAGAAATAAGTGCAAAACAAAAACAAAAATCATGAACAATAAAAAAGTATAGTTTGGGTTCTATCGGGTTTTTTTAAATTAAAAGGACAAACCATTCATTCTTGAAAAGATAAACATCTCTCACAATCCCGTCGGACAGGGGGTGAGGGGCGCCCGGGGTGAGCGATTTCACCTTTTGGAACAAGATAAACATGGGGTTAGTAGTACTTCTTAATTTTATGACGATCCCGGTGAAAAAAAATCATGTCTACGCCAATGATTTAAACATTCTCGAAATAGGTGGAACAGACAATTAAAAGACTACTTATCATTTACTTTTCTTTTTTTGAAATTACTTAAAATTTATTGTAAATCGTATTTTTAGTCCTCCAGCTTCTGGGTTAACTTTTGCACTTTCGTCCCTCTTTAATTTTTTGTAGCAATTCGTCCATTTTTATTAATATAGTGTAACATGTTCGCCCCTCTTAAATTTAATTTTTCATAGTTGATTCGTCCATCTTATCAATATAATGTAACACATTAGACCCTTTTAAATACAAAATACATCACTTAAATCCAAAATATATTCTAAAATGGACGAAAATTGATGTATTTTTAATTTAAGAGGGACGAATATGATACACTACATTGATAAGAGAGACGAATATGTTATAAAAATTTAAGAAAAACGAATGTGTTATAAAAAGGACGAATGTGATACACTACACTGATAAGAGGGATGAATCTGCTACAAAAAATTTATGAGGGACGAAAATACAGTGTCAAATTTTTTAAGAGGGAACTAGAGATTTTACACTTACGTCCCTCTTATTAAGTTAATCCCACATAGTTTACATATTTCTATTCAATATCACACTAACAATTTAGATTTAGAACTTATCAATATAAATTATCATACAAATTCAAACATAATACAGTAATTATTTTTTTAGATAAATTTTATTTTTTTCATGTGGATAAAAAAAAAAAGAATTGTAGTATTTCAAAGAATGGAAAAGTACAAGATGACAGACATTTCACAATTTCAAACATGTAGGTGAAAAAGTAACAAAAAAGAAATGGAAATTCTGAAAACTGTCAACTGTATATCTTAAATTAGGGTTGGGAAGCTGGTGAACATATATCCAGCATTTAATGCCCTTTCGTACGGTCGAATCGGCGGTCCCAATAGATAAATCAAACGTTCATGATTGAAATTTGAAATGCCAACCATTATATATGCTTCTAAAAGAAAAAAAACTTCCTTTTCTTTTCTTTTCTTTTTTTTTTAAAAGAAAAAATATGAAATCAGGTTTATTTTATTAATCAATTCACTAATTGTAGAATATTGTATGACATGACAAATATTTACAAATCATGTACTCTATCCGTCCCATTTATTTTCCTCACTTTATTACAGTACTCAATTTTTTAAGTGACTTATCATATTAAATTATTCACATTAGTTTGTTATGTATTAAGCATTTTAAATATTAATATATATGTTGCATGTCATATGATATTATCAACTTATTAATTAGTGAAATTTACTAAATAAATTATTTATTATAATTTTTATAAATTTAGTCCCAATGGATATAGATAATTGGGACACAATAATTAAGATATAGGAGTAAAAAAAGCTTCCCACCATTTTTTTTATTTATCGTTATAGAGAACGCACGCATACTAAAAAATGTAATAAATAATCATTTTTTTAAAACAAAATCATAAAACCCTTTTAATCAAATAGTCATCTAATTAACATTAATTATAATCAACAAGAATGATAAAATTGATAGAAAATAATTAATTTAAATTAAACTCCTAAAACGATAAATAAATGTAAATAATTTCTTTTTGTCAAATCTTAAAAAAAAAGAAAAACGGAGAGAGTAGTTTGGTTTTGTAGAATTTGCATGTTATATTTAATTTGTGGGACAGAAAATGTTGCATTGGGAAATTTACGCCCATTCTAAATTTGGAACATAACATAATATATTTTAAGAAAACTATTACAAAAACAAAAGGTTTACATTTTCCCAAATTATTGTTTAAACATTTTTTGATCATATTGCGGAAACATTAAATAGTAAAAAAAGAAAATAAGGAAATTAAAGGAATGGAGAACAGGTAAGCTAAAGAACATTACAAGTTACAACAGTGGTGTAATGGCTGAAGAGGGTACGTACGTATCGAGGAGAAAGCAATCTCATGCAATTGGACAAAAACAAACAATAATGGAATTTAATTTTTATTTAAGGTGGCTCGAATATCAACACACCCTAAAACCCCCCATAAATATATAGCCTTTAGCTAGGGATGTTATCACTCATCATAATATTCAAAGTTTTTTTGCATGTTAATATGCAATACATCTTTAAATACTTATATTAAAACTATAAATGCATTTATTTATTTATTTGAAAGATCCAAAATGTATTTGGCCTGTTTGTTTATTGGTATTTCGGATAGTAGTTTGGGAGAGTAGTGAAAGTTTGTGAAATAATCTCGATTTGCGTAATGTTGTTTGTTTGTGTTGTAGGTGTAATATATATAAGACTTTATGTAAAATCATGTTTGTTGTGAGATAAATTGTGTAAGAGATATGTTATTTTATGTCAACTCAGAGTAGAATTTGTATAGGTTTTGTTTAGAGATAAGAAAATTGTTGTTTGTTTGGATTTTGAGAGAGTAGTTTGAGAAAATTGAGAGATAAAAAATTTATTTCAGAAAATAGAAAACATGCTTGTTTGGCATTTCATTTCCCAAACACGAATTTTTTTTTAGAAAGGCCAAACAAACAGGCCCCTTGAGTTTTGTGGCTTTAGCTTCATTACTTTCCTTCGAAATGAATTTAACTTTTGACTTGTTAGATTAAACTCGAATTATTCAAATGACAAATTTAATAATAGTAATAATTATTTATAACAAAGAAAATAGACCAGAGTAACCCTTTTTTTTAGTGAAGAACACAAATTATCATTGATTGAACGAGTTTGACAAAGTCAGATAGGTGCAAATGTTTGTAGTGATAATTGAATAGACAAATTAATCAGAAGCGATTGAATCATCAAATTTATTTGTTATTCGAAAATGAATCTTGTTCCCTTGTTCCAAAAGGTGAAATCGCTCACCCCGGGCGCCCCTCACCCCCTGCCCGACGGGATTGTGAGAGGAGGTAAATCATGGTGACTCAACCGGCAACAGTGGCTGGGACTAGTGCTCGCTGCGCACAAGAAGCCCCCTCATTTTTTAAGAGGTTAGTCCCACACTGCCGCTTGTGAGGTTCGATCCTTGGTCTCTTGTTTCAAATTCCACCTCTGAGACCAATGAGCTGAATGATTACAAAGTGAATGGTATGAATATGATTTAAAATAAATAAAAGAAGCAAAAATTAAAAATAAACTTAAAATAAGTAGGAGTAAAAGAAGTGGTGGGAATCCTTAATTAGGACAGGAGCAGATTGCAGAAGGTACATACATACATACTTACATTTACATAGTAGGTTTAGGTTTAGGTTTAGGTGTAGGTGTGAATTACTAATACGTACGTGTGCAAATATAGGATAGTATAGGGGTGCAGCTGCCATTAGATTCTCACTGTTGCTATCTTTTACTTGCTTAACTCACTAACATATTCTCCAATATACAAAATACAATAATAATATGTACATTATTATTATTATTATTATTGCACGTACATATTTCAACTCACGTTTAGTTATTAATTACTACTGCACAAAAAAATCCAGCCTAGATTTTTTTTATTGATTTATTTATTTAATATTTGTCTTGTACCTCTAACTCCACACGTGTGACCTCAAATCAATTTGCCTTTTCTGGGATCATGGTATGATGAATTAGATTTATCTGGAGTTGATTTGTCATCAAATTGGGCACAAATTAACATAGCTGGACACTCAATATTTACAAGGAATATTTCACCTTATAGCGTTACCCAATTTGTAAATGGGGGGAAAAGTACTTTTCTGCACAACATAACAACAAAATTTTACAATCTATATAAGTTTATGCCTTTTCTCAAAAAAAAAAAATATAAGTTTATGCCAAAATGAAAATTTATAATTATATTTTTCATTTTCATTTAATTTAATGTAAACTACACATGACAAGATGAGTTATTAACAACCGATATTCAGATATTTTTCATAAGTAGAATCGAACTATTTAAAGAAGGTAAATTTTGAATTTGACTAAAACAACATAAATCACTCATCGTAAAAACGATCGACCCCATCAGAGTCACTCGATCTCTCCCCTACAAACCGAATCTAACCCATTTCAAAATGACAACAAACAATGGATCATGCGTAAATCAAGAAAATCAATCTCACTCGAATTAAATAACTATGAAATAATTTCGGCCTTAGTTAATTAAGTACCATGTAAAAAAGGACTTAAACATAAATAAGGTAAGTGGATGGGTTGAATTGGGAATGATAAGAAATTAATGTCCTTGTGTGTATATATAGATATTGTGTTTTTGGAAAACCGTTACATTGTTAGTAAGTGAGGGTAATGTCAAGCAGATATGTCTGTGGTCACTGGGGAAACCCATCAGCTCAGCACACAAACCATACGAAACCATACAAATTGGTGCAAAGTCACATTTGCCTCACAATTTAAGGTGGCTGCATCAAAACCTGAGTTTTTCTATTACCCCTCCATCTTCTCATTATATCCTTTTTTGGCCCCCTATACATTAATTATATCTACACCACTTCTTTATATATAATATATTTATAGGGTAGGGAGTGGTGCATATATATATATATATATGACACTATTCTTTTACGGGGGGAGGGGGGACCCCCTGCATGCGGCCTCTTGCAACATTTTGTGTGCCCCTTTTTTCTTGTGGGATCAATGTTATGTTTGTGATCATCTCGACATTTGAGCTTTCTTTTTTTTTTTTTTAAAGTTTAACAAATCTTAATTATCTAGGATTAATGTCAAACTTTCTTGCAAGATTATGGAATTTCTCGATCATGTGGATTTCCAAACTTTATATTTGAAACATGATCAACCCTAGCTCCAAACTTTATCGTTATATTGTGTTGGAGGTGATCTCGACGGTTAACTCCGGTCACTAATGACTAAGTCAGTATAAGTCGAGCTTATATATATAGGTCCGATTAAATTAATGTAGTACGTATACATTATAATTAATTTTACATACGTACAATTAATAATAAATGAAGGGATATTTAGATGGGGATTTTAATCGAGTTGATCTGTTCAGACGGATTTTACTAGATCGGGTGGGGTAAAAAGACGTTGATCCTTAGTGTGTATTTTTCGTTCCTATTGTTTCAAAGCATTTGATCCTTGAAGGTGCTCAAGCTATGCGGATGAGCCATATCATTGTTCTGACTTATTACCGTTTAAATCTTCAAGAATTCGATAATTCGAAAAAGAGTTACATATGTGGTACAATATGTATGTGATATATCAATTTGAAATAAATACATTTGTAGTATTCTAGCATGGACCATTTTCATACAACTAAGTTAATCAAAACAAATATACTATATTAATAACTATCTCGAAAAGAAAAATATATAAAATGCAACATAAATGTAAATGTAAGTAGCTACCTAGCTCTTATACACATTTGTGTGTGAGAGAGAGAAATAAAAGAGACTGTGCAATGATCTGAAGAATGGTGACAAACGCACGCATAAATAATTAAATAAAAATAAATAAATCTATCCATCCAACCAAACAACGACTCTCATTCGCATTAACTCCTACCACCTTCACTTTCACACAATCTCCTTTGTTTTTTTCTTTTTATTTCTCATGAATATATTTTTTACCTATTTTAGAACCCCTTTCAGGTGGCTTCACAGACCCCCCTGCCCCCTATAGCCTTTATTAACCCCCCCCCCCACCCCCAACCCACCCCCCCAAATTTCCTTCGTATTCAGTGCTTCTTCAATTTTCCTTCTATAAATAATTGCACTCTCAATCAAACTATTCTTCACATGTTTTCATAACCAAATTAAATAAAATAAAATAAAAAATCATTAAATTAAAGATATGTTGGCAGTAGAGGAAATTCTGTGTGAACTTGAGAGAAATGACACTGATGAACAAACGGGTGGGTTGCCTCCGGGTTTCCGGTTCCACCCGACCGATGAAGAACTCATAACGTTCTACTTGGCGTCAAAAGTCTTCGATTCAACAAAGCCCTTCTCCTTCGTTCAAATTACCGAAGTTGACCTCAACCGATGTGAGCCTTGGGAACTTCCGGGTATGTAATAATATAAGTATTCTTCCTCCGTTTTTTTTTTTTTTCCTATCCGTCGTTTTAGAGAATTGTACACAGATAACAAAAAAATCCCAAAATTCCCTTTTAGTCAAATAATTAATTATGCATTCAACTCCTAAAATTTTGTAATATGATTTATTATATATGACATTTTTCTAATTTTTTTTTTTTAATTTGTGTAATTAATTAGATGTGGCGAAAATGGGAGAAAGGGAATGGTATTTTTTTAGCTTAAGAGACAGGAAGTACCCGACAGGGTTGAGAACAAACAGAGCAACTGGAACAGGCTATTGGAAAGCAACAGGGAAAGATAGAGAAGTGTACAGTAGTACTAGTGGCAATGCAGGTGGTACAACACTTATTGGAATGAAGAAAACCCTTGTTTTCTACAGGGGAAGAGCCCCACGAGGAGAAAAAACTAAGTGGGTCATGCATGAGTATCGACTTGAAGGTGACTTTTCTTGCCGTCGTGCTTGCAAGGTTAGTATAGTAATTATGTAATACTAATATATATATATATATATATATATATATATATATATATAATAATTTATTTTATTATTACATGTATGTTTTGTATTTTTAGGGTTGACTTATTTTGACAAGTACTCATTGATGGAAGTGTGAGCATGCCGACTAGACGATCGGTTTTCATGACTTGACCATTTAATAAGTTTTACAAAACAAAAATGATTTTAGGGTAAAAGAATAATAAAATATGTCAATATTTAAATGGTGTTTAATTAAATTTTTCTTTTTTTTGTGTAGTAATATTAATATCCTAGTGGATGGATAGTTGTTCCTAGTTTCTTTTTGAGATGTATCATTTCTTTTCTTTCTAAAATAGGATTTTGTTATTTTGCTAATACTTTGTTTTCTCATGAAATTAATAACTTAAAACCATGGATCAAATTTTTTGTTTTTCCGTCGAAAATATCGAAATATTTTTGCTTTTAAATCAATAGAAAGTTGTATTTTGCGAAACTTAATATTTGTCTTAGTACCTTTTTCATAGTTATTTCGAAAAAATTTCAAAATTTAGATATCCGAAACATACATAAAAAACCGAAATTTTGATGCTTTTTTGTTAAACTACTATTTCTTGACAATTATTTTGAGCTTTTAAAGATCGACTAGGGGAAAAAATGTGCATTAATATCATACTCTTAATCACACAAATTAAATAGAGACAAATTAATGAGCTATTGTCTAGTTAGCTGAGGCTAAGTCACAGAAAAAAAATAAAAAAATTAAAATCCAGACATGGGATTTTGCAAAATGATTGAGACATACACCTGCTCACTTAACGGTTAACCAAGTCTATTAAAAAACCCCTTTTTCACTTTAATTTTATTTTGCCAAAATTCATTAAATACACATTCTAAATTTTCACAGTACCCCAAAAATCTGGTGAGTACAACAAGTAATTATTAATATACCTGCTAGAAAATTAGATGTTCTTAATTAATATCTAACTTTACTTTACTTTACTTTACCCAGTCCTGCATTAATTAATTAATTTAATTATTTTTTTCAGGAGGAATGGGTTATTTGCAGAATAATTCACAAAATGGGAGACAAGAAAAGTCAAAGTCAACCACCACAAATGTTAATTCAAAATCAAAACTACATGACCAAATCAACATTGCCCCCATTGCTTGAACCCCCCCAACAACAAACAAATAATCACCCACATGAAATTATAATGCAAACCCTAAACCAAAATTACAATCAAATTCAAAACCCTTTTCAATTTCACAATCAAGAATCTGATCATCTCAAATCATTACATGACATTTTTTCGGTTAACTTCTCCCAACCAAATCCCACGTTGAAAGAATTGAGTAATGTTATTTCAAAACAATGCAAAAAAGAGGAAACTAATTCTTTAATTAATCCTCATTCGCAATTACTATGTGATGGGACTTTTGTTAACATGAATTGGGCGGAGAAGTTTCTAGAAAACAATGCTTCGATTAAGTATCCGAATCCGTGGGTTTGCGGGTTGGATAGCGAAATGGGCATTAATAATAATAATAATAATAATGGAAATATTGGTGTCATGGATGTTGCAGCTATTGATCATGTGATGTCGACGGAGACGACTTTCCGATGGTGGTAGATTAGATCGAAGAATTTGAATTTTATTTATTTATATAGTTTTATGATTTTCCGCTAGATGTATTATGTATATGAGAATTAAAGATCGATGAACCCTAATTGTAGTAGTTCAATGAATTTTTATTGTCTTTACTAATGAAAATATTATTTTAATATTAATTTTACAACAACTATTATATTGTATAGTATATATTTATTTAAAACAATAAAATTGTATAGTACAAAAAAAAATACTGTGGAAAGAGATTTGATGGCAGGATGGTTTTCATGGATTGGAAATCAAAGGTTGGGGTTGGGTTGGGTTTGGATTTGATTTGATTGGGGGTGGGTGGGGTTGAGGTGCTGTTGTGATGTGATTTGGGGTTATTGATTATTTTGACGTCATTTTTTATTTTATTTTATTTTTTATGATTGATGATTGGGTATTTAATTGGATTTAATTGGGTACATATTGCCCCTGCTAGCAACGCTATAAGTTCATCTTTAGGGTCTAGCCCATTTTGGTTGTGTTTTTTTGTCTGAAAAAAAGTGAATGACAAATTAACAATATTAAAGCAAAATTAGATCTAGCTCTAATTAAAGTAAAATTCAATCGTGAATTGATTTATTTTTTGAGAACGTAAACACTTCTAGAATCTTCAAAATTCATAAATTGTTTTTTTTTTTTAACTAAGAAGCTACAAAATCTAGCTTTTGGTAAAATCAATTTTACAAAAATGATTCTGGAAAAATTAATGTTCCAGAATTAACTTTTATTTTAATTGATTTTATTAAAATCCATTTTAAAAAAATCAATCGCTAATTAAACCATTTTCATCCAAAATGTGTGGATAATATTGAAAATGTATACGTACGAGTATCAAATTCACATTATAAGCTAGATTGAGGCATGGTTATCAAACTGTGTATCGTATCGCGTATCGTTTTTTTCTCGTATCGAATCGTATCGTACGTATCGTATCGCGAATCACATCATTTTGGGCCATTCGAGTCGTATCGTTTTGGGCCAGTATCGAATCGTATCGCACGTATCGTAGCGCGAATCGTGCGATACTAACTACCATGGATTGAGGTGATTGTATAATTAAGTTTTATTCCAATGTAGTTGTTTAACTAAATACTTTCATGCACCTCCGATCCCCTAATTTATAATCTTATGATCTTATTAATTAGTTCATATAAAAAATTGGACAGTCCCTTCTCATTGGAATAGACTCCTCATCCTAAATCTTGAGCTAATGTCAATGCTTCATTTCAAGATGGTGTCGGATTCCTCTTTGTTTTTGTTCGGAATCCTCACGGTTCGATTGTTTTTACTGCTGTTTTTATCGATTAATCCTTGATCCTACAAATGCGGAACAAAAGATCGATTATCTTAATGCCGTATTGATGAACTCTCCACTCCATCTTTTGAATGACCAGGTCAATTAAATCGACTCCTTTTTTGCCCCGTAACATTGATATATCTTGGCCGAAATGAAAAATAAAAAAGATCCATCGTCTCTGCAGCAAATTAAAGAGGCACATAATCTTGTCAAATGGGGAAAATCTGTCAATTGAAATGATCATGTTGTACTTAATTCTCTTCTTCGTGATTTTTTTGGTGATAGAAATTCTCCTCTAATTTGTGTAACGATCATATTTTATTATAATAATGCACAATTTGTTTTTTTTTTTTTAAATAAGAAAAAAAATTATATTGACTTTGTCTGTATGTATACAGTATACGTACAAAAACTCTCCTGACAACAGGAGTGGGAAAATACTTGTAACATCTGTATCACTACATACTACATAATTCCTTTGATATGACCTTTTTGAATACTATTGAATTTATATTATATTTATAATTTTATATAGATGATTGATTGAAGGGATTTTCTGTTCATCCTGAATATTTGGACTTTCAAAATGGACCAAAACCCGTGGATCTATCCGGACCCAACACTTTTCAGTTTCTTAATTTAGACTAAGTTTACTGTTTAAGTGTCAAATTTAGGTATAATCGAGTCAACATGTGAAATAAATAAAACAAAATTGTTCACATCAATAAATTATTATAATATTGGACAAAAAGGCTAATAAATATTAAAATTACTTAGTTTTGGGCTTGTTCAAGAAGCCCAGCACAGATGGGCTTATTTTTTGTCCGGGCCTAGTTTTTTTTTTAGTTAAAGGTAGTGAAGAAGATCCATCACATTCAGATACCAATTATAGTACTCAATATTTGCTTCTACTTTAATAGTAAATTCAGGTGCCATTTTTCAGACAAGTTCAAGCTCATGGACGGATCCAGTACTAATATTATACAAGTAGTTAAAATTAGTGATCGTATCTTTTCGTATTAAATTGATAATTATATCTTAGACATGATATAAAAAAAGAATTACCCATAATTTGTTTGTTATGTTTACGATAGAAGAGTACAAGAATTCTTTTTTTTTTTTTGTTTTTTAATGGTTTAATGGGTTTTTTTGCACTTTGCACCCCGAAACATGTGAAATAGGCATTTTGCACCCTCAGAACTTAGATTTAGCACTTTGCACCCTCGAAATATAAAAATACAGCACTTTGCACCCTCTTTTATTTTCAAGCAAAAACTCAAGGGCAAAATATGTAATTCTATTGTAAATCTTGGCACTTTGCTCCCCAAAATAAAATTGGCACTTAACACTCCCTAATTAAGAATAAATTAACAACTTGCACCCCTGAAACACAATAAATGGACACTTTGCACCCCAAAATACAAAATTAACACTTAACACCCTCTAATTAAAAAAAAAAAAAAAAAAAAAAGCCTCAAACCCCTCATTTTTTCAGGTAAAGTTGACCATTAAGGTGAATTTTTTTAAGGCAAAATAGGTAATTATTTTTGGGTCTTTGATAGAAGTAGACAATGGGTCTTCGAGAAGTTTACTTGTACTTTATTTAGTTATTTATGGTTATAAAATTCGAGTATTTATAATTGTATTTTGCAAAATTTAAGTCAAAAAATAAATTATTTATTTTGCCTTAGATTTTTTTTCACTCCGATAGTCAACTTTGACGAAAAAAATGAGGGATTTAGGTTTTTTAAATTTGAGGGTGTTAAGTGTTAATTTTGTGTTTTGGGGTGCAAAGTGCCCATTTATTGTATTTTGGGGTGGAAGTTGCATATTTGTTCTTAATTAAAGGGTGTTAAGTGCTAATTTTATTTTGGGGGTACAAAGTGCAAATTCTCAAGTTTTGAGGGTGCAAAGTGCTAATACTATTGAATTACCTATGTTGCTCTTGAATTTTTGCTTGAAAATAAAAGAGAGTGCAAAGTGCTGCATTTTTCATATTTCGAGGGTGCAAAGTGCCTATTTCCCATATTTCGGGGGTGCAAAGTGCAAAAAACTCGGGTTTAATCCCCTTCAAGGCGTGTCAGACACATAAAGTGGGAACCTCTCTCAAGAGGGATTCGAACCTGAGTCCGCTACTTTATAGTGACTAGTCTCTTTCATAAGATCAATCACATGTTGGTGTACAAGAAAGTATATGGTGTAACATTTACTTCATCGTTTGATTCGCTTGATATTAAATTTTCATGTTAACATCGCAATAACCGAGCGATAAAAAATGAAGTAGGTCAAAAGTAGGATCAAAAACGAAATGAAATATCAATACCAGCTTATGGATTGTTGGATTATTTACATAGAAAAGAAAATTGTCGATAATTTTGATACTAATTCTATCATAGATGAAATGTATGATATGAGAAAACGTCGTGTACATCTTCGAAAGTTTTTCATTAAATTATTTTATCATTTTGAATTTAATTTTTTAATTGATATTATATTCTTAAGCAAATAAAATATATTGAATGTCAGTTAATTTCAATGACGGTTAAACTCGCGCCACCCCCAACTCTCCGAGAGTGGACCCGTCGCTGTTCAAACTCCAACGCCAAATATTGTAATATACTGCAATGACATAGTATAAACTAACCGCGTTGAACTAAATAGTATTTTTTTTACTCGTCGAGCTTGATGTTATGATTAAATTTTGTTTGACTAATTAAATTGAGATCTAATAAAATTTAGTCAAGTCAAATGTGAGTCAAATTACATATAATAATACTCCCTCAATTCCATATTACATGTCCTTTAAGGTTTTTTTTCACAATGATTAAGAAATCAATTAATGATTTAATTTTTAGGAAAATAAAAGTATAGTTGAACAAAATTACCCTTGAGAAACAATTAAATATTTTGTAATTCCCCATAATCCATCTATCTATTCCAATTTTAATGAAGAAGAGTAAAAATGTCAAAATCGCATTTAAGTTTATCTTGAATTCTTAAAGTAACCTGTGTTATGGAATTTTTTTTCTCCCAAAAAAGACATATATTGTGCAATGGAGGGAGTAATAAATTTAAAACAAAAGGGCAATTCCTTACTCTATTTTAGGTAGTTGGATTGAAGGTTTTTTTTTTTTTTTTTTTGTTGTTGTTCCAAAAGGTGAAATCGCTCACCCCGGGCGCCCCTCACCCCCTACCCGACGGGATTGTAAGAGGAGGTAAATCATGGTGACTCAACCGGCAACAGAGGCTGGGACCAGTGCTCACTGCGGGGTTGATGATAACAACTCATTAGGAAGTTCTTTGGGACCAACCTTGTTTTTGTATTATTTTTCCACTTCACACAAATTCTTCTTATTAACTCATGCTAATTATTATAAAATAACAACTAACAATAATGAATAATAATAATAATACCGTTGATAAAACCTGTCACAACATTTCATTTCCTCCTCTCATTTCTCTTATCATATTTTCATGTCCCTTTCCAAAAATGAAATATGAAGAAAAAAGGAGATCAACGTTACTGCCTTATCCTTCACACATAAAACCAACATTTTATCATCATCCATGAACAATGTATGTTTCTTGACCTCAAAAAAGCCTCTTTCATTTCTTCTTCTTCCCCAATTAAGCTCTTAACTTCCCAAAAAAAAAAAAAAGTTCATTACAACCCAAAATCAATAATAATGTCAGGAAGAAGAAATTCCAATACGCAGCTTCTTCAAGAACTCGAAGAACTAAGTGAAACAATGTACCAATCCCACACGAACCGAAGAACCGCCTCGCTTGCTCTTCCAAGAACCGCAATCCCCCCTGTCCTGTCGACTGACTTAATCGGGCCTGGGCCCGTAAAGCCCGAACTCAATCTCAACCCGAAACCCAGATCCAGGCGCATGTCCTTATCCCCCTGGCGTTCCCGCCCCAACCTCGAATCGGAAAAAACCGAACAAACAGAACGGCCTTCATCTCAAAAACAGAGCAAGGTTAAATGGGCCGATGATGATCCATCTTCCACTTCAGAAAAAAAGGGGATTTGGAACTGGAAACCAATCCGTGCACTTTCCCACATAGGAATGCAGAAACTAAGCTGCTTATTTTCCGTGGAAGTAGTAACCGTTCAAAACCTTCCAGCTTCGATGAACGGGTTGCGTTTATCGGTTTGCGTTCGGAAAAAAGAGAACAGAGATGGAGCTGTTCAAACTATGCCGTCCAGAGTTTCACAGGGCGCTGCTGATTTCGAAGAAACTTTATTCATAAGATGTCATGTTTACTTCACTCCTGGAGCAACCATGAAATTCGAACCCCGCCCGTTTTTAATACACGTTCTCGCGATCGATGCCGAGGAGCTCGATTTCGGGAAGAGTAGCGTGGATTTAAGTGGGTTGATTCTTGAATCGACGGAGAAGAGTTACGAGGGTACGAGAATTCGACAATGGGATACGAGTTTTAAGCTTTCGGGTAAAGCTAAAGGAGGTGAACTTGTTTTGAAATTGGGATTTCAGATTATGGAGAAAGATGGAGGAGTTGGGATTTATAGTCAGGCTGAAGGTCAAAAATCGGGGAAGAATCGGACTTTTTCGCCTGCCGTTGGGCGAAAACAGTCGAAAATGTCGTTTAGCGTTCCTAGTCCGAGGATGACTAGTCGAGGTGAAGCGTGGACTCCTTCGCAGAAAGGGGCGGATTCGGAATTTCAAGGTATCGAGGATTTGAATCTCGATGAACCAGCTCCTTTAACTCCTCCCACATTGGTTAAGTCCGAGGAAACGGAGGTAAAGATTGAAGATAACGATTTACCCGATTTTGATATTGTGGAGAAAGGTGTCGAAATCTTGGATAAACACGGAGACAAAGAAAAAAAAAAAGAAGAAGATGAATCGGAAGACGAAAATTCTGAAAAAAGATCGGTGCCAAGGGAAGTTGTGAAGGAAATTGTGCAGGATCAATCCCACATCGCTAGAATGAGTGAACTTGACTCAATTGCTCAGCAAATAAAAGCTCTTGAATCTCTAATGGTAGAGGAAAAGCCAGATATGGAAGAAGAAACTGGTTCGCAGAAACTAGACGCGGATGAAGATAAAGTAACACGAGAGTTTCTTCAAATGCTCGAGGATGATCCACAAGAAATCGATAAACTAAAGACTACTAACATCGATGAAATCTCACAATCGAAGGTGGAAAGTATAGACGAAGACGATCAAGAATCCGAGGTTTATTTACCTGATCTCGGAAAGGGATTAGGCTGCGTAGTTCAAACAAGAAACGGAGGCTACTTAGCCGCTGTGAATCCTTTAGATTCTTATATGTCAAGAAAAGATACACCAAAACTCGCGATGCAAATGTCGAAGCCGTTGATTCTTCAATCAAACAAGACAGGTTTCGAGGTTTTCCAAAAGATGGCAGCAATTGGTATTGAAGAATTGACATCCGAGATCATATCCTTAATGCCTATTGATGATCTCATGGGAAAAACAGCAGAGCAAATAGCTTTTGAAGGCATAGCCTCGGCTATTATCCAGGGTCGGAACAAGGAAGGCGCGAGCTCGACTGCTGCACGAGCCATAGCTTCGGTTAAATCAATGGCGAACGCGATGAATAACGGGAGAAAAGAAAGAATCTCGACTGGGATTTGGAATGTTAGTGAACAGCCTTTAACAATAGATGAGATTTTATCATTCTCGATGCAGAAAATCGAGAATATGGCAGTTGATGCTTTAAAGATCCAAGCTGATATGGCCGAAGAAGATGCCCCGTTCGATGTTTCCCCACTCGATGCGAAAACAACCACACCAAGTGGGAAAGTTTACGATCATCTAATGGCCTCGGCAGTTCCTATCGAGGATTGGATAGAAACGGAAATAATAACGATGACTTTGGTTGTACAATTACGAGATCCAATTAGGCAGTACGAGGCAGTTGGAGCTCCGATGATAGCATTGATTCATGCAACGGGGGTCGATAAAGAACCCGTGCGCTATAACGAGAAAAGGTATAAAGTTAGAAGCTTGCAAGTTGGAGGTATAAGAGTAAGGACTTCTGAAAGTAAAAGTGTGTTTGATAGTGAGAAGCAAAGGCTTACTGCATTGCAATGGCTTGTGGCTTATGGGTTAGGAAAGGCAGGGAAGAAGGGCAAACGGGTCGGGTCAAAGGGACCGGATATTCTTTGGAGCATTTTTTCAAGGGTAATGGCTGATATGTGGCTCAAACCTATTAGAAATCCTGATGTTAAATTTACTATGTGAATTTTTCTTTGTATCATGAAAAAGATAGGTTCTTTCAATTTTTATTTCATATTTGGGAAATTGTTTTTACATGGAATTTTAATAAGTGACTCTTTGTGTACACAAAATATGTTGATGGCAATGGATTTTTAATTTGGTGAGATAGAAATCATGGTTTCACTTTTTTATTCATGAATATTTTACGTCATGTACAACTCAATAAAAGCTCTTTTTACTTACCAATAGGTGATTGGTCTAGTGGAAGGGACTAATCACTACAAAGTAGCGGACTCAAGTTCGAATCCCTATTGGGAGAGGTACCCACTTAATATGTCCGACCCGCCTTGAAAGGGATTAATCCATGTGAAGAAAAAAAAAAAAGGTTTCTTTTTCCCCTTTGACTTTTCTTAAAAGGTTAGGCACTTTATCTCAAAATCAGTTATAAAGTAGGAGAAATTCTTCACTAAGGTGGAAGCAATTTCTATTTATGGTATGCATGTACAAAACTAAATCTCAGGTGGTTTCTAAATTTGAATAGAGTTAAGATATAAGGAAATTTTGCAACTCAAAAAGTTTGCAAATGAAAAGAATGACCAAATTTAGACATAAAAGAAAGAGTCTTTATGCTCAATCAAAAATATCACTGTCATGTGAAGATCGGAAGTTTATTGTATTAGATGTTCCACATGGATTGGACCAAGTCCAATGAAACGGACTGAACCCAACTCACTCTCAAAATGTAACTCATGAAGTAAGGATTATCCAAAATCTTATAAGATGAACTTAGTCTTGATTTTCAATCTGAAACGATCTAACTCGAACATAAACTTCACAACAACTCAAACATTAAATTTTGATTGTGTCTTATTTTAACCTACTAATCTCTGCAGAGATTAATTAATTGTCGTCATACGAAGCCAACCAAATTAAGACTCACTACTTGCTAATTACATAACATTAGCATGCCATTTTATTGATTATTGGCATATTTACATACCAAGAGGCGATAAGAAAAGTGATCATTGAAAAAGGTTTATATGGAAAGATTTGGATGAGAATGAGTGAACAAAAATTACAACATAAATTTTCATGCAACATTATATTTATTCATATCCACAAGGGAATGGGACATATGAATTCATTTATTAGGTTAAATATTAGTCTTTCCTTAATAGTAAACCGTCAAGATAACCAATTTATTTCAAAGGTTATGAGACATTTAGGGACAAAGACTCTCGAACATGTTTTACATAGGTTAGTTCTACGAAATTCGCATCATAAATTTTGAGAACATGACATCATCACTGTTAATGATGTGATGAATTCCTTACCAAGTATGTGGGCTTTGGTCATAGACAATTAAGGCAACTGCCACGGGCCCAAGATTCAAGGGCCCCCAACTTCCTATGCTCTACTGTATTACTTAATGGCCCAAAGAAAATTTGATTCTTTTCTCTCTCTCTCTCTCAATAAAATCTGATTATTCAATTTTCCCTTTCTCTAATCAATTACAAGAATTATTCATCAACAAAAATAATGTTTCAATTTTGGATACTACTTGTTAATATTTTAAGATTTAGACATTTTTAGTAAAATGTGAAAAACCTAAGAAGCAAAATGAGATAGAAAAAATAATTAAATCATTTAAAAAGGTGTTTAGGATAGATTTATTATTAATAAGAATGAATAGCTTAGAATAACTATAACATGTAGATTTAATATATACTTTTGCAATTTTTTTATGAAACAACTTTTTTTTATATAATAAGAGTCCTAATTTAAATTTTGTCTAGGGCTCTAAAAAGTGTAATTTTCTAATACTTTAACGAGAAATAAGTGACATATATAGCTTTTTACTTCATTTGTAACCTAGAAAATATGCCGACATAGGTGCTCTAAAAAGTTCAGCAAGCAAGAGTGCACATTCTAGTGTCTTTATCTTGACACCTAAACAAACCGTTGGCATGATACATGTAATCTTGTCTTGTTCATGACCATGTCCTAATCAAGCTCCAATCATCCAAAATATCCCAAAGTCTTTTTCTTTTTCTTTTTTGAAACGGCCAAATATATTAAGTTAAGACTTGCTTAAGAATAATACAAAATAAAAGAAGACAATTGAGTGATTCATGAATTAGCTAGAATACATGCTTTTATTTTATGAATGTTGTCCCGTCTTTAATTTTAAATCTTCGAATTTTTTTCTAAAAAAAATTAAAAATTCATATTCAGGAAATTCAACTTTACCACTTAAACTAAGGCCATCTCCAACCGAAGTGGTTGTCCTCTTGCCTCTTTGAACCCGCTCTTGCTTTCTTGCCCTTTTGACCCACCTAGAAATTCATGTACAACCGAAGGACAATCAATTTCTATGTAATCTAATTTCATAATTTTCTCACTCTAAATAATAATAATTTTTTTTTTATAGTTACACAATCATGAAAATTAAGGCATTCATAATAGTAATAAGAAAATCAACGACGACTAAACTTTATATTGTATTTTGTGAGTATATTAAAACGGTATATTGTATGTCCAAATCAGAGTACGGGTGAATGAGAAATTGAAAATTATCACCATTTAAAAGGAAGAAAAGAAATGGGAAAAGGATTTCATCCTATATGGGAAGATGAGTAAGGAATTTTGAGGTTTAAATATGATTTGTCAACAAGAGTTGTAACAACTTAACAACCAAAATGCTATTCTCTCGCACGCAAGAGAGGGGGGGGGGGGGGGGGAGGGGTAAATCCTGGATCAAAGTTACACCTCGGACATTCAACTTGTGCTAGCCCGCGACCTATGGACACGAAAAGCCCAATATGACTCAATAGGAATCCCCAAGGGGGAGTGTTGTAAATAATATATATTAGTGGGTATTCCTATTTAGTATTTATATAGTTTAGGGACTTATCTTGTAATAATTATCCACAATCCCACTTCCCATATATTGTGGGATTTGTAACTTCCCATGTAACAACTTGATTATTAATAAGATATCTCCCCTCCCCAAGATTAGATCCCCCAATTTTCTATACGTATTGTTTTCTCTGTATTCTTGTTATATATTTTTTCGTGAATGAAGTATAATTTTTAAGTTTGACTGCTTAATTGAATTTTTTTTTAATCTACTTTAGCCCCCCCCAGTGTAAAATTCCTGGATCCGCCCCAGAAAGAGGTTAGGGTTACTTCCTTCAAATTTTCCATAAACTTCTGATGGCTGCCGTTTCATTTTCAGACGTTGGAATGACGATCCGAACGGTCAAAAGTATGATCCTTGCGTGATGAACCTCTCAAAGTATTTTCCTCTTTTCTCTCTTGTTTTGTGATATATTGTATATCATTGAAATTGAGTTATAGAGCAAACTCGTGCTGATAACGTGTTGTAAAATTTATTTGGTTAAGTGATTTCATGTGAAGAGATTGATGAACAATGGTGATAATAAGTGAAAAGAGATTTGGGGGAGAATTGGAGGCTTGGAGCACATTTTGGGCTGGGCTAGAATTAGGAAAATGTTTGGATTATTGGTCTCATGGATATGTCATATTGGGTCATATATTTAGATTTGACATTATTGGGCCATTCATTTTATTTGGACTGAACTGAAAGTCTGAGACAAACATAAAATGTATGGACTTATTTTAATATTTTTGGCCCAAAGTTTATTAATACTACTATATTAAAAAAAAAAAAAATTGAGTGGGGTCTATAGACCCCACTAGCCCTATACTACATCCGCCCTTGATCTTATGCATGTGATGAATGATTATATATGGTTGCATGATAAATAAATGAAAGTGAACTTGAGATTTTGCGATATTGGGACTGGGATTCCCTTGGATTAAAACCACATGGTTCATTTCGAATTAAGAAATGGAACCATAGGGGTTCAATTAAATTACTTATGGGAGGCTATATGCCCGTAAGAAACTGAGCATGAGAATTGTCGGGGACAATTTGCTAACTAGTACCCCAAAAGGTTGATGTTATGGTTCTGATCAGGAAACACTTGGATGAAGTCATTAGGTTGGAATACTCATCAATTCAGGATCATCAAAAGGTTTTATGTAATCTGTATAAACTTTTGGACATTCAGTTGTTGGTTTTTGAGATGTTTTTATTATGGGTGGTCATATTTTGAACCACATTTAAATCTGAACTATGTTTGGTTTATTTTGGACCACATTTTTTGTGGCTTTATTTTGATCCGATTATTAAGGTATTTAGTGGTATTAACTCGATTTACTTTTTCATGTAAATGTTTAAATTGGAATATATTTGGTTCCTAGGCATGACATGTGGGGAATAATGTCTGGCTAATAGTGCAACTACGCACACTATCCTAAGGGATAGATCATTAATATTAATGCCTAGTAAGACCTCTATGACGACAATATATGGCACATATGGTTTGATAGATGGCTTTGGAAATGGCCACCTCATGTTGTCAAATGGCATAATTTTAGCCATTAAAGAGGCTATGTATGCTCCACGTTCAAGGGAAACGTTGTTGAGTTTAAAGATATCGAGCTAATGGTTACCACATTGAAACCACTGAGGAAAAGCGAATATAGTATTTGTGCAATACCTCTAATTTGTACGACCAAAAGCGTACTTGGAAGAAATTAGAGGGACTATCGACTGAGTTATATAGGACCACAATACGAGTGCTCGATGCACACCTTGTCAATGGCTCGAAGCCAAGTGAATCGAGCATGTATTTTCTATGGCATGACTGGCCAGGACAGCCGAGTAAAAAATGTGATGCGCCATATTATTAATACCTCTATCGGGCATCCACTAACGAATAATAAGGATCTAGTACACAATGATTACTTGTGTGTACCATGTTTTATTGGAAAATTGAATCATCTGCCAGCTTATGCACAAACGAGTAAGAATTCCCTCGTTTTCTTGGAGCGTATCTAATGGGACATATGTGGAATGTCTACAAGAAATGCTTCATATACTAAAGTCCTGACTCAGATTATACGGTTGAAAGCACATGCATTATCCGGATTATCCTACTAAGTCTATTAGACCGGATAATGCCGCGGAGTTTACATCGCGATCTTTTAACGACTATTGCATGTCCCTGGGTATTGATGTAAAACATCTGGTAGCACATGTTCATACCCAAAATGGCCTAGCGGAGGCATTCATAAAGAACTTACAGAGAATATCTCGGACTTTGGTTATGCGCACCAAACTCCCGATCTCTGCTTGGGGCTATGCAATATTGCATGCAGCGATGTTAATATGTTTGAGGCCCACTGCGACCCAACATTTCTCTGCGTTACAGTTGGTGTCTGGGCATACACCAGATATTTCCCATTTACGCACATTTGGGTGCGCTGTATATGTGCCAATTGCTCCGCCACAACGGACTAAAATGGGACCTCAACGTCGAATGGGCATATATGTTGGTTTTGTATCGCCATCTATTATACGATATTTGGAACCCTTGACAGACGATCTCTTTACCGTATGATTTGCGGACTGTCACTTTAATGGGACTGTCTTCCCGCCGTTAGGGGGAGGCAATAATGTTCACACTAACGTTCGGGATGAACGGCGTGAAGTCGTGTGGAACAACCCCACTATGTCTCATCACGATCCCCCTACAGCGGTCAGAGAATATGAAGTACGCAGAATAATTGAACTTCAAAAAGTAGCCAATAACATGCCAGATTCACTCTCTGACTTGGCTAAAGTGACGAGATCTCATATACCAGCTGCAAATGTGCCTGTAAGGATAGATGTCCAAGAGGGACAAAATATGGGAATGTCATCAATCCCAACTAACCAGTCGTATCTCCCGGCCCATAAGAGGGGGAGATCAATTGGATCAAATGATCTGCATCCCCGAAAGCGGGCGAATGCATAATTGTTAAATTTGGTTATTACTGATAATAATGGGATTCCACCCGATCCATCTCATAAAATAGTTCCGGACTATGGATCCGTCTTGGAGACGACGTCGGGGGACGCCTCGACATCAGTATCCATTCCCGAGAGTAGGAAAATCTCGGTTGATTATTCATGCATGAATGAGGTGTGAGTTCGGGACAAAATAATCATCAATGATGTGTTTGCTTATACAGTAGCTACTGAAATTATATCAAGTGATGGTATTGAGCCTCGATCGGTGGACGAGTGCAAACAAATGGATGATTGGCTGAAATGGGAAAAAGCAATCCATGCTGAGTTTGATTCATTATCGAAAAGATGAGTGTTTGGACAAATTGCTCCTACACCTCCCGGAGTTCTACCTGTGGGATACAAATGGGTATTTAAAAGGAAAATTAATGAGAACAATGAGATTGTGAGGTACAAGGCTCGTCTCGTTGCACGATGATTTTCTCAGCGACCTGGGATTGACTTTGAGGAGACATACTCTCCTGTGATGGACGTTATTAAGTTCAGATACTTAGTCAGTTCAGTAGTATCCGATGAACTGACTATGCAGCTCATGGATGTGGTCACATCGTATCTTTATGAGGATCTAGATACGGTTATATATATGAAAGTACCGGAGGGACTTATGGTACCTAAGACAAGTAGTTCTAGACCACGGAACACGCTCTCTGTAAGGTTGAGACGTTCACTTTATGGCTTGAAACAATCCGGGAGGATATGGTATAATCGCCTAAGTGAGTACTTGCTTAAAGGGGATACGTGAACAACGATATTTGTCCTTGCGTGTTCATTAAGAGGACAGGTTTTGGGTTTGCTATTGTTGCCGTTTATGTCGATGACATGAACTTGATTGGGACACCTGAAGAGGTTAGGGAGACAGCCCAGCTCCTGAAATCTGAATTTGAGATGAAGGATCTCGGACGTACTAAATTTTGTCTCGGGCTTGAGATAGTATACCGTGTTGATGAGATTTTGGTCCATCAATCGAATTACATCCAGAAGATGTTAAGACGCTTTAATGAGGATAAACCGAAGCCATCAAGCATGCCAATGGTAGTCCGATCATTGGATAGGTCAAATGATCCATTTTGTCCCGTGGAGGATGGAGAGGAAGTGTTAGCACCTGAGGTGTCATACCTAAGTGCAATAGGTGCATTATTGTACTTAGCTCAATGTACTAAACCTGATATCGCGTTTGCGGTAAATCTACTAGCTAGGTTTAACTCAGCACCGACACGCCGCCATTGGATTGGCATAAAGGACATATTTCGATACCTTCGTGGAACGACTAACATGGGCTTGTTCTACCCCTATGCGTCACTAAAGAACGCAAAACTTGTGGGGTATGCCGATGCTGGTTATCTATCGGACCCGCACAAAGCTCGTTCCCAGACTGGGTATGTCTTTATGATTGGGAACACAGTTGTGTCTTGGAGGTCTACAAAACAGACTTTAGTTGCCACTTCGTCGAATCATGCCGAGATTTTAGCACTTCATGAGGCAGTGCGTGAATGCACATGGCTTAGGGCCGTGATTGGGCATGTTCGAGGTTTCTGTGAATTGGCTACCACTGAAGATCCTACGATTATATTTGAGGATAATGCAGCCTGTATCGAGCAGATGAAAACGGGTTTTATTAAGGGCGACAACACCAAGCACATAGCTCCGAAATTTTTCTTCAATCAGCAACAACAAGAGCTCAAGCAAATAGTGATCCAACAGATCAGAAGTCAGGACAACTGCGCAGACTTATTTACTAAGTCATTACCGAAAATCACTTTTGAGAAACATGTTAAATCTATTGGCTTGCGCAGGTTGTCTGAGCTCGCTCCATTATAGGTTTCAGTGGAGTTAACATGAGGGGGAGTACCGTGCAGGTATTCCGTATCCAGAAGATACCCGGGTGCCCTGTTGTACTCTTTTTCCTTCGAGCGGGGTTTATTT
Organism: Penstemon barbatus; assembly: GCA_003313485.2. NCBI lineage: Eukaryota > Viridiplantae > Streptophyta > Magnoliopsida > Lamiales > Plantaginaceae > Penstemon > Penstemon barbatus. The sequence goes on along the minus strand of CM064878.1, from coordinate 21,583,547 downwards.
TTCCCACATGGTTTTTGTTACCCGCCAAGGTTTTAATGAGGCAACATTTGCTGGTTGAAAAGATTATGCGTTGTACTCTTTTTCCTAACCGAGGTTCTTTTTTCCCACTGGGTTTTTATTACTCGGAAGGTTTTAACGAGGCAACACGAAAAGCATAATAATGACTCAATAGGAATCCCCAAGGGGGAGTGTTGTAAATAATATATATTAGTGGGTATTCCTATTTAGTATTTATATAGTTTAGGGACTTATCTTGTAATAATTATCCACAATCCCACTTCCCATATATTGTGGGATTTGTAACTTTCCATGTAACAACTTGATTATTAATAAGATATCTCCCCTCCCCAAGATTAGATCCCCCAATTTTCTATATGTATTGTTTTCTCTGTATTCTTGTTTTTCTCTTTTCACTTATTATCACCATTGTTCATCAATCTCTTCACATGAAATCACTTAACCAAATAAATTTTACAACACATACTAAGTTTTGCAAAATTTTAAAAATAATAACTTAATTCATTAAAAAAACATGCACACACAAAAAAAAAAAAAAAAGGATCCAACTAGTCGGCTATAGACCGTCTGCCTGCCCTCTTGCTCTTTGCCATCTCCAATCCCCCTCCCCCTCATGCTCGATTGGAGATGACCTAAGCAGTAAAATCACGAAACCCATTTTTTGGATCAAATTATTAGTATATATAACCATTAATCATGCAAGTTTTTTTTGTAAAAACTACTACTATAATTTAAATGTTTGTAAGCATTTGGAGAACCACTCTAATTCCTTATCTGAATATTTGAAAATTTCGAAGAAGAGTTAGCTCATCACATGGTGATTGCCATGACAAAGTTTATATTTTTCTAATTAGTTTCCTACAAACAATCAATTTAATAAATTAATCTGAATAAACCACGAGTTTTTTTTTTTTTTTGTTAAATAATCTAGGAATTAAATGGGCTGTAAATGGATTCAAACAGAATCTAGGGTAATTATAATTACTTAATTCGACACATTTTAGGGCTGTATAAGGAGAAAATGTCACTCGAACAGAATCTTGATAATCCTAATCCCTAATATTTTTATATATAAGTATCTTAAGCAAGTTAATTTTTTTGGTTTCCTAACGGTTTAATTTTTTTGAAATGGATTGAGCACATCAAGTGAGTACATTTCTCAATAGGAATTCGAACATGAATTCGCTACTTTGTAGTGACCAACTTAAGCAAATAATAACGCAAACTATGATATAGAAAACTGCTTGTGAACAAGAAATTAAAACAAAAAAAGAATATATAAAAATTTCAGTTATTTGGATTCAAAAAATCATGTAAATTCTCATGTAACTAATTAATAAGGTGTTGAATATACCAAAACTCCATAATTATGCCTTTGACACAAACAACAGTATTTGGCCCCATTTTATTATTTGAATTAGTTCGAAAACTAATGATTATCTATCAATATAAAACTTGACTTTATAATTAATCAGTCTTGAGTTAATTATAAGTTATTTTTAAGACAAAATAAAGTTTTATCAATTGTTAAAGTAATCAAATATTCAAATACAAGTAAAGAGTTACCTCACGGTTAATTATGAACCTGAAATAATTATCAAAAAGAAAAAAAAAAAAAAGAAAAAAAAAAGTTAAGAACCTGAAACATTTACGATTTAAATAGAATTTTTTTTCTTTCTTCCAATTTCGTATATTTTTTAAACTGTTAATTTATTCATTTCTATAAATAAGTCAAACGAGCTAATAAACAAAACTTCATTTACAAGAGAAGAGAGATTTATTAGTTGTCCCATTAAGTATAATATTATTAGTTGGCATTAATCATAATTTGAACATTAAAAGCATTTTTCTTTTGCTTTTTTTAGTGAAATGGTAAATAAATTATTATATGTCTAAATCTGTCACCTTTTTTTTTATAACCCAGGTGTCCAAGCTTACACTAGACTAATCCTGAACCCTCAGAACTCTTGCCCTAGAACCCGGAATGATGTAAATCGCAGAATGTACCTCCATCAAGCCTTTACAAATACAAAGACTATTGTTTTTTTTTAATAAAACTAACATTAAATTAAAAATAGACTCACACTCCCCCCCTCCCCGCCCCCAACCCCCTTTTATTATTCTACAGTCTAGTAGATTTATAAAAAAAAAAAAAAAAAAAAAAAAAAAAAAAAAAAAAAAAAAAAAAAACAAAACTTTTTAAGAGAAATAAAAAATTACTCGTTGTATTAGGACTCATAAAACTTGGAACAAAAATTCTGTCCATTTCATTAATACACTTTCAAATTTCAATTAACTTTTCCATATGGTTCAACCTTATAGGCATAAACAAGATTACATTATATCAAGTTGTCCCCCAACCCTGCCTGCTTTTTAACAGCCACAAAATTAATTCTTTCATTCTTTCACTTTTCTTGCTGTCATGCTTTATTAATTATGATCTTACAACATGAACCAGGAATTAGTAATTAAAGTAAACTAATTTTTGAACAACCACAAAAATTTATCATGCATAAATATTTCAAAAAATAATAATATGTAATGTTACACGTGGCAGGGATCAATATATTGAATTAAAGTGTCAAAGTCAAGTCAAGCTTGATACTTTTTTTTAGGAGACCTAAGGCCATCTCCAACCCGTAGGGCTATTTACAGCCCTGGGGTGTCAATCTCCACCCGGGGAATCTGCACCCCCCTGAGTATCATCTCCAACCGGTAGGGCTATCTCCTCCAATTAATTAAAAAAAAAGCCTTCCCCACTCTCACCTATATTATCTATAATAATAATAATAATAATAATAATAATAATAATAATAGTAGTAGTACCAATAATAATAATAATAATAATAATTATTATTATTATTATTATTATTATTTTAAAAATAAGTAATATTAATTTAAATATGAAAATGCATAATAATTAATTTTAGAGACAATGATAATAATTATTTGGAGTAATTTAATGCAAAATTGTATTTCTACATTTTGTCTCAATTATACATTGAACATTAATGCTATATTAGGGTTTAAATAAAATTAAAATATTTCAAATCAAATTTTAAATGTGGCTAAATAAATTATTATTTCATAGACAAATATATAATTTTAAAATATTTATTTGAGTTAATTATCTAATTTTATTTGAGTTCATTTTCATTCATAATGTGTAAAATATTTATTTGAGTTAATTATCTAATTTATAAATAAATTTGGCTACAAGTTTCTATAATTTATAAATTTTAATTTGTACTAAAAGTTCAACAAAAGTGATATAGCTCAAATGGTAAGGAATCAAGTTTCACAATAAAGGTTTCGTGTTCAAATCCCAATTGTTACAAAAAATTTTAACATTAAAAAAATAAAAAAAAAATAAAAAAGAAAATGCAATGTGGCTGGGACGCGCTAATCAGCGCGTCCCAGCCCGAGGGCTGTGGGCGAGCCCACAGACCTGGGCGGTCCAAATGGACCGCCCAGTATCATCTCCAACCCGCGGCTGGCGGGCTGGCCCAAATCGACCCACCCCCCAGCCCGGGTTGGAGATGCCCTAACATGCCACCCTCAGTAATATAAGTATTTCTCTAATTTAATGATAGTATTTGTATTTAACTCATCTTTGTACTTTAAAATATTAATTAAAATAGATTCGAATATAAATTTTAATGTAATAATATATTCATCATCTCAGAAAAAAAAAAGTCAATATTTTTTTATTGGACAAGAGTCGATGATTAGATCCTATTTGAAAGAATTTTGACTCGATTTTAAGGGTCTCGATTTTATAAAAATACTTTGGGTGGTTTCATTGGAACATATGAAACCCACTTAGTTAGGTGGTATGAAAAAAAAATATGTGGAAATTAATGTATTTTTAAGAGTATTTGCGGGAGAAAAATAGATGATATGTGTCAAATCAAATAAGTTTCAAGAATTTGAAAATAGATTTGTGAATAAGATTATGCTGAGTTTCATTTATCTGATGAAAACTCATTTAAAAGGGTTTTGATTTCACGAACCTGGACTAAAACCCATCTACTTACGACTTCTTGTTGACAAAAGAGATGCTTACAAAATTTCTTTACGAAGATTCAAGATGAAAACCCTATACATATATATTATTCTAAACGAAATGCTATCACATTCACATACAAAATATATACTATAGTCTAGTTAGACTACATAAACTATCAAACTAAGATTTTTTTTAATCACTAAAGTGAGTATTTAAAACTCGAATATATTAATAAAAAATACTTATATTTATTTATTTAAATCCTGCTTATTTTTTATATATTCCACACATAAGATGTCGGCTACTCAAATTGAATCCACAAACCACCCACCAATTTTATTTAAATTAAAAATAAATTAAGAATAATTAACAAATAAAATTGTGGAATCAAGATCCCTAATCTATTCTATGACTATGAGCAACATAAATCCTCATCATTGAAGTTAATATATATACATAGAGCCCAATAAAATATTACTATTACTAGTAAATAAATACACATATGTAACTCTTCCAGAATATAGTAAATGACAATGGAACAAAAATATCCAATTTTATCTCGAATATAAAACTCTGTAATTTACTAATACTAGAGTTTTATCGAGGAAAAAACAGAGGAGGATTTAAATTCTAAGGACATGGGAGCTCACTCTGAATCATCAAATTATTGGACTTCTTGGAAAATCAGATTCCATTATTACTAATTTTAAAGATTTATTTCCATCTTGTATTGTATTGTATAATCTGTATCCCTTTCTCTCTCTCTTCACAAGGTTCGGTTCGTTCTTTAATTTACTCCTCAGCATTAAAGATTCAATTTTGGTAAGATTCTTTGATTCTTTCTCAATTTGAACTTCTGGGCATCCCTTACATTTATTTATTTAAGTCTTCTTGCTTAATAAAATCAAAATTGCTGCATAAATAAGTTGTCTTTGAGTGATGAACTGAAGTGGGTTTTTTTTATTTTTATTTTTTTTCCTTTAGATGATATAAATCTTTCAGTTTTGTCATATAATAACAACTTTTTTTGAGGCATTAATTTGCCAGTGTGCAGCCGTTCATTGAATTCACCCAGTCATGCTGCCCTGGATTCAGTAATGATAATTATGTCAAATGTTCTATACATAGAAAGTGTTTTGTGTAACTTTAGCTGTAATTTTAACATTTCAAAAATTAACTATTCAGCATAAATCCCCTTTACTTTCACTTTACTCAGATTGCTGCTCTCGTTTTTGTGTTGTGACGTCTGCCCTTTTCTTCTACTCAAAAGGTAAGCCATCTTCTCACTTTCAGATCCCTAAATTTTCTTCCCTTTAGAATTTTTCTTATGCTTTTTGTACTAAAACTACAAAGCTGAATTTAATGTTTTTGTGTTAGATTGTTGATTGTTTTCGTGTTCTTGTAGCGGAGAGATTTAAAGTTTGAATCTTTAGTGAAAAGATGAAAGGAGCTGCATATGTAGCCATTGCTGCAACTATTGGCAACTTATTGCAGGGTTGGGATAATGCAACCATTGCAGGTTCATTCTTCTTTTCTACTCCTAACTGTATTTTTTTCAATTGGTTCCCAGTTAAATCATTTGAATTTCTATGTTTTGTGTATTCCATTTTCTTGTGGCTTTTAAGGGTAATTCTAGCCACGACCTGGCTCGACTGAACTCACGTCATTTACATGTCAGGTGCAAAAGTTATATGTATATACACTTGCCATGTAATCACGTGGGTTTGGCGAACTAAGTCTGTATATGAATTTTCTACATAAAATCAAGTGTATAGGGAAATTGACATTATTATTTTTTTGCTTAATATGTTAAAATTTCCGATTTCGAATATGTTCAGGAGCTGTTGTTTACATTAAGAGAGAGCTTGAGTTGTCAGCAGCCATAGAAGGACTTATTGTGGCAATGTCACTTATCGGAGCCACACTTATAACAACTTGCTCGGGAACAATATCCGACTTGATTGGGCGACGCCCAATGCTCATTATGTCATCCGTTTTCTATTTCCTTAGTGGCTTGATAATGTTATGGTCCCCTAATGTCTATGTCTTACTTCTCGCGAGGCTCTTAGATGGCTTTGGTATAGGACTTGCAGTTACTCTAGTTCCTCTATACATATCCGAGACAGCCCCCTCAGAGATACGAGGCTTGTTGAATACTCTTCCTCAGTTTACTGGCTCCGCTGGAATGTTTTTGGCATATTGTATGATCTTTTCAATGTCTTTATTGTCCCAACCAAGCTGGCGGTTGATGCTAGGAGTTCTCTCGTTTCCCTCTCTTTTGTATTTTGCGTTGATGGTATTTTATTTACCCGAATCTCCTCGATGGCTTGTGAGTAAAGGAAAGATGCTTGAGGCTAAAAAAGTATTGCAGAAACTTCGTGGAAGGGAGGATGTTTCTGGTACATTTCTTTCTGTAGTTACTTTATTTGTTGAGCAATGGAACATGGTTCATCGGTTTTGGCATGAAATGTGTGTATTTATTGCGATAAAATGATTATTTAAGAAAGTATTAGTATTTATTATTATGTCCTAATATATACTGTGAATAATTGTGAGAGCGAAGAACGCTTATTAAGATCATTATTTCCGTAATAACTTCTTGTCTTGTTAAATAATAGGGTCATTTACGCTTAGACCCCATCAGGTAAACCCTAATTACCAAAAAAACCCCATGTTGTTTTGGAAATTACGAAGACACCCCCTTGCAAGGGGTATTGTGACAAAACAGGCTAAACCAGAAGAGGGGTTCTTGTAATGCCAAGGGTGTGATGTGGTAAAACAAGCTAAATCAGAAGGGGGTTCTTGTAATATCTGAAACAACTGAGGTAGCGAGTGTAATTAAGGTTTATGTGAGGGTAGCGAACGAAAATTACCCTAATTAATATCATGCCAAATTACATTTAATAGCTTGTGCTGATTTTACTATTGCTTTCAGGCGAGTGTAATTAAGGTTTACGTGAGGAGTAGCGAACTAAAATTACCCTAATTAATATCATGCCAAATTACATCTAATAGCTTTTGTGCTGATTTTAATATTGCTTTCAGGCGAGATGGCTTTATTGGTTGAAGGTCTAGCAGTAGGTAATGAAACCTCCATAGAAGAATACATAATTGGTCCAGCAGATGAACTCGATGAGGATCAAGACCCATCTGACGAAAAAGAACATATCAAGTTGTACGGGCCAGAGGAAGGCCTCTCGTGGATCGCTAAACCGGTCACGGGCCAGAGTCGTCTTAGCCTCGTTTCCCGCCAAGGAAGCCTCGTAAATCAAGGACATCCTCTAATGGATCCTCTTGTAACACTCTTCGGCAGCGTACACGAGAAGCTTCCGGAAACAGGTAGTATGCGAAGCATGCTATTCCCGAACTTCGGCAGCATGTTCAGCACCGCCGCCGAGCCTCAGATTAAAGACGAAGAATGGGATGAAGAGAGTTTGCATAGAGAAGGTGAGGGTAATTACGAAGAGACAGAAGCTGATTCTGATGACAATTTACATAGCCCATTGATTTCACGGCAAACTACGAGTTTGGAGAAGGATATGATCCCCAACCAATCACATGGCAGCATTTTGAATATGAGACGACATAGTAGTCTTATGCAAGGTGAAGGGGTTAATAGCATGGGAATTGGAGGTGGTTGGCAGTTAGCGTGGAAATGGTCGGAAAGAGAAGGAGAAGATGGTAAGAAAGAAGGGGGTTTTAAGAGGATTTATTTGCACGAGGAGGGTGCACATGGATCCCGACGTGGCTCCCTCGTTTCAATTGCCGGTGCTGATCATGTTCCTGTAGACGGTGACTATATACAAGCTGCTGCTCTAGTTAGCCAGCCAGCTCTTTATTCGAAAGAACTCGTGGGTCAACATCCTGTTGGGCCAGCAATGGTGCACCCTTCTGAAACCGCTTCGAAAATGCCGATTCTGGATGCTCTTCTTGAACCGGGGGTTAAACGAGCATTAATTGTCGGAATTTGGATCCAAATACTGCAACAGGTATGTACTATCAAAACTTTATAAATAAATGTTTTTTTGCCCTGCTGATGGCCCTTTTTTTTTTCCTCGTGTGCGTGCAGTTTGCTGGTATCAATGGAGTATTGTACTATACTCCTCAAATTCTTCAGCAGGCGGGTGTTGAAGTTCTTCTTTCGAACCTTGGAATTGGGTCGGACTCTGCATCTTTTCTCATTAGTGGGTTCACAAATTTTTTGATGCTTCCGAGTATTGCCGTTGCTATGAGGTTCATGGACATATCTGGTAGAAGGTAACTTATATACTCCTACTTGTTTCTAACTCTTCTTTACTTGTATCAATCTGATTCTATCTTTGTTAGCTTATTTGAATCTTTCTTAACTTCAATTTAACATTATTTGTTAGTGAGGTGTTCACGAGGTCGATATTAGAGCTAAATGCAAAAATACCCCCTGTGCTTTGCCTAATTGGCAAGAAACCCCACATGTTCTTTTTTTATTAAGAAAAAACTCCATTTAAACTTCCTTCATAAGTCAATAGGGAGGTTATTGCCAATTTTTAAGTGAACAGGGGGTTATTGTCAATTTTTTAGCTAATTTTCAAATATATACTCAAATTGAGCGAACAATAATACTTTTAATCGGTTCCTTTCCAAATCCTTGAATTTTTTTTCTGCTTTTTTTTTGCATAATTGAAGCGTCTACTTATAGTTATGAGGCAACCGAATATGTGTAGTGCCACTCTTGACAAGTGTAATCCGACAGATGGTTCTTGAATCAAGTCCAATCTCATGTTTCTGCCTTAAGTTTAACAAAAACTCGATTTTGCAATGTTTATGCAGGTCCCTTCTGCTGACAACAATACCGGTATTGATAATATCACTCGTGGCTCTGGTAATCGGAAACGTTTTTGACTTTGGAACTGTAGCTCATGCCGTAATTTCAACCCTGTGTGTCATTATCTACTTCTGCACCTTTGTAATGGGTTACGGGCCAGTCCCTAATATCCTCTGCTCGGAGATATTCCCTACACGAGTTCGTGGCATCTGCATTGCTATATGTGCTCTCGTTTTCTGGATATGTGACGTTATTGTTACTTACACACTGCCTGTGATGCTTAGTTCGATTGGTTTAGCTGGTGTTTTTGGGATTTACGCTGTAGTTTGCGTGATCTCGTGGGTGTTCATATACTTAAAGGTACCGGAAACTAAAGGAATGCCGTTAGAAGTTATTACGGAGTTTTTTGCGGTTGGAGCTAAACAGGGTGCTGCTAAAAGTGAGTAAAGAGGAAAGATTTAGATTAATGATGCAAGTTCAACAAGAATGGTGAAGTCTATAGAGTGATTTGTAGTGGTTTTTGTGCAATGTAATTTCTTTTCTGGATTTTGATTTTGATGTGGTATATATGGACAAATTTGAATGAGTTTGAATCGATTGGAATAAAACATGCCCATTACAGTATTTTTTGGGTCAAATAATATATTAGGATGTTATGTTAATGTTAATTATCACCATATAGGTTGGTTTAATGCCAATTTTCTTTGCTATGGAATAATAATAATTTGATATCACAAAATTAAAATGTATAGATATCCTAAATTGTCCTCTTCAACTTGTGGAAAGACATGGTTTTCTAAATCATGGTATGTGCAGGTAGAGGAATAATTGATGCCATGTTTTTTATGGGTAAAACGTCACATTCCTTTATTTTACGTGAATCGTCCCCCTCCCCGCCCCTCAAACACGCCTGCCCCGTTCCCATTTCTCCCCACGCCAAACACCCTCTTCTCCCTTAAACGCTAGTCGTCAGGGCCTGGATTCCGCACGAACCACAGGCCACAGTGGCACCCGGTACAACATAGCCCAAGCACCATCACAACTTGGGTGTGCTAATCAACGACCCAGGCCGTGTCAGTTCAGAGACGAGGGTGGATTGGGGGATGGAGAGGAGGGTTACAAAGTGTTGGTGGGAAAGAATATGTATCCTTTTTTGGGGAACGGATTTCCTATCACATCTTGGTGTCACACTTTTATGTCACACCAATATATGATTGACACGTGTCTCCCTATCAAAATTTATTATATACCCAATAATTTCACACAAATGAATGCTAAAACATGTGCTAATTAAATAAAGAAAGACCTTTAATTAAACTAGATAAGAGGTTAATCAAATAAAGGAAATGAAATCTTTGCATATTACATGGCAGAAACTATCACTCTTTTTCTAAAAAAAATTATGTCGACCTTTTAGGAGCAGTTTGGCCCTGCGTTTGTGGAGCCCAAAACCACTTTTGGGCTCTAAACGCAATTCTTCATCTGTTTGGCCCCCAAAAGTAATTGTCACGTTGGCGATTTATCGACGATCCAAAAGTTAAAAAACAAAGGCATATTAAGGGTGAGTTTGGCCTAGCGATTGTATAATTGCTTTTATAATAATTGATTATAGTATAATTGCTTTTAATAGAATTACTTTTACGATAATTGATTTAGCATTTGGTTTCATCTTTTCAAAAATGTTTTCAAGAATGTAGATTGTTTCTTAATTTACAAAATTAACCTTATAATTACATGTATGTTAAAGAATATAATTCAATAATATTTTTTTCATATTACTTTCACGTAACAATAAGACTATAATTAAAAAAAAGATTAGAACTTTTTACTTCATGTGACTTTTATCAATTGATTTTGCTGGAGCACAAAAGAGCAATAATGAAAAATAATGGTTCAAAATATTTATATTTACAATTATATTGGGTTTCTTTAAATATTATGAGGGTAGAAGAGACTTTTGAAAAGAACAAATATGCAACGTTTGCAAAAGTACCATTTTAGGTGCTTATCAGAAGTAACAAAATATCAATCTAAATGGCAAAATATTTTGATTCTTCGATTCCACTTTCATGGATCCCTTTTGAAATTCATAGAAATCGTTTGAAGAATCTCCATTAAACTGCAAATGCAAGTATTTTAAAGCAAAACGATGAAGGAAATTATTTAAAAAAAAAAAAGGATGAAGGAAATTAAGAATCAATCGACAATTTGGATATGATTTTGGTTGAGAAGGAGCCATGTTCTCCAGTCTCCACCATAAATAGTATAGATATTGTCCCCCCCCCCCCCCCCCCCCCCCCCCTTTTCTTTTGTTATCTCCTTAATTACTTGTTTGATTTACAAATCTTTCTTATTTACTTACATTCCATTTTACATTTTAAAAGATTAAAATTTGGTGTACATACTCTGGTATATTATTAATTTTGATAGAGTGACACGTGTCAACAATATATTGGCGTGACATAATAGTGAGTAGGGGTGAGCAAATCAAACCGGACCGACCGGACCGAACCGGAACCGACGGTTCGGTCCGGACCGTTTACCGAACCGGCCAACCGGTTCAGTAATCGGTTCCTGCGTGAGAACCGAACCAGCATCTATTCGGTTTTCGGTAAAAACCGTCGATTTCCCGAACCGAACCGAACCCATTAAATTTTTTTTTTCTCTATTATCATTTACCCAAACCCAAATACCCAATTACCCAATACCCTATTTTCCTACCCAAGTTTTTCCTATAACCCAATACCCAATCCCAAACCCAATTGTAATTTCATTTCTTCTCCCAACTCAAGCCCTAATTTTCGGTTTCCTCTTCTTCTCCTAACTCCACCCGCCGCCCAAGCCCTCACACCAAAAGGTGTGGTAGAGAGAAGAAGAAGAAAGAAGAAAATGGAAGAAAATGAAGAAAGAAAGAAGAAAGAAAGAAGAAGGGGGCTGGGGGCTTGGACCTTAGTGGAGTCGTCCAGTTTGCTTTCTTTTTTTTCTTATTTTCATTTTTCTTTAAAAAATAATGAAGAAAGAAGAAGAAAGAAGAAAATGAAGAAAGAAAGAAGAAGAAGCGGGCCTGGAGTAGTGGATTTCAGTTTTCTTTTTTTTTTTTTTCATTTTTCTTTAAAAAAAAAAAGAAATTCGGTATATATTTGGACCGAACCTGAACCGAACCGGACCGATCGGTATTTGTACCGAACCGGACCGACCATTTCGGTCCAGTACTCGGTCCATCTTTTTTTGGGACCGAACTGGGCCATAACCGAACTTCGGTTCGGTTCGGTCTGGTCCGGTTCGGCCCGTTTGCTCAGCCCTAATAGTGAGACACCAATGTGATAGGAAATCCGATTCCCTTTTTTGCTAATTAATATGTAACCTTTTTTTATTTTAAAATATATATTGCATGGTTATTTTAAGATTTGAAAATAATGAAAATTAAGTTTCAGATTCATAGAAGACGCTTGTACAACACCTATGCTCTATATTGCAAACTTATACAATATAATACAGGGCTACTTAGTTGAAAGAAATTCTCAGAAATGAAATCATTAAATTAACATGCATGAATTCGAGGATTGAATAAGACTAGAAATTTGATGTGTTAAAGTATAAGAGTTGCTCTGCCCTTGTGGGTAATTTGTATTCTCCTAAATCCTAAGAATCATACGAATCATACGAAAAAGAAAGCTAAAATAGGAATTCAATTACTCCAATCAGATAACTAACACGATCGTCTTACGCTATAAACTTATCAACAATGTGGTATTGTCATTGACTCATTATCGTAGAAACAATAAGTGCAGAGCACATTACAATAGTCGCATAGATTATTATTCCAGCGGAACAAAAAGATAAGGGCACAAGGCCTAAGACCAAAATTACCCATCAAAATATACGATAGACATGTCAAACATAAAACTATTTAAACAACAGGTTTCTATTTACGTTACCTCAAGTTTTATGATGTAATGATTAGAGCTCCGTAGCAATTTTCAGAATTGACCTAATGGAACTTAAGGGTTCTGTGTCTCCTCAGATTGTGGTTTGTTCCCAAAGGAATTATTAATGTGATCAGATGTAGGTCTATGCTCTACTTGACTTTCGGACTTCGTATTTGACTTTAGTGGCCTCTCAAAGTCTCTGGCTGCAGCAGGATCGATTACCAATTTGTTGAGTTTTTGATCCTGCAACATGGTTAAATCTCATTATCAACTCTTCATCAAAACAGACGAACATAGATAACTTGGTTTCTGATTCTATCCATCCCTCATACAAAAACCAATGAAATTGTTACTGCAAGGAAAAATCATCAAAAATACAAATTTTTGCTCTTCTTGAATATGAATTCAGGTACTCCTTATTTACATTTTATTCACTTTGAAGGGGTAATCACAAGATCAAAACTACACCTCTCTGGCAACAATCTAACTTAAACCCATATATCCCTGTACCCATATCCATACCGAGCTATTCCTCGAATACTACTACAAATATGAAGTTATGTTCCGAAATATTATTTATCAATTGGACAACTATGCAAAAATTTGCATAAAAATTGGTACCAGTCTATTATAAAATTCCATGAGTATATGAAATATTTATAAAGAAAGAAAGAAAAAGTTCAATATGAAATTCTTTAGATGATGTCCATGATATGATATAGTGTCAGAGTTAACTAGTTGTGTCTTCTATCACCCATATTCATCAATAAAGACCCATAATCTTCAGCACTTGTTGACATAAAATTTAACTACTCTAAACACCCCCATTTCAAATGCCATAATTGGAGATACAACCATTTCATAAGAGAATCAAGAGTTCCAATTCAAAACTTAAACTTTGGCCCTACAATTCATTTTTTTCCCAGTAGTATCAAATTCTAACTATCAGATCAAACTATAAACCTTAACTAAATGAGTCAATCTGCTTTCATGATGAGCATCCAAGTGATTGTAACAAATTTCAAGCTCACTTGCACATTAATGGGGTTATGGATGAAAGGGGTCGAATCTCCAACATTCAAGTTGATGACTTGTAAAACAAGTTAAGATATGCTTATCAGAAGAGGCTCCCGGTTTTCTCGTAAATTTAGAAACTAGAAGGTAGACTTACAATTTGCAGTGCCTCGAGCTTCTTCTGCAGTGCCTCATGCTCTGCCTGGATGCGGAATGGAACACCATGCTTCTGGTACACATTGTTCTGAGCCAAATCTTCATCAATATCACTTGAAGTTGTTGCAAAGGGATGATTCGCAGGTATCCACCTGACTGTATCCGGATCTACATCAGGAGGTATTGATTCTCCCTCTTTGAGAAATATGGTAGGTCTCTTCCACTGATATGCACGAGATCTTCGTCTTTGATGTACGGATTGTTGCTCATCTGTAAGAGTCACTGGAGCTAAACGATATACTTTTCCACACATCTCAACAGTTGAATTGCTTTGGCTGACCTTGACCATAGGATTATTGAATGGGTCTTCGTACTTGAGAGGTGTTGAGCTGTGAAATATAAACTAGAACATAAATAAATTTGCAAGAGCAAGCATAGGAAAACAATAAACCCAAACATCAGCAAGAAACTAAATAATTCTGCACAAATTCAACACACATTGTTACCATCATCATACACATGATCCTGAAAGAAAATTGCATTTTAACTTCGTAGATACTCTTATAGTTAAGTTGTTCAACAACCATTGCAAACAAATGATTTAGAGAAGCCTCTCTAAATGATATGGGCTCACAACTAGTACACTCTTAGAGCTCAATGTAATGAAAGATAAGAGTCATACATGCCTCTTCTATCAGATCTAAGCTGTCCACGACGAACAAGATCAGCTACTGAACCAGGACGACTGTCTCTTGATTTCCTTGCAGCATAACCTCTCACCACAACAACTAACATGGTTGCAACTATACATAATCCAATGGTGAGATTACCGCCAAATTTGAATTTTCCAGTCTGGAAAAGAGAGAAATACGAGAAAGTAAATATCCATGAGGATACCATTAAACCTTTCTATTCAGGTAAGGTTTGTCTTGCAATATAATTGAAGACAAGATTTGACTTTTTTCTACACTGAGAAAGAACGACTAGTTATAAAAGCAGCAAATGGCTACAAATATCATGTACCAATTAAAAATCAATCATCTAGTTCGCCTCAGAATCAATCAATTCAGAGAAAATATAAACAACGTTAAAAGAAAATATTAATGCACTTTCAGAATTCTATTGTTAAACTGAATGGACCAATGCAAAATATAGAGATAATCACTATGTAAAGGTTAAAAATCAAATGATGCATTCAACTCAAAGTATATCAGTACCAAAAAAAAAAAAAGAACACTAATAATAACAACACTTCTATATTGGTTTATTACTTTATTAGATTACGGCCATTAGGATATTGATATAAACAGGACAACTTGAAACACTATACACAAGTTCAATCTGTAAGTCAAACCAAAGTCTCAAATGGTGAGCAACCTAATGTCAGGATTTTAAAGAAGTCTGCATAGAGTAAACGATTTGCACCGAGAACATTAAAGAACCAGGGTCTAACTCTAGCAATGATTAACTGTACTATTCAGCAATGAAATTTAGAATTATATCCCAAATGCAAAAACCATAATGCCTAATTTACAACAGGAAATCCTGCAATAGGTAACCGGGGCCTCCAATGGGAATTCTAAAACAAATAAAATCATATGGCTAATTCCCAAAATATAGTGAAAATATTGATAATTATCATAATGAGAAAGCTAAAGCAAGCAGGGAATTACCGAGAAAACAAATGAAGGGAGAGTGCTAATTGATTCTTGTAACTTAGCCACTGGGTTTAGTTGTCTAGATTTCTCTGCATTAATTTTCTCCGAATTTTGAGTAACAATGGCGTCGTTCTGCAGGCGTCTCTCGTCATCTGAACTCACTGCTCTCACCACAAATTTTCCGGACTTCACTTTTCTACTCCAAAATGTACAATTACTACAGTCCAAACCAAATTCGGGTCGTAATTGTAGCTCGTTGGAGCAATTGCGAAGCTTTATTCCAAATAATTAAAAAAAAAATTATATCAAAGAATAGGAAAATTAACAACAATTGAATGCCTAAGAAATTTGCTTACCGGAAAGGATGACGATGCATGAAGATGTACGGTCCAAATGGAAGCCATTTATAATTCTAAATTATTGTTTCTGGAAGAAAAGAGAAATCATACTGGCAAAATGGGAAAAATTTAGGGCAAATGTGATTGCAATTGGGGAAGATATGGGTGTAAAATTTGTTTTGTAAAATTTCTCGGGATATTTTTTGGTGTATGGGCCTATTCGGATCAGCCCAATTTCAATATGTTACTCGGATCAGAATATCAGATCCATAAATAAATGGATCAGAAATCAGGATAAAAAATTATGTAATTTTTATTGATCCAAATCCAATTACATTCAAATAAAATATTAGTATATAGATGTGATATTACTTTCTATAATATGTAAATGAATTTGTAGCTAAGAACTATTTGTTACAACTGGTCACATATATGCACTGCACAAATTTACAATTAGGAACTTTTTCATTATATAATTACGAATTTAGATATATGTTTATCAATTTCTAACAGAATTAATTGCAAATTAGAGTATATATATTTTAAGAATTCAAACTTGGGCCAAATGCAGGCAATCAAGTTTAAGCATGAACTGGGCTAGCTGTCAGTGGATCTTATTTAGTATGAATTATGTTTGGATTTAATTGGGTTGTTTATAATATTTTCTCACGGATTATTAAATAAAATATTTCTAGTCCAAAAATTGTAAAATATCAAAAATAGATGATGCGTGAAACAGGAATACCATAAATTAATAATTAAATCTATGGTTTTTTCTCCTGTGGGTATAGCAAATCAACTAGTACGTGCAGCTGAATCTTTAGCTTTTTGCTTTTGACCGCTTTCTAGCTTGTTTTCAATTTCATGCCTTTTTCATTCCTTTTATAAACATATGGTTAGGGTTGAACGAATGACGGATTTGAGACTAGAGACACGTAAATTTTGGTATTGAGATTTTCAATTTTAAATTCGTCCCGTAATAATTTGATTACTTATTTTCTGATATTCAAATTATAACGAAACGAAACGGAGTGAGATTTCGGGTTCCATATTTTTAAACATAAATTCTCTAAGGATCGGACTTAAAAAAGAAGATAAGACTTGATTATTAAAATAAAATTAGGAGCATGGGACTAGAATAGTAGGATTAAAAAAGGAATATTAGATTTCAGTAAAAAAAAAAAAAAAATTCTAAATGGTTAATTAAACAAGGGGTTTTTGGCACTTTGCACACTGGAATTAAAGGGATTTGAACTTTGCACCCTAACTTAAAAGTTTTGGTATTTTGCATCCTGAAAATATTAGTTGGCACTTTGCACCCTAGCGTGTGTTTTGTACAAAAAATTTATTGATTGAAGGGCATTATAGTTATTTTCGAATATTTTTGGCACTTTGCACCATAAAAGTATAGATTTTGACACTCTGCACTCTGAAATATATAATATTGGCATTTTGCACCCAAAAATATATAATTTCTAGCATTTTCAACCCCAACTTAATATGATAATCTAAATAATGTAAAGAAAATGCAATATAATAATATGTTAGATATGTAAACGTACGTGCATTTTAGATATAAAGTAAATAATCTAGAGGATATTTAAAATCAAAATAAAGACAATGTCTTTTTTTTAATCTAAATTTTATTGAGAGAAAATTTTAAAATAAGTTATATAAAGTAAAATAAAATATATTTAGAATAACAAGCTTATGATTGTTGTGCATAGAAATGACGATTTTATCTCTACATAGCCGACATTCATGAGTTTTTTTTTTAATAAAAATTCATTAGGGTGCAAAATGTCATACAAATTATGTTTTTAGGGTGCAGAGTGCCAAAAAATTAAATCGGGGTGAAAATGCTAATATTTTATAATTTTAGGTTACAAAATGCCAACATTCTATATTTGATGGGTGCAAAATCTATATTGCCAATATGCAAAGTGAAGAAAAAAAAATTGAAAATAACTATTCTAACATTCTATCAATGAATTTTCTTACTAAAACACACTAGGGTGCAAAGTGCCAAACAAATTATATTTTCAGGGTGCGAAATGCCAAACCCCTATAATTCTAGGGTGCAAAATGCCAAAAACCCATTAAACAAGATTATACATCTTGTAATTTGTAATTGTAATTAAGTAAAGTATAGTATAAGTTACATAATAGTGAATATTTGATGACAATGTTTATGTAATTATCATGAATCTGATCCATATAAAAGTTTTCAATCAAAATTCCAAAAGGATTCCATCTTTTATATCTTTATTGTTTAAAGCAAAAGGTTGAAAAACCAATATTCCAATAATAAAGAAAGAAACGTGTAAACTGCATGCTCTAAAACAAGAAGGGTGTGATACTACCTTAATTTATGTACCTCAGCTCATAATATGAATGTTGCCTTAACAACAACCGACAATCCCAACTATCGCCTTACTAGCTAAACTTTTTCCGACAAATTAATTAAAGTGTGTAATTTTAACTCAATTTAATTATATACACCACATTTGACTATATTGCCGGGTAATTGCATGTAGTCAAAATTAAATTTAATCGTATCAAAATATATGGTTTGTAGTTAAATAATAATGGTGATAGTAACTACTAACAAAACACAATTGTTATCAAGTTTGAACCCTACCCACTCCTTTTTTAATATTTATGCATTTTTTTTTAAAATTCTTAGTAATTATAAAAAAAGAAATATGGCCTTCTTTTTTTTTTTTTTCAAATAATCTACATTCTTGTTCTGATAATTTTCGCCCTTCAATAAAATTGTTCTAACTCCACCTCTGATTGCTATGTAATTGGCTATCATAGCCAAACAAAGTATGAGCATCACATTTTATTACTCGGCGCATCTGAAAGTAGTAACTAGTAAGTTAAGTATGAGGACGTAACATGCTTATTGCATGCATCACTTGTAAATAATGATGCGTTTTTTTCGCGTTTCTGTTTAAAAAGTGTGGTTAGTCACACGATGAGCATTGTAGAGATAACTTTACGTCACTTAAGCGATAGGTGTTGCCGACCAATTTGACTTATTTAATACATTAGGTTTAGCACAATAGATATTGCATTGGCTTACAAGTTTAATAATATACGATATTATATATGATTTGTAATTTGATTCATTTGCAAATGGAAAAAAATCGAAAAATAGAAAAATAGAACTATCGTGAATAGTATCCTTATGTCGAACATGTCAAAACCCGTTGAAGAGTTGAGTGACACGAAGTTAGATCGAAGCTCATCTTAGCTAACTCGTTATAGACACGTACTGCCTAACTCAGGCAATTCCATGCAATCCGCATACACAAACAATCGAAAAGGCTTTCATTATAGTATAATTACATGTAATTGTCATGCATATAACAATAACTTACAATTAAAATTAGGGAAAGCATCTTGGACCCTATGCACATAGAATTATTATGGGTCTTCATTTTTCTCAACAAAGGATTAATTATGAGGTTTATCTAAAGCAAAACCCTAACTTCTTCATATAAAATGTATCTTTGTCATTGATGTACATGTGTTACACACTAGCATACCTTCTAGTTGATTTCATGTTGAGTTTATTTATTATTAAGCATCAAACAAAATGATGTAAAATTTCATTATTATAATTATATAAATTTAGCTCCAACAAGCTCTATTCAGAATAAATTTCATGATACTAGTTTTGCTATATAAAAATCCAAACAATAAATAACTCTAAATCTAATAAGATTAAACTTATAGCAAAAAAAGAAAAAAGAAAAATAGATTAGAGAATAGCTAGAGTGCTAAAATAACTTTATTTGAATGTTCAATAGAAATTGGAGATGGAGATTGCAAATATAAGGCCATAAGGGTTACCTTCTTAGGGCAAAATATGGAGAGGAAAAATTGGGGAGCAAAACTATCATACTGTGAGATGATTAGATAAGTAATAAGTATGTATTGCAAGGTAATTTTTATTCAACCACAACTTTTAAAAATTGTAAAAATGACTCCATTAATTATGTTTTGACTGTGACAGACACGCTTCATAACCGTGTTCAGCATCCGTTTGAAATTTTTTTCAAGGCTATTTTCTCGAACACACAACACATAGCTTATCTACACATGTCGAATCCGTGTCGGTGTCGGGACCTTATATTTTTTCATTTTATTGAGTCTCGTGCAACATGGTGTGTAACTATAAGTTAATTATATGTATATTCAAATACAATACCCTTCTTATTAATAAATCTGATAATTGGATGCACACAATCAAATTTGAGCTTATCTAGCTAGGACGGTTGGATCAGAGAATTGGAGCATAAAAATTTGCGAAAGGGACGTGTACGGGTCTGATAATATGATAACCCGGCCAGGTCCATGTTTAGGTCGAGTCAACTTATTACAAAAATGTTCTTTGTTTATTTGACATGTTAACACCTAAAATTGACCGACCAATTTTTAAAGCAAAGCAATCCAATAAAAAATAAAAATAATCACGGTTATATGACATGGAAGATTGGATGTGATTCATGAAATGTGATTAAATTGAGTCTGCTATCTTTTTATATTTATTTTTTTATTTTAAGAGTGTTAAGAATTTAAACATGATTTGATTCTTTTTTACGTACTTCGAACATATTAATACGAGAGCTTCTCTTAACTACTCTGAACTATTAATATTAATTACTCCCTTCGTCTCAAAATTTTTGCTCCCTTTAGGTTTGGCGCGGAGTTTTAAAAAAATAAATTTTTGTTATTCTTTGAGAGAAAAGGGGAGTTATATTTTGGGACATCCCAAAAAGGAAATAAGAGTAAAAACAATGGAACGGATGAAGTATTAAATTATTGTGAATTTGTCATGATTTTCCTCAACAGCAAGCTAGCTTGACTAATTAATTATAAATAATTAAAAAATATTAGTAGCCAAGTGTCATTAAATATGAATTAATCATTTACAGATGTAGCCAAAAGATTAGGCATATGCATTAATTATGTGAACTTTTACTTTTATTTGTTTATAATACAATTAATTAGTTAAATATTGAGCTAGCGTTGAAATTTAAACCAACCCACATGGTAGACGGCTATTGGGCAACACCAAAGATTATCCATCTTTATTTATTTCTTGGACGGTTCCCATTAGAAGGGAATAAAATGTTCTACATGTACATAATTAACAATTATGGTTGTATTAATTAATTGGATAAAACATTATTCTAATTGGCTATGAGTTAACTTTAATGGAAGAAAAAGTTAGCTGTTGTTTGAACGGGAATGTTCAATGTTGCTTCAAGTGGTGCTATATTTTAGTAGATCGATTATTAAATTATGAGCACAAATTTCCTAAAAGATAATTAAAAAATATTGAAGATAATTTAATTATATGTATAATAATAGAGAATTCATATAAAAATATTAATAATAAGGAAAATAAGAAGAAGATCAACGATTTTTCCACTTACTACATATGTAACCATATATGAGAGAAAGGTACATGGTATTTCACGCGTTATACAAAACCTACACGAAATTATGAATTAATAAAAAAATTATTGTTCCCGTTGAAAATATTAAAAAGTTTTTATTTTGAATTGACGTAAACGAAAAATAAAGTGTAATTCTGAAACTATTTGTTTGTGTAAATGCTCTTTTATATTTCTTGATTTTGTAACTTTTTCATAATTTTTTCTAGTTTTTTCGAAATATTCCGGAATTTTTTTCAACGTTTAGTTGATCTAAACATATATTGAAAATTGAATCAAAAAAAAAAAAAACATATATTGAAAATAACATTCTAATTCATGCACGAAACTATCTTGTGAATTTTTTACTGCATAGGATTCCCTGTATTATTCAATATTCGGGATGAAATCACTCATCTATGCAAATTGCTCGTTTCAGATCGACATACTTTAAGAAAATATTTTAAAATACTTCAACTGAAATTGTAAGTAGCAACTTAAGTATTTTAACAATAGTTTCTTGAAATATCTCGATCTGACACGACTAACTTTGTTCAAATGAGAGACTTCGTGTCGGATATTTAATAATACAGGGGGAATCTAAGTAATAAAATAACACATGATAATTTTATGCAGGTTACACATAACACAAGATATATAGCAGTATCTCACTTTAACATTTCACATCATCCCCCAAATATGTTGAATATGCATAATATTTTCATGGATCAAAATTTTAATATGAATCCACCAAAAACAATAGGAAATTTTATGTTTTTTAATCAATCAAAATGAATATAGAGTATTTTTCACTTTTAAATAATTCTTTAATATTTAATTGACCGAAACATACTACGATAAAATCAGATATGTCCTTTATATAAGTTGTTTAATTTTACGTCTTGGCGATTTTTCCTACTCGAATCTCATTGGTGGTAATATGGATGAGATGATCATATAGGTTGATTATAAAATTATTGATAGTTTGATCTTTTACACCATACTATTTTTATCATCACAAGAATTGAACCAAAAGCCACTCAACTCTTTTATTCTTTATTCTGTATAGACCAAGAAAACCCTACAGTTTTATAAATTTATAGAATAGATCGTTATCACACTTTTGACGATTAAAAACTTGGATATAATTACATGTAATTAACATTAATCAACAAATTTATTAAAGATAACTTGTTGCACATAAAATTCCATATATAAGATTTCCAGTTTGAGCGGTCCCACAACTCTTTCTATATTTGTCACCTTCTTTTATCACAAACAAAGAGTTCTCACATGCCTTTCATGAATTGAGTTCACATGTCATGTTTGATAAATCTCATCCAAACCGATATTTCAATAAATTGGTCCTACCCCAACCAACTCACCCCCTTTTCGTGGCCCTAGTTTAATACTTTAATTTAAAATTTAGAAGCTAAGAGAGTTTTTTCTCAACTGTCTTTCTCAAGATAATCTTGCCTCTTAAAAGTTTATTCAATAATGAAATAATTCTTTAAGGCTCGTTTATGATAATTATAATTAATTTTAAAAAAAAAGGGAAAAAACTAAAATGGGGCCCACATCCAAGGTTTGGACCACCGACTTACGGGCCCAAAAAGAAAAAAGGAAGGGAAGAGTAAAAGGCAGGCAAGCACAAATCCAGCCACAAATACGAAAAGCCCTGCCGTTTTGGGATTAAAACTAAAAAAGGAAAAGGGAAAAATAAACGAGGAGCAATGTTCAAACTTCAAACCTTCGTCGCCCCTTATATGTTTAAATAAATATATAAATGCAGTTCAAGTATTCTCCCTTTATTTTTTTTAATAAAAAGGATAATCACAACTAAGTCATAATTAGGCGGGCCACCAAACTTATTAGTCATAATAATATTCTTTCTTAAGATAACTATCCAACATAAAACTCTAGGCATCCATAAGGTCAACATTACTTATAAATTTTTTTTTTTTTTAACACTACTTTAATTGAGTTCACCTAGATTTACAAGGTTAAAGAGAAAAATGTTTTCGCGGACTATGAAATCTTAGAAATAAGTCACCCCAAATCAAATAAAGAAGGTCTTTTAGTAGTCATCTTTGGTCCAATAGTCTCCTTTAGTTGAAAAAATGGCCCCAATTTACACCCAACAACGACGAAATGCTAAAAATAGACAAATTACAAGCACAAGCATGTACTAATTTATGTATTTCTTCTTTTTCGACTGAATTTTATCAATAATTTCCCCAAAAATAAAACAAATTTCAACAAATTTCCCCAATAATTAATTACTCAGAAGAAAACACAAATCCAGTTTGCCAGATAAAGCCTGTATGTATGTAGCAAATCATATCATACCTGTCTTTAAAAACAGGTCCAAATATACCTCTGCTCGGAATACAGCTTTGATTGCCCTGGATAACTAATTGAAATTACTTTTTTAAATAACCAAATGTAATTTCAATTTTGTGATACTACACTACCAAACAGGACCCAATTTCATACACACACACACGCACACACAAAATTAAAATTCGATCAAATTCATCTAGCCCTAATTTCTATTCCGCCCTACTCTGAATAAATTATACAGTAAACTAATCAAGGCAAAAACATATTCACATAATTTTCTCTTGGTTCAGGCTGTACTCCGCCGGCCTCCGGCACGCTTCCGCATTTCTGACACCGCGCCGCCACCAAAATCTGGCGGCAAGAAGGACAGGAAGAATGAGACCCCAGCCACGTGTCAATGCATCCGATGTGGAATCCGTGTCCGCACTGCGGCAGCACACGGATTTCCTCGCCGGCGGCGAACTCCGCCAAGCAAATAGGACACTCGAAGAGCTTCGCCGCCTGCTCGTTGTTGTCGCCGGCGCCGTAGGTGAAGCTCGGCAGAGATTTCAGAACCTTCTTCTTCACGCCTTTGTTGGCGGACGGCGCCCGTGGATTTCTCAATCCTGATGCGGCGGAGGAGAGGCGGCGGATCCAGGAGCACCGCGCAACGGCTACGAGGCCGAGCACGCAGATGAGGGCGCAGAGGAGGGCGGCGAGGATTACTACGAAGTCGGAGTTTAGGTTGACTGGCGGTGGGGGTGGGGAGGAGCTGGAGGACGTTTGTGGTGGCGGGGAATTAGTTCCGGCGAGGATTCGTGAACGTGCAGTCATTTTTTGGAGAAAGAGAAATACTGTGTTATATGAGCTTGAAGTATGGAGGAGGAAGCTTGCTTTCAGTGCCAGATGCGTTTGTGTATATATAGATACAAACTAATAAAGACTATATCTGTTAGAAAGGTAAGCAACAATTTAACTAACATTTGAAATGAAGTGAATTGTAAATATGGTAAATTATTGGGGTTATCCTGAAATTTCAAAAACTTTTAGAAAAATTTTTTTTTTATCGAATAAAATATAATATTAATAAAAGTAAAGGTTTGAAACAACATCAACACATTGGGGAGCCTAGATGTTGTGATTGAGAATTCACCAAAATATTCAATGTGAATACATCGAGATGGATCATCTATCACATTTTATTGCATAATTTTTTTTTATAACATTTTGTTGTTATATTTTTGTGTCACGCATGTAGATCTATTGACACATGTGAAAAAAAAAATGGTGACATATGATCTTTGAGTTAATTAAGGACAATTTACCTCATGTGATATTCATAGTGTTCATTACTTTCATGTGGTTTGAAAAAGAGCATTTTACCCCCTATAATCTTATAGAAGTTTAACACTGTCTCCTTGATATTTTTAAACTTAACAAAATACGAATTGACAAAACTACCCTCCTTATATTCGACACTTTACCCCTAGTAATATGATAAATGAGGTAGTTTACCCTCCTTGTGTTATGATCTATGTGGCACTTTACTTCATGTGTTATAATAAAACTTGCACTTTACCCTCCTATATTACACAAAAAAACACTTTCATGTCACTCTTAATTTTGGCAAGTGAGTTACAGTCTCCTTTGAATGAGGTAAATTGCTCCTTTATAATTTGCACTGGAGGTAAAATGCTATTTTTCAAATCATATAGGGTAAATTGAACATTATGTATATTTTAAGGGGTAAATTAAATATTATACATATTATCGAGGGTAAATTGACATTAGCTCATAGATGACATCACCATAATAAATGTTGTGAAACATTCTCAATCACAAGATTTATAACTTTTTCATAGACCTGGTCTATTCATGTATTTTTCATCAATAAGAGGTCGTGGAAGGAAATATAGAGTAGGATCTCGGGAGCAATCACTTATCCTAAAGTCAATTAGTGTTAGTAAAACACATATCCAAATCTTAAAGTACATCCGTAAACTCAAGCGTCGATAACATTTCATTGTGACTTGACACACACTCGGGTTTTTCCACAAGGCAAATGTTGTTGAAACATAACATTTGGTTCACCTCCCATTTTTTTGGGTATTTTCTAGTATATAGTACTAATCCTTGTAATTTGGTAGTTATTAAATTTTGTGTTTTTGATTTGATAGTTATTGAAAATATTCATGTAATGACTGATGCATGAATGTATTCACTCTTGAAAAAAAAAAAACAAAAACATAACATGACCAACACTTAAATATGTCTTCTTGCAGTTATAATTCAATTAATAGTTCATTTTATGTGATTTCGGAACTGTCCATTTGAATGTAAATATATTTTTCTTGATTTGGTTGTATAAGATTTTAGTTAGTATTTTTTAATATATCATCGATTATATGTTATTTTATTGTTCGAAATAATTTAAGACCCCTCAACTCAAGTGCGTATGATGCACAAAAAAGCCCATTGGGTTATATATATCTACCCATTATAACAAATATAGGGCTGTAATCGAGCTGAGTAGTATCGAACGACACACTGTTCAAGTTTGGATTGATTTTTATCGAGTTTGAAATTTTGTGTTTGAATTTGGTTTGATTTTCAATCGAGCCGAGCTCTAACAGGCTTTTATCGAACGAGCTCGAGCCGAGTATCGAGTAGCCTTTTACATGTAATTTTTCAATTTTTTGCTTATCGAGTCGAGCTTCAAAAGTTATCTAACGAAAAAAGATGTTCAAGCTTAATTATTTGATTAGTGTGACGAACCGAGCTCAAACGAGCTTTTATCGAACGAGCTCGAATCGAGTATCGAGTAGCTTGATTGATTTTCAGCCCTAGATATATTATGATATTACAGATCTTGTTCGTAAAATTGTTAAATTGATAGGAAACATTTTGGTTGCACCTACCGTATATATCTACTCCACATGCTATTTTTAAATATAACTAGTGTGGGTATGTCAATAATTGTGCAAGAATTGGTGTATTAATTTAAAAGATACTTAATTAATGACGAATGAAGTCTTGTAATGATGGAAAAGATGAGTCTTCAAGACTTCAAAGATTTTCGATTCGAATATTACCAAAATTGTATGTGTCTATATTTTTCAATTTATCACCAAAAAATAGTAATTAATTTTTCAGTTAATATCAACTAGTATTGTTAGTGGTATATTCTTACTTTGCTAATAATAATAATAATATATTGAGAATAAATTGTTTCATATGGACTGGATAACAAATATAGTTTACCTTATAAGGTCTTGGACAATCTTCAACTCACAAGTTCGGTTCAAGGTTCAATCCAATTAATGCGGATTTTACCCAATTCATGTGGTAAAATCTAATACCAAGAAACTAAAAATAGAACGACAATGGTGTCTTGGGTTGCTAAAAATAGTCCAACAATTTTTTTTAATTTAGGATATGTTGGTAATATGTAGATTTAAACTGATGAAAAATTAAATCTCAATCTCATAAAACGCAAGTGAGAAAAAAATTTGGTTAATTGTCGAAAAAAGGATTATGTTCAATGTTTTGTAAATATAATGGGATTCCTTGTTAAACAAGAAAAATAACACAAGGTTTTTGTGCAGATTTTTCAAAATACTGGTGGGTATATATCATGTCTTTTTTTTTTTTCCTAAAAACGATAAATACAATAAAAAATATTTAAAAAATAAAATTGATCTTCTCGTATTTTCTTTCTCACATAAATTATGACAGGAATGTATTTATCAGGAGTTTTAGATATATATATTAACTATCTGCCTAAGTTGTCTTATTAGCGCCTACTTGTTGGATGGGAATGCGACTGATATGGATATGAGAACATATTGTCCAAATTGAGTTGATCAAATTTATTGTGGTGTTTGACTATTCACAAAACTAGCCCATCAATTAATTAATTTTAAAATACTAGTGCCCAATAATGGTAACGACCATAGTTTTAACTTAACTTTTAAGTATAACACTTTCAAACTCTAATAAATTAATATTAAAAAATTCTTTACTTTACAGGAAAACAACTCAGTGTATTATTTCTTCCTTTTTTTTTTCTTTCCCTTTTTTGGGTATTTTAGAATGTATTATTTCTTCATGTAACAAGGACAAGAGTTATAATATTTATACTTATTTATTACGTGGATATTTTTTAACGGTACGCGTTCAAGTTCTGAATATAGTAATCAACGATTTATTAATTTTGTTTAAATATTTTCGTTACGTGGAATTATGACATTTCAAACTAGTCGGATTCGATCAAGGCACTTTCAGGAACGAACCACTAAAAGATTCTATCAAAACTTGGACAATGACCTACTCGATACAAATATTTAATGGAAACTAAACTATAACGAACACTTTATAAAAATATTTCAAGTATCATAAACATTTGTGATTAAAACACCAATCTTTTTTTTTTCCATATATAAGCCACTAATGGTTCTACTACATTTTTCTTTAAAACAATATATAGAATAATTTATATAGAATACATGTAAGTTAATTAATCTACGGTGTGTACACTTATTTCATGAAATAATTTGAATTGATTGAACTAAATTTTCCCATTTCTCACCTACCCATTTCGGACAAAATTTGTTGTGTTTAATTTGTAATTGTACGGATCACATGTTAACATTCTCTAGAACATGACCAACAGACCATTTGCCGGTCCCCCCCCCCCCCCCCCCCCCCCTACCCCCTATATTCTTAATTAATAGATAGGATACAAATTATACACATTAACTAAAAATTCATCAAAAAAAAAAAAAAAGAACTTCACCAAAAATACAGACAAAAATGGATTGCAAATAACAATAATATAAATAAATAAATAAATATACCTTAAACCTCTTCTGAACACTTATCCTTATCTCTTCCTGATTTCCTAGATCTCTTTTCCTAAAATATCTTATCCATCCATTACATACAACTGTCAACTCTTCTAAATAGCTTTTTGTTCCCTATAAATTTCTCTACTAGTATTCTGTTTGTTTGATACACTGTCAGTTGAGTTGTAGTTTGATCTTCTATGGTGAGTTTTTTCTATTCTTAATTAATCCTATCAAGTTTAATTTCCTAAAAAAAAAAATCCTATCAAGTTTGAATGAGATTAAATTGGGAAAATTCCCTTCTTGTATGGTACAATAAGATAATTTTTTATTTTTTTGAGATAGTAAAAGCATGGTTACATCGATCACTATATCGATTGGTATTAAAATATGAGGATAAACTAATATTAAATTAAAGAAATATACACACTTGTGAAAGTTGAACCTATAACTTTTTTTGCCATGAAGCCTCAATCTTAGAGCCTCATCGGCCGTATAATAAGATGATTTGCAGGTTTGATTTTGAGACATATTAAATTGCATATTTCATACTATAATTTAACACGCAAATATAAAATTAATTTATACCATCGTAAATTATTTGGATGGAGTTGCAACGTGCATCACATGTGAATGTTAACTCAGTATTTTAAAATATTTTTTATTCCAACCAAATATTTCGGTCAGAATTTCTACGTATTTAAATATTTCCACCGAAATTATTTTCGGTGGGGATTCATGAAATATTCCCACGGATTATGTTTGGTGGGAATATTTCGATGAAAATTTTTATTATTTCTAGTAGTGTTTAGAGTAAAAAACAAATTTTTCTGATGATAAACATTTTTTTATGAAGTTTTGCTTGAATAAGATCGAAAATATAAATTAACCAATAGAATAAACAATACCCAAAACTAGAAAGTATCGCGTAACTTGGATTTTCCCTCCAAAATGCCGAGTAGCACCATATGCTACGCACCATGACAAATTTTGCTCAAATAATAAACGGTATGCAATCATGTGTTAAATTACGATATAAATTAAACTATTTCATATAACTCGGTAACATAGTTGATCATCTACATAGTTACAAATTATCTTATTGTATAAAGACTAATAAATCTATTTAGCCATGCAATTTGAATTGATTTTAACACGAACTAAATTCATATAACTTGATGTAACACCAGTATTTTTTGTTTTTGTAAGAATTGCCGACCAAAAACACACTCACGTGAAATCTCAATTTAAGATATACAAGTGACAAACCGTACTTAAAAAAATCTTATACGTACGTACAGTTTCTATTTAAATTAGGACAAAAATAATTAAAATGAAGATGAATAAATATGGGTCTACAAGAGCACATGGTATTGGTAAAAGACACTAATCATCATGGGCACGGACACAAACCAAATCATTTAACCTTTTAACAAACAGATACTAAATCAACATCATGCAATTCGAATCTAAAGGTGCATTGGACCATAGACCACATGGGAGAATCATTTGAAGATATATGATTCAAAAACAAAATTAGAAAGCAGAATTAAACTTAATATTAAACATATTAAATAAAATTTCAACGTTATTTTATTGTTTTGATAGTTTCTTATGTTCGATAAATAAAAAAATGTTAAAATTATTGTAAAAGGTATCAAGTTATTTAGACACAATTAGTGTTTTGTTCAATTGCACTTTCTTCCTTGAACTTAAATTTTTTGTATTGTCGATCCTGAACTTATATTAATGTTACATGCACTTTTTCCCCTGAGCTCTTTTTCGTATTAGTTTTTCGGTCAATTCAATTTATGTAAGAGGCACATACCAATTTTGTAAGATATTTCCTTTGTTTAGAATTAGGGAAAAAGTGCAATACGGTAGTCTGGGGGGAATGTGTAAGTTTAGGGGAAAAGTGGAACTCAACTATAAGTTTAGGCTTAAAGCGCCATGTTATGATATATTGGGAGTATTTAATTAATTAGTTTGATTCTTTATTCCTTCAAATTTCAATTATCAACTAGAAAATCCACTATTTCAATATGTCAATATTTTTTTTCATTTTTAAATAATTGAAATCTCGTTAAAAGAATATAATGCAGAATTGATAACGCCGTTAGAACGTCGTTATTGCATGTCTCTTTAAGACCAACATATCTTGCTTTGATTCGAGTTTTGTGTGCTTTTGCTTGTTTTCGCGTTCGTTTGCGTTTTTGGTCCCTTGTTGGGATGTTTTGTGTTTTCTTCGTTTTTTGTCGTGTTTTTGTTCTGTTTGTAGGTTTGGGAATTTTGCAAGGCTAAAGAGAAGTCCGAGAGGTTATGATTCAATGTAATTCCATCAAATCAAGACTCGGTGGCCGTTGATGCAAGCCTTTGCGTAGAAAGAGCTTCAAAGAAAAGAGAATCCGGAGCGCATTGTACAAAAATGTAGATAGCTGCTCACTAGAACATGCATAAATATTTCATGGATGATCCAAATGAGCTGAATTTTGGATATGTCATAGATGAGTGAGTTAGATACGCTACGGACTTTACGGATCCGCAATCGGAGTTCGGAGTCAAAAGATATGCTGCTCGGAAGAAAGTGCGGCAGAGCAGAAAATCTGCAGCCAGCCTACGGCACAAACCTCGCCGCGGCGAGGTCCTGCTGCTGGCGCGAAATATCAGCAAAGTCTCCACATTTTCGAGGGGCATTTTCGGGTTTTCTCTTATGGAGCTATTAGGGCAAGATAAAAGAACACTTTTCAGGGAGAACTTCTTCAATATTTCCACTCTTGGCCTCTTTTTTCTTCTCAAGCCTCCCTCAAATTTCTCTCTTTGTTTTTTCTTTGTTTTCTTGTATTTGAAGACTCCACCAAGGGGGTGAGTTAGTCACCACCCTTGGGGAGTGATTAGGTGGTGATTAAAGGGAGGAGAATCCTTGTCTCGATTCCATTTCGATTAGGTGATTTCTTTCCATTTCTTAGTTATTTATGATTAGGAGATGAATATTGTTATTTCCTTTTTGGATGAATGATTGTGGATTTGAATTCTCCTGATTTATATATATTTATGTTATTGTTTGATTAAATGATGTCTTGATGATTAGTATGGTGCTTATTTGTGTTCGTTAATCCGATTCCGTGTTTATTGTTCGTCTTGTGGTTTGACAACTTTTGGAGATGAAAGTTATTGATTCTTGATTGCTATATTTAGTGATTTTGAGGATTTGATTATGTATTTGGATTGTGATTCGATTTTAGGATAGACATATACCTATATCGTTTCATATTTGTTTAAGGTTTGAGTTTAAATGACATCGATTATATTTTATTCCATTTATACGTAAATTGGATTAGTTTAATTCGATAGGTTGGTATGCTATCGAAAGATACATACGAACATCAGTGAATCCTTGAATAGCAAGCACGAGCATAATATATTAATTGTCGAGTCATTGTTATCGTTTGATTAGTTATGTTTGATGTTGGGTTATGTTTGATTTGTTGGGTTTATTGTTTTATCGCACTTTTGGCCATCTACATTTAATGCAACCTAGACATAGGTTAGGCGAGTAACGATTTGTGGATTTCAACCTAGGATAGTCATATACCTAGTTTGGTCCGTGTTTGTATAATGGGTTCGTCCGTAAATGCATCAAATAACTTAGATTCTCTTTATTCGGGGATTCGGGTTAGTTTTAGGTCCCGGGTGACAACGGTACGCCTTAGAATCCTCTTTTGGGCTTGGACTTTCTTTAGAGCATCGGTTGACACGATGTTCGTTATCGATCCGGAGATGGAGAGTTTGGGTAGATTGGTAGAGTTAAGTCAAACCGATAGGGAGACTTAACTAATTTGAACTCACAAACAACACTAAATCAAGGATAGTTTGCATAGCTAACCTA